>CAMZMU010000043.1:30481561-30804967 GCA_947311845.1 Poa pratensis
GAGTACCATTATTTGGAAGTACAATTGTCTTAAGACATGAACTAAGTCAGAATTGTCATCTTGGTGAACATGCCAACAAGAAGTGGAAAGTAGCTATTATTGCTGCTCATATATAATGCGAAAAATAGAGTAAACAAATAATCAAATTGAAAACTGCTGATAGGGCGAGTCAATAACAAATAAGCTCACAAACGTTTTTTAAGGAGGTTACATTTTCTGATAGCAAGCGTACAATCGTTCATTACAAACAAACTGAGCAATATGAAAAGGTGTAACCTCCAACCAGGTGCCAGTAGGCCTCGTAATCCAGCATTTGCTGCTAATTCATGTGCAGGCTTTGACAATATTGCCTAAATTGAGCTATATCAGAGACTTATGTTACCTGAACCAGGACCTCTATTTCCTTATAAATATGTCCCAATCTTGAGAGGCTACGATTAGGAGTGGAGCTTAGCTCAACTGGTTGGGGAGTGGATGTACAAGCTCAACACCCAGGTTCAAGTCCCCAGGGACGCGAATTTAGGTTCCTATTTATACTTGAGGACCAGGCCTTCCTGGTACTCATGCAATCTATCCGAGGATCAGGCTTGGTTATTAACCAAGATAAAAATCCTGATACTCATGCTTAAAAGGCTGTGTGCATCCCTAGTTGGTGCAGAGGCCGGGAAAGTGAAATTCTCCCCCAAATTTTTTTGGCTGTGTGCATCTCTTGGATGCAGAGGCCGGGGATCCGCACCCCCTTATCTAAAAAAAAACTCTTCCGAACTGACAGTTCCGTTAATACTTATCGCAATATTGTGCTGCAGGCAACTGAGGATGGCTGTAGCTTCAGCTTCTTCAGGTTCATTGCATCTTGGAATGGCTTCGGTATCTAACATTGCCAACATGGTCTCCGAAAATAACCCCCGGTGAAGCTTGTCCAGTATCTGCATCAACATTTGCTTTAATCAGACCAGCATCCGGAGGACTCCATTTAGGACTCACCATCCTATTTTTCTTCCAGATCATCAGCTCCTGATTGGCCAAATGGATCACCTTGAGATGCCATGAACAAAACTGATAACTCAAAAACTGCAGCTATTAGTAAGAACTGTATGTTCAAATGAAGAAAAAGTAGCAGCATGGGTAATAAGGAGAGTTTAATTTGGCTGCAATATTAGCTTTGGAGTTTAATTTTCCTTTATGTAGTCTCAGTCAATCACTGATGCTATACTTAGCAAAGGACAAAATCTGCAAAGAAAATAGAAAAACATGGCGACCATATTCTGTCTCAAAACCTGGGAACAATTCAGTTTTGAAAAGCAAATTAGGTATCTAACAGTTGAATGCAATGAAAAATTGATAGATGATTCTCCCATATGATACACACGACCAGCCAGACCTCGCACCTACATTAGCAATAATATCTGAAACTGACATTTCAGTGTATCTATGACTATGTTTCACGAGTGGGTAATAAGAACAAATATATGCTACAGAGTACAGAGTATAGACTGCAGATGTAGGACGTTTAAACAGAAACGGAAAATATAATTGACAGAAATAAAAATATACCAACTTAAAACAAAATGACAGTGTACAACAGGGTCATCCATGGATTAATAAATTAGGAAATACCATAATCAGACCAATGCAGGGATTGCCACACATAGAACAACAAATACTAAAGCATACGAAAATATTAGTTATACAAACTGTCCAACAGAAAATGGATGATAAGAGTAGGGCTTTGTTGAGCACTTGAGCAACAATTTTGTCTGTCCAATCCCTAACTAATTGCTAATATAGATAAGTACTGCTAAACAGACAGGTTAAGGGCCAAGTTAATCTATGGGCAAAACCGCAAAAGGCTAATATCCAAACCAAAATAGAAGATCCCAAATCAAATACTTAGCATGTGAAATTTCCAAAAGTGACGCCTTTCATAGCTAACCATTTTGAGCATAGTTCTCATGTTAAACCTGGTGCTACTAATGATGGAGAATAGAGTTATACCGTTACACTTACACATATATCTACAGCTTGCTTTTACATTGAGGCAGGAAAGAAAGTTCAAACTAAGGAGCCATATGTCCAACCTCTAAGAATATATTTTTATACGAAGTTCCACATCCAAACAAGCATGGTTGCACCTTCACATCAGCAGTTCAAATTTGCAGAACTGAAATACCTCCAGAGGACTGTGAACCAAAGGTAATAACCCTAAAAAACCCTCAAGAGATATTCTACAACAAATTAATTCGTTCATCAATTTTTTTCAAAGACGCACACCATGCATAATATCATTAGATGAAAATTGCATCCACTGAAGAAAAGTCTGACTAACATTCTGCACTCAAGATAGCTACTCTAATTATCTGTATGTGGCTCCACATCGATAAACCTTGGGATTCAGATGGGGAGTAACAATGCCGAGCTTTATGGCTTAAAATTGAACGCTTCCCGGGAGGCAACCGTAAGTCAGTAGTTGTCTTTCTTAGCTTCGTGTGTTTAAAGTTAGTATGCATTCATGATTGAATAATTGACATTTTTATTTTTGCATGATTTGCTTTTGATTTGGTTTGAGACTGATCTTCAAAATGTAAACTTATTCATTGCTAAAAATTATATGTGTGGTACCAAAAAACTTCTCTCTCTATATAGTATATACACATGCTCAGAAATATTTTTGGCTTAATAGACGACACATGGTACAACCGGTAGTGGTCGTACCTCACAGCGACAGCCATGCATGATGGCGAAATAGCGCACTATTTTTTCCTTGCACAACACACATACATGTATGGATACAAACTAGCAGAGTTGACGAGATGAAGATGTTCTTGTCCTAATAACGACATGTGATGAATTATTCTTGGTTGAATCCATTTGTACTTGTCAGCGAGGCAGCAAATACAGCATGTTCGACCAGTCGTCCCGCTAGTCGGCACATCGCATGTGAGGGGTATATGCATCTTATCCTGAGCTCTTCTTGATTGATCCATTGTTGGTCTTTCTCCTCTGACTAGATGAGACGCCGCTCCATTTATTTCAATGCTTAGTCCTTTTTCTCTCCCGTAGTGGCGGGAGGCCAGCTTGTTTCGGTGAAGCTGGTTGCCCATAGGTTTGCGAGGGGTATGGCTACCGAAGGGAACCCTTCGCGAAGGGTGATTTCGCGTACGAGGGATGTGCTAAGGCTTCCACGTGTCAGCTTCGCACGTACGTGAGCCCCCGCGGTGGTCCCGATCGGAAAATCTGCACGACGGCACGCACGCGTACGAAGCCCCCTTTTTTTTGCATGGTAATACGATTCTCATTGATAAATAAAAGACGAGATACAAAGTACGTATACACCGATCTTACAAATCTGTAAAGATAGGATAAACCTATGTGACAAACCAAAGCCTATCCATCTTGTTCGGCACCACCGTAGCAGCCACCAAAGAAAAATTAGACAGATCACCCCTTCACCCGAGTTCGACACGGCTCCATCGCTGATCATCAGCTTTTCGGACCTCCAAAGTAGTTTGCCATACGACAAACCATTGCCGTTGAAAGAATCAGACTGGGGCAGCACGACACCGGACACGCCATCGAACTTCAGCACTGGCACCCCCCGCACGACGACGTCGGAGTAGGGAACCAGAACCGTCAGCCTCCAACCACGAACCCACCACAAGGTGCACCATCTTCCAGCTGTCACCAGTGCATACCACCGTCTGCACGTACTTCTGAACGAATCCTCTCTGCTCCACCATGGCGCCGGAGACAACGCCGCAACAACAAGGACAGAGCAGGAGGAAAAACCAATCTGATGGAGTCGCCGCCGCCGCCGCCTCGCCGACACCATCCATGAACCCTATAGCCACCGATCTTTCACACAGTGCCACCAATTCCGAGACGCCGCCATGAAGTACAATGCCGGTGTGGGAGTAGAGTTGAGGCAGATTTATTTACCCGGGCGCCGCTCCCACCACCCCAACGGCGCACCATGCCAGAAACTTCCTAACCCTAATTACCATGCAAAAAACGGGGTCCCCCTCCCTCCTGCCGCCGGAGCGGCAAGCGGAAGAAGAGGGGCCTAGCTCTTACGCCGGTGGCTTGCGGCGGCGGCGGCTAGGGCAGGAACAGCGAGTCGCCTCGCAAGTCGCCTACTAGCGAGTCGCGCGTACGAAGCCCCCCGCGCACGGAACATCCGATCGAGAAGTGGCTGTTTCGGCCGCCCGACGTACAGCTTGTACGCGCGCCGGCGTACGTGCGTGCGTAGAAGCAGCCTTCTTTTTTCCCTTTTTCTGTGCAAAGTACGTACTACAAAATTCACAGAACTAGTAAAACAAATTATGTAGACCATGAGTGTACACAATACATGACTACAAAGCATAAGCTATTGGTAGTACAAAGTACGTTGTACAGACTACACAAAACAGGAAGTACAAACTATACAGAAAAATAATGTACCGCATTAGCAGAACTCGAAGTACGGAATACACAGAGTTCCACTAGTACAGAACGACATGATTTTCGGTGCGGTTAGGGTTTGGCGACGCCCAGGCGATCGACGATTCTAACCCTCGCAAATCCATCTAGTGCTCTCGATCTCCGATAGTGATCGCTCCTGTCTCTCATCCCCTCCTTGCCATCTCTCGCTCCTTGGGCGGTCTCCAGTTTCCTGATCGGATCTCTTCCAGACTCGGGGTGATCTAGGGGCGAACATGGTTTTCTTCCCACCCTTGGTTTGGTCGGTGATCGTCAGAATCTGAAGGCGGATGGCGAGTAAGGGATCCATGGTGGTGTCTGGTGCAGCGGCTGCGGACAAGTCCGATCTGAACGATCCGGCAGCGGCGGCTGATCTGGAGAAGGGCAAGACTTCCAAGGCTGGTTCATCGGCCAGACCCGTGTCTAGCGGGGAAGCGGTTGAGGACATGATGCAGTGGCTGAACCTGACATCGAAGGAAGCTGAACCTCAGATCCTGGATGATGAGGGAGATGATGATCTCCCATGCCCAGATTGGGCTCTTGTGGGTAAGGTACTCGCTCCGAACACCCTGCATGTGAACACCATCAGAGTGGTGGTCACACCGGCTTGGGGTAACCCTAGGGGTCTGATTGTGCGTCCAATGGGTCCCAATATGTTCTTAGCGGAGTTTGGGTCGGAGGCCGGCAAGATCAGAGTGGCCAAGGGTGGTCCATGGACACTGAACAAGCATGCGATTCTCTTGAAGGATTTCGATGCGAAAACCAAGCCTGAAGATGTTGTGTTTGATGAACTGCCTGTCTGGGCGTGGATTATGAAGCTGGGCTATGAACTGATGAATGCCGAGCGTGGAACTCCCCTTGCTGCTAAACTGGGCAAGGTGGAGAAGATAGAGGTGGATGAGAATGGGAGAGCCTGGGGTCCTTACCTTCGGGTGAGAGTCGTCACTAATGCCACCGAACCTGTTATGAGGTGTGTTTCAGTTTTCTCCAGGAGGAGGAACTCAATTGTGCAGTATGATGTCATGTATGAGAGACTTCCGATGTTCTGCTTTTCCTGTGGATGGCTAGGGCACTCCTCCCTGTTGTGCCCTACACCAGCGGAAAGAGACGCGGAGGGGAAGCTGCCATATAGTGGTGACAGGTTGTGCGTTCCTGAGAAGAAGAAAGAGGCGTCGGTCTCTTCTGAACAATCACATGCTAGCAAAACCTCTAGGAAGGGCACGGAGATGGGGTCTGGTTCACAGGGCTCCACACCGGTAGGAGGTCAGTCGCGGAAACCTGATGGATCGGGCGAGGTTACCTCGCCGATCAAGAAAGCCCCACGTGGGTGTCGTGCAACGGCTGCTGGGAAGACTCCTGTGCCAGCTACAGGGAAGCTGGTGCTTTCGCTGGGCAAATGGCGTGTTTCTGGGCAGAAGAGGAAGTAGACCAAACTAGTGTATCAGCCCAAAGTTAGTCCGGCCGATCCAGCAACAGCTGTGGCCGGGGCTATGGTCATCGCAGGAAGTGTCCACCCAAACCCTACGGCAGATGCCGCGGCGAATAAGGACATGGCTAAGACCTCGGATGACTCAAACAAGAAGCAGAAGATGAACAACTTGCGATCGGCGGATCTGGCGGAGGCTGTTAACCAGCCCCGCCACTCACAATGATTCTGTTATGCTGGAACTATCGTGGACTTGGGTCAGACGCGACAGTTGGTGAGTTACGTTGGCTGGTCTCAACGTACAGACCCTCCTTCCTCTTCTTGTCCGAGACAAACATGAAGGATCAGCGAGTCCATAATTTCATGTGGAGTCTTGGATATATGGGCTGTCTCACTGTCAGTTGTGAGGGCCTCAGTGGAGGCCTTGCACTCTTTTGGTTGCAACCTTTTGATGTCTCTCTCAAGGGCCAAAATGCCAACTGCATTGATGTGGTGGTTTTGTCGGACACATGTACTCCGTGGCGTGTTTCTTTCGTCTATGGAGAACCATGTAGAGATAAGCGACACGAGTTCTGGAGTCTCATGCGAAGGTTGCGTAGCCAAGTTAATGGACCGTGGATTGTGTGCGGAGATTTTAATGAGGTTCTCTTTCAACATGAGCATGTGGGTCCTCGAGACAGATCAGACACACAGATGAACCAGTTCAAGGAGTGCCTAGATGATTGTGGCCTTGTTGACTTGGGATACACCGGCCCTATGTTTACCTGGTCTAACAGGCAACAGGGGGATGCATTGGTCAGGGTTCGTCTGGACAGAGCAGTAGCGAATGGTGATTTCACTGCTGTTTTTGATGATTGCGTGGTGGAAAACATTATTACTACCACGTCGGATCACTTTGCCGTTCTCGTTCAGCTTCAGAAATTTGGTGCTGCCCAAGAAACAAGAGCTGTGCAATCGGGGTTCAAATTTGAAGCTGCTTGGCTACGCACGCCGGATTACCGTGAATTTCTGGAGCGTACGTGGGCCGATACGAGTAATGGGCCTCATTCTCTGCAAGCTACCTGGGCCAGCCTCAACTCTGCTGCTTCTTCTCTTCAGGAGTGGAGCATCCATAGCTTCGGTCAGGTTCACAAGGAGATTCGGAAGCTGGAACGCTAGCTTAAAGCTATTCGTTTGGCGCCATGGAACTCTGATGTCTTGGCCAATGCACAGAGGGTGGAACACAGACTTTGTGAACTCTTCGAGCGTGAAGAGATCATGGCACGCCAACGATCACGGGTGGAATGGCTTAAGGAGGGCGATCGGAATACCGCCTTCTTTCACGCCCGTGCTTCTGCTCGTCGTCGCACTAACCAGATTCGGGCCCTTGTAAAGGAAGACGGATCGAGGTGCGAGGAGCTCAGCGAGATCAAGGACATGACTGCAACTTTCTATGGTAATCTCTTTACCTCTAAACCATGTGAGTCCGAGGTGGTAGTGGATGCTATTCAGCCCAAAGTGACTAGTGAGATGAATGAGTCCTTGATCAAACCATACTCGGATGCAGAGATCAAAACTGCTTTATTTCAGATGGGACCGACCAAGGCACCGGGCCCCGATGGATTCCCCGCTCTTTTTTATCAAACACATTGGGAGTTTCTGAAATCAGATATCTGCTCTGTAGGCCGTGGCTTTCTGTTGGTTGAGGAGATCCCAGAGGGCTTCTGTAATTCGGTTATTGTCCTCATTCCTAAGGTAACGAATCCGGAGCATCTCAAAAATTTCAGACCCATCAGCCTTTGTAATGTGTTGTACAAGATAGCGTCGAAGGTGCTGGCTAACCGTTTGAAGGTGATATTACCTGTTGTGATTTCTGAGCACCAAAGCACTTTTGTCCCAGGCAGATTAATTACTGACAATGCCTTGATAGCTTATGAATGCCTTCACACGATCCGCAAACAGAAAGCCAAGAGACCTTTTTTTGCGCTTAAGATCGACATGATGAAGGCCTACGACCGTGTAGAATGGGACTATGTGCACGGCTGTCTATGCAAGTTGGACTTCTCTCCGATTTGGATTGCTGCGGTGATGCGGTGTGTCACTCATGTCCGGTACGCAGTGTGCATAAATGGAGAACTCACCTCGCCAGTTGTTCCCTCGAGAGGGATTCGCCAAGGAGATCCGATTAGTCCCTATCTGTTCTTGCCCTGCACGGAGGGTTTGTCAAGTCTGCTATTTCAAAAAGAGTCTATGGGGGTGCTACAAGGAGTTCGCAACGGCCGCTCTGGCCCGCCTGTTAGAGTATTATACGATTAGGACTCTAAGTAGACTTGTGATTCAAGTTAGGACTCTAGCCTAAGTCGGTTGTGCTTTGTAATATAAATACCCATGTAGTCCGGCCGTATCAATCAATCAATGAAACAATGGTTCTATTCAATCTTTCATGGTATCAGAGCGGTTCGCTCCGCAGGCTAGGGTTTAGCCACCAAACGCTTCCGCCGCGCCGCCCCCGGGGAGATCATCTCCGCCGGGGGCAGTGCAATTAGTAGATTAGATCGCCGCAATTTTTCTCGCCGGTCGTTTGACCGGCGTTTCTTCTACTTTCGCCGATCATAGATCGGATTGCGTCGCCCACCGTCGCACGTCGTCTTCGCGCGCCTCTACTCGAACCAAGTCGTCGACTCAGCTCCGCCAAGCCTCCACGCTCCATCGCCGACTTCATCGTCCACGCATCTTCACCACGCCGGCTCGTCTTCGACAACGTCAACCGAGTACGCGCCTCGCCGTCAACATCGGGCAGCACCAACATCACCGTGGTCATCATGGCCGACAACCATCTACACCAACATCTCCGCATCGTCGCCGCCACCACCGATCGTGGTCAACGTCAACGCCAAACGGGTTCTTCTTCGCCGAATCCGGGTTAAATCCCCGACATCTACTACTTCTACAACTCGATCTACTTCAACAAACGTCGTCTTCGTCCATCACGACCTTGCCACCAGAGTTGGAATTTTTTTTCTTTCTCTACTCCGAAACCAACGACGGAAACCGACCGTCAAACGGAGAATCTTCTTTGCTCCTCCAACCGACTCTGACTCGCATGGTTTGTGATGGTCCCTGTCTTCGCATGACCGGTATTGGCAACACCGGCGCGTGCCTTCGTCCCCGACACTCTCCCGAGTTTGGCAAGCTCGGCACGGTGTGCCGCCTACCTCAACTACGTCTACGACAACAACGTCTACCTCAACAACAACAACAGCAACGTCCCAAGGCTCAACAACGACATCGACCACAACACCAACAACATCAACGACATCCTCAACGGCGACTACATCGCGCACGGCACCATCGACCACGACTACAACGGCCACACCCTCGGCTACATCGACATCGGCATCAAAGGGCTATCAACTCGGCTCCCTCTCCATTTCACCTTCGGATTATGCTCCAGTCAGACCGTCCGTGACGATCCAGCTGTTCGCGTCACTACCGATCCGACTGCGGGGGGATGTTAGAGTATTATACGATTAGGACTCTAAGTAGACTTGTGATTCAAGTTAGGACTCTAGCCTAAGTCGGTTGTGCTTTGTAATATAAATACCCATGTAGTCCAGCCGTATCAATCAATCAATGAAACAATAGTTCTATTCAATCTTTCACCGCCTATTTCCCATCTCTTATTTGCAGACGACAGCATCTTCTTCGCCCGGAGTGACTCGAGAAGTGTAGGGGCTCTCAAGGATACGCTTGAACTATACTGTCAAGGTTCAGGTCAGAAGATCAACTTGGAGAAATCATCGATTTTCTTCGGCCTTCATTGCGATGGCTGTGTGAAGACGGATGTTATGGGTTGCTTGGGAGTGGCGAACGAAGCTCTCCAGGAAACCTACTTAGGAATGCCCACGGGTATTGGTCGATCACCGGCTGATTCTTTCAAGTCAATCCTAGCCGGGCCTGGAAACAAATGAATGGGTGGTCTGACCGACCTATGTCGCGAGCGGTTAAAGAAACTTTGCTCAAAGCGGTGATTCAAGCTATACCCACATACATTATGAGCTGTTTTCAGATATCTGTATCCACATGCGAGTCGCTTCGGAAAGCTATTGCTGATTATTGGTGGGGATACAAGGATGGTAAGAAGAAAATGCATTGGCACAGCTGGGAATGGTTATCAACTCCAAAGGATTTGGGAGGGCTCAGGTTCAGAGACCTTGAAGCGATGCTTGGACGCCAATGCTGGAGATTACTCACGGATCCGTCCTCTCTCTGTGCTAGAGTGTTGAAGGGTAGGTATTTTCCCAACAGTCAGTTCTGGGATGCCCCTCAACCTCGATCCTCTTTGTACACTTGGAGGAGCATCTGTTTCGGCATGAAACTAGTGAAGGATGGGGTTCGTTGGAGTATCGGAGACGGCCAGAAAATTAAAGTGCTTGCTGATAATTGGATTCCTAATATTAGACCTGCAGAACTACGCCTCCTGACGCCGATCCCTGACGGCGCCACTGTCTCCTTCTTGATCAACGAGGATGGCAGTGCATGGGATGTGGACGTTGTCCGCTCTGTTTTTGAAGGAAGGGTAGCCGAGCAAGTTCTTCAAATTCCTATCAGCAGGCGTGTAGGGGAGGATTTTATTTCCTGGCCCTACACTAAATTCGGTGATTACATAGTCCGCTCTGGATACAATCTTGCAAGAACCAAGAAGTTTTATATTCAACGGAGCAAGAAGGGTGGTGGTGTCAATTCAGCAGTGCAGGATAGTAGCCTGCTATGGAGAAAACTTTGGGCGATCAAGGCTCCAGGGAAAATGAAGATTAACTTCTGGAGGTTCGCTCACAACTGTCTACCATCCGGGGTGCAGCTCACGCGTCGCCACATTCCTGCGTCGCCGCTGTGTGTTTACTGCAACCGGGAGGAGACTTCAGCCCACACTTTCCTATTCTGTCAGTTTGCCCAAGAAGTATGGACGGAGATCAAACCTGCATACGGTATTCACCTGCATCGGAAGCTGAAAGTGCATGTGTTGTCCCATGTGTGGTTTTGGTAATTAATGACAATCCATATGGACTAATGTTCGCATTGAGATATACTTGTAGATCTTGTCCATAGGAAAAGATTGGAGTTCATGTGTTGGACTCTAGAAGATTACATGATGACCAAGGTTCCATCCAAGGGTTTATATGAAGAATGGTCATGTGAAGAGTTGAGCTTATTGCAAGCATGGCTTGGAAAAAAGATTGAGTGAACTTCATGTTTATCTCCAAGCCATCATCTATATCAAGAGAAGAATATGAAGCGCAAGAGGATACATGAAGACGAAGCTTAATTAGTGAGGCTCTCCCTTAATGGAGCATGGAGGAGTATTTGGAGAAGTCTTCATCAAGCATGTGCTAGCAAGCACAATCAAGAAAGGTGTCCCAACTTGAGGGGATCAAGATCATCATCATCTAGCTCAAGTGGAATGCTCAAGGCAAAGGTATGATCTTGATAGGGTTTCTATTTTACCGGTCTCGTGGTGTTAGTGGGAGACCGGGCTATAGGATAGACGACGTACTATCAAGAGGGCCTCTCAAGTGAGTAACTTGATCGCATCTTTGTGGAGAGCTCAAACCTTCGCATTCTTGGCATATCATCTTTCTTGGTTCTTATTTGGCTTTTATCCATGTGAGAATTTAGAGCTTGTGTTCATCTCCATACCAAGCTCTAGTTCATCAAAAACGGATTTCATTTGAATATCTTGTGGTGTTTTGATGTTGGAGGTTTAACGGTTCGTCTTTTGTAGAGAGGTCAAACTCTCCTCTTGTGTTCTCCTCCTCACATGATGGACTATGATGTGTATATGCATGAACTTTTGTGCTTGTGATTATCTTCGGAGCAAGCCCAAGATCATAGATAATGGAGTCCGGATGGAAAACTTGTTGCGTTCTCGGTGTTGGAAATATTACCGGTCCTCCTCGAGATAAGGTCCACACCTCCCATGTGTGATATCTCCTCTATATTTGTGACCCTTAATATTGTCGTTACCTTTCTAACCTCGTTGGTGTCATCTCGTTTGGAGCTTCCTTGCAAAAGTTATCGCAGTTCAGGTTTCAGGCTGAAATCCTGCCAGCGGTAGTACCGCCGAAACGGGCGGTAGTACCGTTGGCCCTGGGCTGGGAAGCCTCAGCGGCAGTACCGCTCCCAGTACCGCCGAAATACTTCTTCGGACGCAATGTGCGGTACTGGCAGCGGCACTGCCAGCGGTAGTACCGCCCTGGGATTCCTGCGCAGCCCGAAGCGGCGGTAGTGCCGCCCGCACTACCGCTCCAGACATGCCTCGGAGGCTTTGTGCGGTACCGACCGCGGTACTACGGGCGGTAGTACCGCCAGCACGGGCGGTAGTACCGCCGACACGGGATGAGGCTACGGATGACCGTTTGACCCTGCGGCTGAGCGAAGCGCGCTGGCGGTAGTACCGCCCTTTTCAGCGGTAGTACCGCTCTAGCGGTAGTACCGCCCATTGCAGCGGTAGTACCGCCCGTTCGCGAATCTGTCTCCAACGGCTCGTTTTTCTGGGGGTTCTTTTTAAGGCCCCCTTCTTCCCCAAAGGGGTAGCTCTTCCAAGCACGTTTTTCCCCTCTCTCTCCTCCATTGTTGACCTTGGAAAGCTTGCCCCTCTCCCAATTCCTCCCATGATTATTGCATATCTTTGAGAGATTTGAGAGAGGAGATCTAGATCTACATTTCCACCAATCCATCTCTTCTCTAAGTGAGGGGAACCTAGTAGATCTTGATCTTGGAGTTCTTGGTGTTTCTCCTACTTTGTTCTTCCTCTCTTCTCCCCCCATAAGCATTAGTTGCTTTTGGTGGGATTTGAGAGTGAAGGATTTGAGCACTTGTGCTCTTGCCATTGCTTCGTTGCATCGGTTTGTGCTCTCCACGAGGATTCGTAGAAGTTGAAAGCTTGTGAACTTGTTACTCTTGGGTCTTTGGACCCTAGACGCCCGTGTGGTGGTTGAGACCCTTGTGTGGTCACTTGTAGCTGTTCGGGAGCCCCCAATCCCGTTGTGGGTTGTGCCCCGGATCGTTGTTGTAAAGGCTCCGGATTTCCGCCTCGAAGGATTCCGATAGTGGAAGGTGAACCAAACCTTTGTGGTGCGGTTCATCGGAGAAGAAGGTGAAACCTTTGTGGTTGTTGAACCATTGTGTTGGTTCACACCTCTCCAACGAGACGTACTCCCCTAAAAAGGAGGAACTCGGGAATACATCCTCGTCTCCGCGTGCCTCGGTTATTTCTATACCCGAGCTCATTACTTATGCACTTTACATTGTGATAGCCTTCGTGCTTGAATATTCTATTGCTATCACCTTGTTGTTTTCTTGCTTAGCATAAGTTGTTGGTGCACATAGGTGAGCCTAGTTTATTTAGGTTGTTCGCTTGTTTATTTAAACACCTAGTTTTATTCCGCAATTATCAAGCCTAAACCGGAAAAGTTTTAATCGCCTATTCACCCCCCTAGGCGACATCATTGTCCTTTCAGAAGCTCTTTACTGATCCCAAGTCTTGGATTTTTGATGTCTTGGTAGCTTCGACTGACACTGTACGGATGGTTGTGGCGGTGACCTTTTGGCATCTATGGCTGGCTCGGAATGGAACTAAAAATGGTGATCCAATGAGACATCCCCATAGTGTAGCTGAACAATGCAAAGCATATGTCGAGATGATTAAGCTGCATCTTTTCAAACCTGCTCCTTCTACTAGACGTGAGACTGACAAGTCAGTGCCCCGTTAGTCTCTGCCGCCTAAAGGTACAGTTCATATTAATGTCGATGCAGCTCATTTCTCTCCCTCACGACGGATGGGTATTGGCGTCGTAATCCGGAACCACAGAGGAGAATGTTCGGTTGCTTGCAGAGAACTAATCCAGGAGGTTACGACGCCGAAGATTGCTGAAGCGTTGGCTCTCCGCCGCGCTCTTGCCCTTGCCGGAGATGAAGGTCTCGACAAGCTGGTGATCACTTCTGATTGCCTGTCGTTGGTGCAATGAGTCAATTCTTCTGAGGTTGATCGTAGCATGGTTGGGGTCGTGATTCAGGACATCAAAGCGCTCGCTTCTGGCTTCTCTTCGGTGTCTTTCAATCATGTGTATTGTCAGTTTAATGTTTCGGCTCATACTTTAGCTCGCTCTACGGAGCATTATATTTCTGTTATTTTTAGAGACTCTGTCCCGGATGGTATCCGGCAGTCAGTTTGTAATGATGTGTCTTGATCAATAAAGTGCCGTAAATTCTCAAAAAAAAAAGTACAAACGACACATCGGAAACGGAGAAAGGGTCCATGTCCCCGTCCTCGATACTGATGTGAACGAGTTCAATAGCAACAGATATGTTTAACCGTTTCCAATGAGGTGGGGTCAAAATGGTCATTTACATATCTCCATTTCCAATGAGAATAGCATTAGTAACGGAGTTGTTTTTTCATCGTTTGCATTGAGAATTTTTCGTATTTCTAAAATAGATATTTTTTCACAAATCAATTTGATATTTCACAACACATTTCAATATTTCACATTACAAACATAAGCAGTATATCCACAACACCAATTTCATTTATAGTATAGAAACTGTGACATACACAATGTTATATGTACACATTTGAATCATGATCTCACTATCATATCCTGGAAAAAGTCTAAACTTCTTTCATAAGGAGGAAAAGAAGGCAGTAATATTTGTTGCTTGCATTGTTGCAGAAAGTTCCTTTTACTGAGCACACTGTAAAAAATAAATTCAGAAAATAAGAAACAGAATTAGTGAGAGATTGAACTTAGGGAGAAATCTAAATTCAATAGTAAATTAGTAGTCTCTCATACACTACTCATTCCGCGGGATGACAACAATAAATAAATTTATTTATGTACTGGTTACTTCTTTCATAAAAAATCCAGTGAAAAAATCGGTTCACGTTGTGACAACATGATCTCATGGTGAAGCTGCTGGTGAAGAGATCCAATGTTTCTATTGTCTTTTGCTAGCACGACAATGTCCTAATTTAAAAAGAATTATTGATAGATAATGCACAGAACATCAGGTTGGCTGTTGCCCATAGGTTTGCGAGAGTGCAGTGTTAAACCTCTAGGATCATCTAGTCTAGATCTAACCGGTAGCAACTACTGTATATGAATCTGTCTAGGCATCTGAGAGTGAGAACAAAGAGAGATCCGAGGGTAAGAGGTGTACCTTCTCCTTGGCTCGATGAGCCGGCCGTGTCGGCCATGGTGGAGGGCGGCCGGCGATGGCAGGGAGTGGCCGAAGTGGTGGCGACGCTTCCCGTCAGCACTGCGCTTGCCCTAGATCGGTAGGGTATGTCGACGGGGTGTGTGGCTCGCGACGAACCTCGTGTTGCGTGCCGCCGGCCCCTACCTCTCTATATAGTGCAGGTTACAGGGGCCCGCCAACCATATTGGGCTGGGTGCCCCCGATCAGGGCGCATGTCAAAAGGGGCCCGGTGGGCCGTTGGGCCCACACGGGAGAGATCAATCTAACATTCTCCCCCTTGATCTCAACTTTTACTTTTTAACCATGTACTTTTACTTTACTCGTTTCATCACGATCGATACATAGAGCATGTTTCATCGTCACAGCTCAATTGCCGATAGAATCAGACAGATACAACATACCTCTCTGTTTTTAAACAAAATCTGTTTCTTTTCGGGCCTCTCATGATCCAGGAATCATAGGCTTTCCCTTAAAACCATGCCGGCTAAGTGTTCCATGAACACATTGGGTGGTATGCCTTTCGTAAGCGGATCCGCAAGCATATCCTTTGTCCTTATATGCTCGAGACTTATAGTGTGATCCTGGATTTTATCTTTCACAACATAATACTTTATCTCTATTGGTTTGGTAGCATTACTCGACTTGTTGTTGTGAGCATAGAATACTGCGGGCTGGTTGTCACAGTACATCTTTAGTGGTTTGTCAATGCAATCTACCACTTTCAAGTCGGGTATAAATTTCTTTAACCATATCGCCTGCCCAGTGGCCTCATAACATGCTATAAATTCTGCATACATCGTGGATGATACAACTATTGACTGTTTGCAGCTTCTCCACGAAATAGCCCCTCCAGCGAGAGTGAACACGTATCCTGACGTGGATTTTCTATCATCTCTGTCTCCCGCAAAATCTGCGTCTGAATACCCTCTTATCTCTAGGGAATCAGATCTTCAGTATGTTAGCATGATGTCCTTTGTGCCTTGCGCATAACGCAATGCTTTCTTTACCATCTTCCAGTGCTTCATGCCTGGATTCTATTGATATCTACCGAGTACCCGGTGATAAAAACTAAGTCAGGGCGAGTGCACACTTGTGCATACTGTAAGCTTCCAACAGCCGAATCATATGGTACTGCTTTCATTTGATCAATCTCGTACTGGTTCTTGGGACACTGGAATTTCCCAAAACTGTCGCCCTTGACTATAGGAGCAGGTGTGGCACTACTCTTATGCATATTATACTTTTTAAGAACCTTTTCTAAATATGCCTTCTGCGATAGTCCTAAAACTCCATTTTTCCTATCTCGGTGAATTTCTATGCCCAAAACATATGATGCTTCACCAAGATCTTTCATATCAAAATTTGAGGATAAGAACTTCTTTGTTTCTTGTAGTAGACAAACATCACTGCTAGCAAGCAAGATATCATCCACATACAAGATTTGGAAAATATATTTGCCATTTTTAAACTTTGCATAAATGCAGTTATCCTCAACATTCTCTTTAAATCCAAATCCTTTAATTGTCTCATTAAACTTTAGATACCACTGTCTAGAGGCTTGCTTTAATCCATAAATGGATTTTTTCAGGCGGCATCCCATATCTTCCTTACCTTCCATGATAAAACCCTTGGGTTGTTTCATGTAAATATTTTCTTTTAAATCCCCGTTCAGAAATGCCGTCTTTACATCCATTTGATGTAGCTCTAAATCAAAATGTGCAACTAATGCCATTATGATTCTGAAGGAATCCTTACATGAGACTGGAGAAAATTCTCATTGTAATCTACCCCTTCTCTTTGTGTAAATCCTTTTGCCACAAGTCGTGCTTTATACTTTTCTACAATCCCTTTAGAGTCATACTTAGTTTTGTAGACCCATTTATAGCCTACTGTTTTGGCTCCTTTAGGAATATTTTCTAAGTCCCAAACATCATTGGAACTCATCGATTTCATCTCTTCTTCCATTGCCTCCACCACTTCGATGAGTGAGGGCTTCTCATGGCTTCTTCATATGAAGTGGGATCATCTTCCATATGAGCTAATTCTGTGTTATAAATATAATCATTAGAAATAGCTGATCTTTTAGCTCTTTTAGACCTTCTAAGGGCTCATTTTCTAAAAGTGGCTGCTGCACCTCCCTTTCATGCTCAACAACGGGTTCAGTCGGCTCCTGACGGACAGGTTCCGAATCTTCACCCATAGTTGTCACGGGTGGAGTTACAACAGGTGCTTGCACCTCAACCTCAGAGATTGTCGGTGCAGGTACAACAGGTAGTGCGAAAAATGGTTCCCGAATCATCGGAAAAGGTGCACACACCATTTTCTCCTCAAGATCAATTTTCCGAGCTACCATGCTCCCCCTCATCATTTCGTCCTCTAAGAAGACTGCATGTCTTGTTTCTACAAACTTTGTGTATCTGTCTGGACAGTAGAAACGAAAACCTTTTGATCTATCAGGATAGCCAATGAAGTGGCAACTGACTGTTTTGGGATCTAACTTTGCAATATTTGGATTAAACACTTTGGCCTCAGCTGGGCTCCCCCACACCCTGAAGTGTTGTAGAGAGGGTACTCTTCTGTCCACAACTCGTACGGTGTTTTGGGCACCGACTTGCTTGGTACTCTATTGAGAATGTGAATGGCGGTTTTAAGCGCCTCCATCCATAATCCCAATGGCAAGGTGGAGTAACTCATCATACTGCGCACCATATCCATAAGTGTACGGTTACGCCTTTCAGCTACTCCATTTTGCTGAGGGTCGCCCGGCATTGTATACTGGGCCACTATGCCAGTCTCCTGTAAGAACCTCGCAAAAGGTCCAGGACTTGGCCATATGGAGTGTGCCGACCGTAGTACTCCCCCCACGGTCAGATCTCACTATCTTTATTCTTTTATCATGCTGATTTTCTACTTCAGCTTTGAATATCTTAAATTTATCCAACGCTTCAGACTTTTCTTTGATTGGATAAATATAACCATATCGGGAGTAATCATCTGTGAATGTTATAAACGAGTCATAGCCATCCACACTTTTCACAGGAAATGGTCCACAAATGTCAGTGTGAATGATTTCTAGTGTTCCTGTACTTCGGTTTGCACCCTTTTTGATTTGTTTTATGTACTTTCCTTTAATGCAATCTATGCATTGTTCTAAGTCTGAGAACTCTAATGGAAGAAGAATTTCATTTTTAACTAGACTTTCTATTCTCCCCCTCGAAATATGGCCCAAGCGACAGTGCCATAATTTCGATGAGTCATGAGTTCTCTTTCTTTTCTTTTGTTTTTTATCCGGCGCGGAAACATGCTCATTCACATTACACACAGAATACACTTTTTCACGTAGGGATAATAAATAAAGCTCATTGTGAAGTAAAGCAACACCCACATAAGCATTATTAAACCATATGGCACACTTGCCATGTCCAAAATAACATTCATAACAATCTTTGTCCAAACATGAAACACTAATCAAGTTTCTGTGTAATGAAGGAACATATAAAACATCTCTAAGCAGAATCGTGAATCCATCAGCTAACTCCAGGGAGATGTCGCCGACAGCTTCAACGTCTGCTTGAACTCCATTTGCAACTTCAGTTCATCTTTCGCCTCTTTGCGTAGTCCGCGTCGAATGGAATCCCTGTAATGAATTTGCAACATGAACGGTTGCACCTGAGTCAATCCACCAAGTAGATTTCGAAAACTGTGTATACAAGGATTCATTTACAAAGGAAACAATGTTGTTACCTCTCTTTGCCATTATGAACTTTAGCCAAACAGGGCAATCTTTCTTGTAATGCCCAGTCTTCTTGCAGTGGAGACATATATCTTTGTCCACTGGAAGAGACTTCTGCTGATGCTGATAATGCGTGGGAGCTTTTCCATGTGGCTTTGAAGGGGAACCGTTGCTACTTTGATTGTAGTTCTTTTTCTTATCATCCTTCACATAGTTCAGAGAACCACCATGTGAGCCTTTAAGTCTTTCCTCTTCTTGCACACACATGGCTATTGTCTTTTCAATGTCCCATTTTTCAGGCGACATGTTGTAGTTGACAACAAAAGTGTCAAACTTTTTGGCAGTGAAGCCATAACCAGGTGAACAAGGAGTGCAGGCTTGAGCTCCAAATCATCGTCCATGGGCTTAAACTTAGCTGCCATGTTGCTCATCCGGAGGATGTGCTCTCTTATGCCATGTCCACCTCCTGTGTACTTTTCTGTCACCGGCTGCTTTAGCAGCTGGGTAGCATATATCTTTGAAGAACCAGTGAACTGACTCTTTATCTTTTCAATAAACTCTCTTACGGAAGCACACTCTGCAATTGAGCCCACAATAACGTGCTCAATTGTGTTCTTTATGAAAGCCATGCACTTTTTATTGGCGGTGAGCCACTTTTTGTTGTCGAGGGTGTATGACATCTCCAATGCAGTATAATCCCTCTTGTTTCTATCCCATGCATCATCATCTTTCGCATCTCTGACAGGCTCTGTAGGTTTGACCGGCTGTGGAGTGTCCACAACCGAGTCCACCTCAGCACAAACAAAAGCCAAGTCGACCTTATTTCTCCATTCAGTGTAGTTATCACCTCTGAGGGTTGGAACGTCCTTGATGCAGCTCATCAAGTAGTACCCTCCTGAAAACCACAATGAAGTGAGATCATAACAATAATTGCATGCAATAATCCAACGTTGGTCAAAATTAAAACATACAACTGTTTGTGCAATTAAAACTATATCGCCGTTGGGCAAAAAATAGAAACAAATGCACATATAAACAACAATAAATCATGATTATGTTATTAACAACGTTGGTCATAAAATAATAGAATCATAATTGTTTCAATAATCACTTTAACATGCTCTTTAAAATTAATTCTTACTTTAGTTCTTTTTACACTCTAAGTGCACTTTAATTTATTTTGCAGCAGAAAAACATGAATAAAAAAATTCATGAACTTTTCAGAAGTATTTCTGTCACTTTTCAGTTCTCTAAACAAAAATTTCGGTGGATAATTTTGAATAGAAAAAACTGGATGAAATTTGCCCAAAAATTGGACAAAACAGGCTTCTGGAAAAAAAAAACTGTTTCTGTGCTTTGCGCGGCCCGACCCACGGCCTGCCACGCTCGCGGCCCACGGCCTATTGAGCGGCCGGTTTTATCTGCCGCCTCGAGCGACGTGGACGCGGCAACGACGTTGCCCACGGCGCGGACGCGACCCAAATGACTTTCGGCCCAACGGCCCATTTAGCGTGCGCCGCACAATCGTGGCCGTCCGATGGGATCCGACGGCCATCCGTGCATCTCGCCGGAACAAAACCATCAGACCGCCTCCTCCCATCAAACCCTAGCCGCATTTCACTCCTCTCTGCTCTGTCCCGCGCCGCTCTCTCCATTAGGGTTAGGGTTCGGGCCGCCCGCCGGCTAGCCGGCGACGGCGACGCGCCCGTGTGCGCCGGCTAGTCCTCCCCCTTTTCTTTCTCCCCCACCACGTCGCTCGCTCCCGAGAGAGACGGCGCCGAGGCGACCACACTGCTCCGGTGACCGGTGACTCGCACACGGCGGCGCTGCGCTCCGCTCGTCGGAGGAGCGCGCTGCGGACTTGGTCCAGCGCGCTGCTCCGTCGAGCGTGGCGTGTGCGCCGCCATCCGTGGCGGTGGTGTGAGATCGAGGTACGCGCCAGCAAGCCGGCGGCCATTTCGGGCGACGACGGCGACGACCGACGGGCGGCCGACGACGTCTACGTCCCCTTTTCCTCCTTTTCCGGCGAGCCCGAGGCCTCCCGGTAAGTTTTTCTTTGCCCTCTTTTTAATTAGGGTTAGGGGTCTATGGGATGGAAACTTTTCTGAGATTTCTGTCCTACCGAAAAGATCTAGATCCTAGAACATGCTCTGATACCAATGTTAAACCTCTAGGATCATCTAGTCTAGATCTAACCGGTAGCAACTACTGTATATGAATCTGTCTAGGCATCTGAGAGTGAGAACAGAGAGAGATCCGAGGGTAAGAGGTGTACCTTCTCCTTGGCTCGATGAGCCGGTCGTGTCGGCCATGGTGGAGGGCGGCCGGCGATGGCAGGGAGTGGGCGAAGTGGTGGCGGCGCTTCCGTCAGCACTACGCTTACCCTAGATCGGTAGGGTATGTCGGTGGGGTGTGCGGCTCGCGACGAACCTCGTGTTGCGTGCCGACGGCCCCCACTCTCTATATAGCGCAGGTGACAGGGGACCGCAAATCATATTGGGCTGGGCGCAGGTCAAAAGGGGCCCGGTGGGCCGTTGGGCCCACACGGAGAAATCAATCTAACATGCAGTTCACCTTCTTGTTTCGGTTCTCGGGTGGGCTTGGTCCTGGATGGATGGGCTGTGTCACCTAATTTTTTTGCAAACTATCCGGCCAACGTTCTTCTCTGTGGAGTACATATATAGAGGAGGCGCACGGAACGGAGGACAGCATCACACAGCGACAGACTGGATCACTCACCCACATCAAGACAGCCGGGGTGGAATGAGGATGCACTCGCATGCTTTGCTCGTCCTGGTCCTCTCCACTGTCCTCGCCGGAGCAGCCAATGCCGAGACCCCTCCCGAGCCCACTAACAAGGATTGCCACCCCAGCGATAGGGCCGCGATGCTCGCCATCATGGCTGCCCTTGGGCAGTCAGATACGCCCTATCCGGCCAACTACTGCTGCGACTGGTTCGGCGTCACTTGCGATACCTTCACCGGACGCATCGTCCGCCTCGCCCTCTTCAAGGACCCCGACCTCACGGGCACCATCCCCGACGCCATCGCCCACCTCACCCACCTGCAAGACCTCTTCCTGCACCACCTCCCGGCGCTGTCGGGCCCAATACCGCGGGCCGCGCTCACAAAGCTCACCCAGCTCGACCTCTCCTTCAACTCGCTCACCGGCGCCATCCCGGCCTCGCTGGGGGGCATCCCCAACCTGTCCGGCATCAGCCTTGGCCGCAACCGCCTCACCGGCGCCATCCCGCCAACGATCTTCAGCAAGTCCGCGGGGAACGTCTACCTCTATCTGTCGCACAACAACCTCACAGGGCCCATCCCGGCCGAGTTCGCTGCCATGAGCTTCGTGCAACTCGACCTGTCGCGCAACGCCTTGACCGGCGACGCGTCGAGCCTCTTCGGCCCGGGGAAGGCACTGCAGTACATCGACCTGTCCCGCAACGCCTTCGATTTTGACATGTCTGCCGTGGTGTTCCCGGAGCAGCTTGACTCCGTCGATGTGAGCCACAATGCCATCAGAGGCAGTATCCCGGCGCAGGTGGCGAATTTGACCAACCTGCAGTTCTTCAACGTCAGCTACAACCGACTCTGTGGCGCACTGCCGACCGGCGGGAAGATGCCGACTTTCGATCTCTACAACTTCCAGCACAACAAGTGCCTCTGTGGTGCTCCCCTCTTTCCTCCATGTAAGAAATAGCTAGAATTGTCTTGTTTGAGTCTGAGAGTAACGAGATGATGATGCTTCACTAAGTATTCATGTATATGTCGATCAGTTGGACTGTCTTGATTTTTCTGTGGATTAAGAGTTATGCTGAAATAAAGTTACGATGCATGGCTATGCCTGCAATCCAGTACAGCGGTCAAGCTGTCAGCTAGCTTTAATAATGAGTACTTCCTCTGCTATGACTGCACTATTGCACACACAACTAAGATTCAATTAATTCTCAGTGGACATTTGATCTAGTACTGAGATGCTACCTAGACAAAGGTCAAATTTGAAAATTTTATTACAATTTTTCTCCATTTCAAAGTTGTTCTTCGTGGACTATTGGTTTTTCGGAACCGAGGAAAAGTTTTGCCTCAATCCATCAAATAAGAATAGAGTTTCCAGAGGTTACCAACGGAGATATGAAAGCCACAACAAGCCATGGCTAAATACAAAAGCCTATTCTCTGGATAAACACAGCTCTAAATGTTTGGCGCTAGCGGCTTTAGCCCATTACCTAGCCCGTTCTTAGTGTTGCAAGAGATAGTGGACGGCATAGAAGTGGTGTTTCTACAAACCCTATCATTTCTCTCATTCCAAAACTCCTAGGAAATTATGTTGGTCATCAAAAGTAAACTTTTCTGTCGGCAACCTTGCACGGGGGAGATGGATGCCCACCATTCCATGACCGACTAAACTTGATGCCAAAGATCGTGCGACGGACAATCAAGCTAAGCCAACCCTTCACCGTGTTTACTTGAGCTTCGAACTTTTTGCAGGTGTTTCATAAACCACTCATTGGATTATGCTTTGAACTTAACTTCTCCCGCGGAATCAGCGGGAACATATGGATTCTGGATGCACACTGCTGATGATAGCCGCTCAGAATACCTTCATCCTGCGGCATATTAGTAGACTAGAAGATGTCTAGTTTATTTATGACTACATTTTTAAAATGGTTGTGATTCATATTTCAACCCTATGTGATCTGTGACTCTGCAACAACAAATGCCAAGAGCTGGTCGAGATATCATGGATGCACACAACCAAAATAAAGAAAAAGGAAAAGGAAAAAAGAAAGAAATGACCCCGCCAAAACGATTAGCGACTCGCAATAGTAGGAAATCACTGCTGCAAAATAACAATCGCCAAACACACAGTCGACATGCACAAAATTTTGACGTGGAGATCACCACACAGAGAAAACCGTGTTTATGCTGATCATGCCGCCACCAACATCATCGATCCAATGCAGACACACTGCCATCGACTAGTATGCCTCACGTTGCCAAAAACCAATGTCGTGGCCTATCTGAATCATGAGGACACAACCAGGATGAGTCGCCGATGTCAATAATATCTGAGACTGACATTTCAGGGTATCCATGACTATGTTTCACAGTTGGTAATAAGAACAAATATATCCTACAGACTGCACATGTAGGACATTTAAACAGAAATGGAAAATATAATTGACAGAAAGAAAAACATATACTAACTTTGGAAAAAAAAAACATGACAGTGTGCAACTGGGTCATCCATGGATTAATAAATCATGAAAGATTATAATCAGACTAATGCAGGGAATCGCGAAGTACACGAAAATATTAGTTATACAAACTAGTCAGAAAATGGATAATAAAATATGGTTTTGTTGAGCAAAAACTTTGTCTATTCAATCCCTAACTAACAGATACAAACACGCAGAGTGAGTCATGGATACAAACACGCAGAATGAGTCATGGATATTTCATACAAGTGCACTGACTAACCACTAATTGGGCGAGATTTTTTCTAACGAAAAAGACAAAATATTTTCATATAGAAAATTGGACAAGAAGCTAGTATGGTGGCGCACTGACAAGTGACGAGTGAGCCATGGAACCAACAAGATTCTACCATATAGCAAAATGCAAAATTTTACTAAGCATCCCGTTGGAGACACACTGCTTCTCCCAGCACACATGCATGATGGGTACAAACACGCCGAGTTGCTGATGGAGATGTTCTTGTGGCTAATAACCGGCATGTGGGGTGGATACTGCCATCGTGATGAATTGTTCCTGGTTGAATCAAATTGACCTTGTCTGAGTCCGAGGCAGCAAATACAGCATGTTTTTTGACCAGTCATCTGGCCAGTCGGCACATCGCATCTAGGCGTGCGTATCTGCATCTTATCCTCAGCTCCTCTTCTTGATGGATCCATATGGTTGGTCTTTCTTGTCTGACAACTCCAATTATTTGAAATCTGTACATATATAGATGGCGCACACAGACATGGAGGACGCAGCACACAGAGTGGACTCACATCAAAGACGCAGCCCGCAGGCAAGATGAGGATGCGCGCGTCGCTCTCACAGGCTTTGCTCCTCCTCCTCTCCTCTCTCCTCACCGGAGCAGCCAATGCCGATCCCGGTCGTGACCCTACTAACAAGGATTGTCACCCCGGCGACAAGGCCACGGTGCACGCCATCACAGCCGCCCTCGGGCAGCCAGAGCCGCCCCACCCCGCCAACCACTGCTGCGACTGGTACGACGTCACTTGCGACGACTTCGGGCGCGTCGTCGGCCTCGCCCTCTACCAGGAGCCCCTCACGGGCCCCATCCCCGACGCCGTCGGCGACCTCACCCACCTGCAGGACCTCTTCCTGCACAAACTCCCGGCGCTGTCGGGCACCATACCACCGGCCATCGCCAAGCTCTCGAACCTCACGATGCTCCGCATTTCCTGGACGGGCGTGTCAGGGCCCGTGCCATCTTTCCTGGGCGCTCTCAAAAAGCTCACCGATCTTGACCTCTCCTTTAACTCGCTCACCGGCGCCATCCCAGCCTCGCTGGGGAGCATCCCAAACCTGTCGTACATCGACCTCAGCCGCAACCGCCTCACCGGCGACATGCCGCCGTTCCTCAGCAAGTCTGCGGACCAGGTCTACCTCTATCTGTCGCACAACAACCTCACAGGGCCCATTCCGGCCGAGTTCGCCGCCGTGCACTTCACGAGACTCGACCTGTCGCGCAACGCCTTAACCGGCGACGCGTCGGGCCTCTTCGGCCGTGGGAAGGAACTAGACTACATCGACCTGTCCCGCAACTCCTTGGATTTTGACCTTTCAGGCGTCGTGTTCCCGCAGGGCGTAGAATCCGTCGACCTTAGCCATAATGCCATCCATGGCCGCATCCCGGCGCAGGTCGCGTACGTCGACAACCTGCGGTACTTCCACGTCTGCTACAACCGGCTCTGCGGCGCACTGCCGACCGGCGGGAAGATGCCCGAGTTTGATCTCTACGACTACGAGCACAACAAGTGCCTCTGCGGTGCTCCTCTCTTCCCTCCATGCAAGAAATAGCTAAAATTCTCTGGTTTGACAGAGTAACGAGATGATGATGCTTCAACATGTTGTCTCTCTGGATTAAGAGTTATGCTGAAATAAAGTTAAGATGGTTATGCCTGCCTTCCAGTAGTATAGCGATGAAGCTGTCAGACAGCTTTAGTACTTCCTCTGTTTTAACTGTACTGGTGTTGCAGTCGACTAAGATTTAGTTAATTTTCGGTGGACATCGTGACTCATCAATAAGCTGGTCAAGCTGGTCTTGCACTGGGAAGCTTCTTTAAGAAAGGTCAAATTTACCTTTTTATTAGAAAGTTTTTTCATTTCTTTTCTCTAGAAACGAAGTGTAGATTTCTCCCCTCGACTGTTTTATTTTTTTCCTTCTAAATAACGAGCTCTCCTTGTTGATTTCCATTATAGAAACCGCCAATAGGTTTACAAAACATAAACTCAAAAGATAGGTAAAAACAGCAAAAGTAAGGAAAAACAACAACGGTTAAGCATAAAAGCTAGAACCCAGATTACACTCTAAATTTTATCGCCCTATATACAAAACATCCGGGCACCATTGAAGCATCAGTTAGTGAGCCTCGACGTAGCAGGAGCTCAGCCATGCGAAGAAGATAAGATCTCGCGCAAGACCATCGTGATCTTACGACACCATCTTCAAGTTTTTCTCGATCTCAACATTTCTGAAATACCGGCCTCGGTTAGAAATGTTATAAAGCCTGTAAATGCCACCCCTAGGAGCGCCATGGACGTAAAAACTATGTCAAGAAACTAATATGTGCTGAGTGGCCCACTGACGAGTGAGTCATGGAACCAACAAGTTTCTACTGTACCAAAATGCAAAATTTCACTAAGCCTCTTGTTGGAGACTTTCCTTCTTCTCCACCCCCTGGTTGATGATCTCCCCTGTCCCATTTTACAATACGTCGATGATACACTCTTCATTATTCGGGCTATTCCTCAACATGTGGTTAACCTCAAAGATCTTCTAGACCAGTTCTCTGAAACCACGGTATCGTTATCAATCTTCACAAAAGTACATTTGTTCCTATTAAGACTGACCTAGGGATGGCACCCGCAGGGTATGGGTAAGGGTGGAGCCACCCCATACCCTTACCCGTCGACCACGATCTTACCCGTCACCCTTACCCATACCCGTCAACGGGTACAACTTTTTCCCATACCCGTCACCCGACAGGGTAGATGGGTACCCGCGGGTAAAAATACCCGCGTTTAAAACACGTAAAATTGGGCAGAAAATAGTCGTAAAAACAACACATAACTCATGCAAAAGAGTTATATTTCATTGTTTTGCTATATCGGGAGTCGAGACGTGATCACGTGAATCAGATAGATTAGATATAATATTAGGAATAGCTAAATTATCGGTATAGTGAGGTAGTCACCGGATGGTGCGCCATCCGCGGAGGGTTAGCGAGCAATCCCTGCCTATATCTTTGAATTACGATTGTAGCTTCATGCATAGACCCTACTCATATATCCGTGCGTGAAAGTTTAGACTCACTTGTCAAATATTATATGGGTACATGGGTACGCGGGTATGGGTTATACGATCCCATACCCGTACCCTCTCTACCCGATGGGTATGATATTTTCTCATTTACGTACCCATGGGTAATTTTTTATCCCATACCCTTACCCTAATAGGGTTTTTACCCGCAGGGTAAAAGGGTAATGGGTACCCATTGCCATCCCTAGACTGACCCATCCCTCTCGGCCACCATGGCTTCATCATTTGGTTGTGACGTCTCCTCCTTCCCGCAAACGTATCTGACGTCCCTCTCTCCCCTTACAAACTTCGACTCTCGGACCTGTCTCCTATGATCGCTAAATGTGACCTTCAACTCTCTGGCTGGAGAGGACGCTCACTCCCCATCGGAGGACGTCTCTTTCATGTTAATTCGGTTATCACTGCTAAATTCGCGCATGCTATGTCGGTAGGCCTTCTCCCGGCTGGGGTAATTGAGGCAATTGACGAGTGTTGATGTGCCTTCTTGTGGACAGGTGAAGAAACTTGCACGGGAGGACACGCAAAGTGGCGTGGGACGATGTTTGCACCCCCGAAAACTTTTTTTTTTAGAAAAGGGGCATCCCAGCCTCTGCATCAAAATGATGCATGCGGCTGCTTTATTACATTATTACACGGTCCAAAAAGTCTGTTACAATACAAAGTTCAACAAAACGGCGAAACCAAAGAGTCTAAAACGAAAAGGAAAGACACTAATTATTCATTGCTCAATTCTTCTCTCAAAACGCTAGCCCGCACGGTTGTAGAAGTCCTTGGCGACCGTCTCTAACCGGGTACATCCACTGTCCATAATATGGCGCTGCCCCTCCGGCAGGAGATAAGACCAAGACCGGATCCAGTGTGTAATCATAGGAAAGACCTGCAAGAAAGATGTTTTCTTTGGCTTGTTAAAAACAAAATCATTGCGTACATTCCAAATTGCCCAAAGCACCGCACAAACACCCACACGAATCGGCTTTAGTTCTGTCTTTTCAATACCACGAAGCCAATTACCAAACAGGTGTGTAATATTTTTAGGAGGTGTAATATTAAAGGCCAAGTGAACAATTCTCCAAATTATTTTAGCACCCCCGAAAACTTATAGTGGTCTACGTGTCTTGTCTATCACTAATCAAAATTCGGCTATGTCGAAGGATAGTAATTCACGATCCCACGGCAATCTTACTTCCAGAGATCAGAAGCAAGTTTATTTGTCCTGTAGGCGGTGCAAGTCAGCAGGTTTGAGTCGTAGATGATGTAGATGAAGATCTCTCAGACTTTATTCATGAAGTGGCTACAAGAGCTAGTACAAAGGCGATCTCCGCGAGTTATACAAGGTCTCGGCCAGGGATTATAGACGTGGATCTAGTTTCTAGGGTTACATAGAGGTCCGGGGGCAGAGTTTAGGCGTGTAACGGATGTCTGTCTTCGCCTTGTTCTTCAGTATATATAGGCTGAGGCGGTGCCCGATCCTCTGTGCATTTAGGGTTCCTGTCTTGTCTTGTACGTGAAGTCTCGATCTCGTAGCCTTCCTTTGAATGTAGTCTGTTTTTTAGTAGATCTTCGTAGAGCCTTGGTGCGGTGCGGCAGGTTTAGGTCAGTGGCGAAGCCTCTAGAGTAGAGCTGCCGGCGAAGAGTCTTGGACGTCGTGCCCCAAAGGTGGTGAAGGCCTGCGGAGGTTAAAAACTAAATCCACTACTATCCGACAGGCTCTGCTATCAAAATTCCTCACTAACCTCCACTCTACTTCCACTGCCCCTTGGATTCTCTAGTTTCGACGCCAATATGGATGGGGGGAAAATCTCGATCTCGGTGAAGCAAACCATTTGGACTCTCCCGTCTGGAAAAGCATTGTCGCTGGTCTACCTGCCTTCCGCGCCCACTCTTCTGTCACTATTGACAATCGCATCTCTACAGCTTTTCTCTCACTCTACTAAACCACATGCTGAAGTCTCTTTTGCTTTTATTTCCGGGCCCTCTCTTACCTCCCGCCTGACCACCCGTGCCGCAATGGAGCTTGCTACCCTCACGGATGAGATGAATCCTGTTAATCTGAACCTTGAGGCTCCGGATGTTCGGCTGTGTCGATACTCTTAAGAAAAATCTTTCGAACAAAAGTTTCTATGCTAACTTCTACAGGGAGCTACAAGGAGATGATCAGGTTAAGAAGGTTTGGAGAAATGCTGCTCCTCTCATGTGTCAAGTATTCAATTGTCTTATATACCGCCACCGCCTCCCTACAAACGAACGACAACACCGCCATCAGCTTAGCGCCTCCCCAAGCTGCCTCTCATGTTCTCAGGTTGAAGTAATTTACCACCTAATTGTGCTTTGCCCACGAGCACAAGAGGTCTGGAAGCATTTGTTTCCGCCTCAGGCTCATCGGCAGATCAACAACGTCGAAGAGCTTTGGGAGGTCCAAAGCCGTACCTATGTCGTGTCTACCATATGCTCATCCATTGTGTGGGCTATCTGGAAACGACGCAAGGCCCTCACCTTCAATGGCATAAACGAACCCCTGGAATTGGTTCTTCGAAAATTCACAGAAGATATTCGCATTTGGGCGCACCGCTGTATCTCTACTACTGCTGCTATCCTTCTCAAATCCTGGTGTATTCCTTTTTAGCCACCGTGAGCACCTAGTCATGTTGTAACTCTGTATTCTCTGCCCCCCTTCTCAGTTTGTAATCCTCTATTGTACCCGAGGATGTGATTTTTTTTTTGAAAGATCCAGCAATTGCTGGCCTTCGATGTATTAGCAGAGGGAAAACCATACACAGGTGTCGCCCCGGGTGAAATTACGTCCGGAGGCGAGTAGAAAAAAGAAAAGAAAAGAAAAAATTAGGGCGACGATCCAGGCACCCTCGTGACTCTTTCGACACCCCAGTAATGCAGAACCATGGCCCTGCCTCGTAGAGACCTGGTCGCAACGCCTCCCGAGGCCGCCGCGTCGGCACACGTCCACCGTCCGGGGCTGATGACCCACAAGTATGCCTGGCCATGGGAAGCCCGGCCCGAAATTTCCGGACTTGGGCCCGACTGGGCTTACCCATGGGCCGAGCCGGGCCTCAGATTTCGGCCCGATGGACATGACGGGACGGGCCTGGGCTTTGCATATAGGCGTTTTCAGGAAGAAGCCCGGTCCGAGGCCCGAGGCCTGATGACCCACAAGTATAGGGGATCGCAACAGTCTTCGAGGGAAGTAAAACCCAAATTTATTGATTCGACACAAGGGGAGACAATGAATACTTATAAGCCTTAACAGCGGAGTTGTCAATTCAGCTGCACCTGGAAAAGCACTAGTAACAGGGGTGATGTGAAAGCAGCAGTAATATGAGAGCAATAGTAACAGTAACACATAAGCAATGGTACCAGAAAATAGTTGCATGCGTGGAATTGACGGTAAAGCAATGATGATTACAGATGGACCGGGGTTCCCAGTTATCTACACTAGTGGTAACTCTCCAATAACAAGTGTTGGGTGAACAAATTACAGTTGGACAATTGACAGAATTATTATAGCATTAAGACAGAACATCCAGTCTATTAATCATGTAGGCATGTTTTCCATATATAGTCATACGTGCTCGTAATGAGAAACTTGCATAACATTTTTGTCCTACCAGCCCGTTTGCAGCGGGGCCTCAAGGCAAACTACTGGTAATTCAGATGCTCCTTTTAATAGAGCACCGGAGCAAAGCATTAGCACTTAGTGAAAACATGTGATCCTCATGTCAAAACCATCCCCTCCAGTTATCCCAGTTGCTGTCACTCCTGGGCCTCGGGTTCCGGACAAGGACATGTGCAAACAACTTGTAGATACAATCTAAGCAATAATTATAGAGCTTAAATCTATGATCATGCCACTCGTGCACTAGTGACAAGCATTAAACACAACAAGATTGCAGCAACAATAACTTCACAAACTTTAATAGATAGACTGATCATAATGTAACAATTCATCGGATCACAACAAACACAATACCAATTACATCAGATGGATCTCAATCATGTAAGGCAGCTCATGAGATCATTGTATTGAAGTACATGGGAGAGAGTACCAACTAGCTACAGCTAGAACCCGTAGTCCATGGGGGAACTACTCACAAACCATCATGGAGTCGAAGTGGAGGCGGCGTGGTCGATGGAGATGGCTCCGGGGGTCAATCCCCGTCCGGCAGGGTGCCGGAACAGGAACTTCTGACCCCCGAAACTTGGTTTTTGGTGGCGGCGGAGCTACGGAACTCTTCTGGAGAAATCGTCGATTCTTTAGGGTTTTTGCATCGGGAGGAATAAATAGGCGAAGGGGCGGCGGCTGGAGCAACCCGAGGGGACCACACCCCACCACGGCGCGGTTGGAGGGGGGCCGCGCCGCCCTGGGTGTGGCGCCCTCCTCGGTCGCCTCCGTTCTCCTTCGGACTTCGTGTACGTGTTGGAAAAATAGGAGGTCCTGTCCAGGTTTCGTCCAATTCCGAGAATATTTCCAGAACAGCTTTTCTGAAATACAAAAACAGCAAAAAACAGGAACTGGCACTGTGGCATCTTGTTAATAGGTTAGTCCCAGAAAATGCATAAAAATGCTATGAAGTGTATGTAAAACATGTAACAATTGGTATAATATCAACATGGAACATCAGAAATTATAGATACGTTTGAGACGTATCAAGCATCCCCAAGCTTAGTTCTACTCGTCCTCGAGTAGGTAAAACGATAAAAACAAATAATTTCTGAGGTGACATGCTACCATCAAATCTTGATCAAATAGTATTGTAAAGCACATGTTATGAATGAAGTGATCCAGGTCAATGGTCTATAGTTTGCTAGCAAGTAGATAATGAGCAAACAACTGAATCATATAAGCAAAAACTTTTCATGAATAGTACTTTCGAGACAAGCATCAAAGAGTTTTGCATAAGAGTTAACTCATAAAGCAATATATTCTAAGTAAAAGGTATTTAACCAACACAAAGGAAGATTTAAGCTTCAGCAATTGCTTTCAACTTTCAACATATATATCTCATGATATTTGTCAACACAAAGCATATAAAAATTGTTGCACCAAAGTTGACACTAGTGTTTGCTTCTGAGATAGAAAGAAGTAGGAAAACTGACTCAACATAAAAGTAAAAGAAAGGCCCTTCGCAGAGGGAAGCAGGGATTAAATCATGTGCTAGAGCTTTTTAAGTTTTTGAAATCATAAAGAGAGTAAAATAAGTTTTGGGAGGTGTTTGTTAATTGTCAACGAATCAGAAAATGGAAAAGTACAATATGACCCCTGCCAACCAGACTTTTAAGAGCGGCTCCCATGAAGGACGTTATTTCTACCAGCAAGGCAGATCATCCCTCTTCTCTTTTGTTTACACATGCAGATATTTCACTGTTTGTCATTGCTTGACTGATAAATCAGGGCAAAAATGTGAAGAGAATTAAGCGGTTAAAGTTGTAATTAATTGGGACTGGGCACCCCATTTGCCAGCTCTTTTTGCAAAATTAATGGATAAGCGGATGTATATGCCGCTAGTCCGGTGGTAAAGTCTGTTTGACAGTGACATAAAGACATCCACCCCGTCCTCATGAGCTTGGTAAACATTGACACAAAATAGGAGTAATAATTTTTGAATAGTTTAAAGGTAGCACATGAAAAATTTACTTGGAGTGGCAAGGAAATACCACATATAGGTAGTTATGGTGGACACAAATGGCATGGATTTTGGCTCAAGGTTTTGGATGCACGAGAAGCATTCCCTCTCAGTACAGAGTTTAGGCTAGCAAGGTTATTTGAAGCAAACACAGGATATCAACCGACAAGCAAGACTTATATGAAAACATATTGCAAGCATTATAAGACTCTACACTGTCTTCCTTGTTAACCAAACCCTTTTACTAGAAAATATCTAGACCTTAGAGATACCAATCATGCAAACCAAATTTCAACGAGCTTTACGGTAGTTCTTCATTAATAGGTTTTAACTACATGATACAAAAGCTTAAACATGAACTACTTGATAACTCAAAACAATTGACAAGTATCAAATTATCCAATACAGTGATCTACAAGAATATGTAAGCTTTTTCCATTATACCATCTACCACATGCAGCATTTTCTGTTCCAACCAAACACCAATCAACTTATTTCAACATAAACTCTCCAAACAATTATAAGTGAAGCAAGAGAGTACTTTCTTTAAAAGAACTAACAGCTCTGAATAAGAGATGCATGCAAAACAGGAGCTAAAAGCATAGCAATAGCTAGATAAGAATACTCAACAAGTATAAGTGAAGAATAGGAGTATTCATATGAAAAAGCGGAGCGTGTCTCTCTCCCAATCAAGAATGCTAGGATCCAATCAAGTTGACCATAAGAAAAATAAAATACTGAAAATAAAAGCACACAGACGCTCCAAGTAAAGCACATATGATGTGAAAGAATTAAAATATAGTTTCACTAGAGATGACCTGATAAGTTGCTGATGAAGAAGGGGATTGCATCCCCAAGCTTAGACGCTTGAGTCTTCTTGAAATATGCTGGGGTGATCCATGGGAGCATCCCCAAGCTTAAGCTCTTCACTCTTCTTGATCACATTATATCATCCTTCTCTCTTGACCCTTGAAAACTTCCGCCACATCAAACTTCTCATAAACTTCATTAGAGGGGTTAGTACTCAAAAACTTTAATCCACTTTGGTTCTGTTGTGACACATTGCAAGAACTCAATAAAACATTAGCTACAACCCTCCACGTCTAGAGAGCCTTGCTTAAAGCCCACAAGAGACAATGCAAAAAACAGAGACATAATCTGTCAAAACAGAACAGCCAGTAAAGATGAATTTTTCCGAGGCACTTCCGTTGCTCAAATCAGAAAACTCGAAACTAATGAAAGATGCGTACATATCTGAGGATCACGCACAAAAATTTGCAGATTTAAAAGATTTTCTGGTGATTTTAGAAAAGTGAAACGGTGAACAGCAGAAATCTGTTCCTGCGCAGAAATCCAAATCTAGCATCATCTAATCATTAGAGACTCTTCTTGGCACAACAATGCGATAAAATAAAGGATACAAAGGGATTGTTACAGAAGTAAACAAAACCTTGACTCAAATAAAGAAAAATTGCAGAAAAAAAAATGGGTTGTCTCCCATAAGCGCTTTTCTTTAATGCCTTTTAGCTAGGCTTGATAGTTTTAATGATGCTCACAAAAAATAAAAATGAAGCAAAAGGAGCATCAAGAAGCAAATTCGAAACACATTTAAGTCTAACCCACTTCCTATGCATAGGAATCTTGTACCAAATAAATTCATAAAGAACAAAGTGACAAGCATAGGAAGATAAAACAAGAGTAACTTCAAAACTTTCAGCATATAGAGAGGTGTTTTAGTACCATGAAAATTTCTACAACCATATTTTCCTCTCTCATAATAATTTTCAGTAGCATCATGAACAAACTCAACAATATACTACAAACACATAATTTTTATCAAGCTAAAAAATAATGGGATTAAAACTTTCAAACCCACTTTTAACCATTTTATAACAAGATGATTGATCATTCTCAAGAGGTATGGGACTCCACCTAGATAAAGTCAAGACCTCTCCAATCCCATTTTCATTAGTAGAATACATAATATTATCAAGCAATATAGGACCATCATCTAGAGCTTTATCATAAACATTTTCTAAAAAACTTTCTCATTACCATGCATTTCGAAATTACGCACAAATAAAGGATTATCATAAGATTTATCAAAATAGCATGGATTATCATAAGTAACAGTAGCATAATCATTTCCACAAGTTTCATTCATAGGGAATACTTCAAGAGAATCCACAGGAACATAACATTCATTCTCCTTTGGTAAGCATGGAGGGCAATCAAATAGTGTAAGAGATGAAGAGTTACTCTCATTAGAAGGTAGGCATGGGTAGCTAATCCATTCTTCCTTCTTTTGTTCATCACTCTCCTCCTCTTTTTCATCCAATGAGCTTTCAGCTTCAGCAGTTTCTTCTTCCACAGGTTCCTGCAAATTGTGAGTACATTCTTGTGCATGAATGAGTCTCCCTTTATAATCAATGATATAACAATTATTGCTGAAATTTTCTAGGCAATAATCAAGGATAAAAGAGACCGTTTCTTTAAGTTTATTACAAGCAACACAAGTTTCATAATTTTTAGCCATGAATGAATCTATTTCAGAAGCTCCCATAAGTAAAACAAATTGTTCTACTTCTTCAAATCCAAGATGAATATAGTTATTCCAATGATAGTTCATAATTAAAACTTTTTACTGAAGCCACATTGAAATTTAAGATGTTTAGTATCCTGTTCAGAGCAACAATTTATATCATGGCGTTCAAGCAAAATTTCAGCAATTTGATTTAACTTTTTTAACATGCCTCTTATGATTTTACCCTCTCTTGATTCTCTATACTTTATATATGATTTTTAGCTTTCATAAACATAGAGGTTCTAGCATGTTCTTCCATAGCAACAGTTTTTTTTAGATTTTCGGTTTTTAAATTTTTATGGATTTTTGGGTATATAAGAAAAATAAAACTAAACAGAAATAAACTAGACAGAAATAAACTAAACAAAAGTAAACTAAGCACAATAAAACTAGACAAAAGTAAACTAGACAAAACAAAATAAAATAAAAACAGAGAGACAGGTAGAGTGTACTCCCCAGGTGAACTTATGAGTAGAGCTATGCTCCCCGGCAACGGCGCCAGAAAATAGTCTTGATGACCCACAAGTATAGGGGATCGCAACAGTCTTCGAGGGAAGTAAAACCCAAATTTATTGATTCGACACAAGGGGAGACAAAGAATACTTATAAGCCTTAACAGCGGAGTTGTCAATTCAGCTGCACCTGGAAAAGCACTAGTAACAGGGGTGATGTGAAAGCAGCAGTAATATGAGAGCAATAGTAACAGTAACACAGAAGCAATGGTACCAGAAAATAGTTGCATGCGTGGAGTTGACGGTAAAGCAATGATGATTACAGATGGACCGGGGTTCCCAGCTATCTACACTAGTGGTAACTCTCCAATAACAAGTGTTGGGTGAACAAATTACAGTTGGGCAATTGACAGAATTATTATAGCATTAAGACAGAACATCCAGTCTATTAATCATGTAGGCATGTTTTCCATATATAGTCATACGTGCTCGCAATGAGAAACTTGCATAACATTTTTTTCCTACCAGCCCGTTTGCAGCGGGGCTTCAAGGGAAACTACTGGTAATTAAGGTGCTCCTTTTAATAGAGCACCAGAGCAAAGCATTAGCACTTAGTGAAAACATGTGATCCTCATGTCAAAACCATCCCCTCCAGTTATCCCAGTTGCTGTCACTCCGGGGCCTCGGGTTCCGGACAAGGACATGTGCAAACAACTTGTAGATACAATCTAAGCAATAATTATAGAGCTTAAATCTAAGATCATGCCACTCGTGCACTAGTGACAAACATTAAACACAACAAGATTGCAGCAACAATAACTTCACAAACTTTAATAGATAGACTGATCACAATGTAACAATTCATCGGATCCCAACAAACACAACACCGATTACATCAGATGGATCTCAATCATGTAAGGCAGCTCATGAGATCATTGTATTGAAGTACATGGGAGAGAGTACCAACTAGCTACAGCTAGAACCCGTAGTCCATGGGGGAACTACTCACAAACCATCATGGAGTCGAAGTGGAGGCGGCGTGGTCGATGGAGATGGCTCCGGGGGTCAATCCCCGTCCGGCAGGGTGCCGGAACAGAAACTTCTGACCCCCGAAACTTGGTTTTTGGTGGCGGCGGAGCTAAGGAACTCTTCTGGAGAAATCGTCGATTCCTTTAGGGTTTTTGCATCGGTAGGAATAAATAGGCGAAGGGGCGGTGGCTGGAGCGACCCAAGGGGCCCACACCCCACCACGGCGTGGTTGGCGGGGGGGCCGCGCTGCCCTAGGGTGTGGCGCCCTCCTCGGTCGCCTCCGTCTCTCCTTCGGACTTCGTGTACGTGTTGGAAAAATAGGAGGTCCTGTCCAGGTTTCGTCCAATTCCGAGAATATTTCCAGAACAGCTTTTCTGAAATACAAAAACAGCAGAAAACAGGAACTGGCACTGTGGCATCTTGTTAATAGGTTAGTCCCAGAAAATGCATAAAAATGCTATGAAGTGTATGTAAAATATGTAACAATTGGTATAATATCAACATGGAACATCAGAAATTATAGATACGTTTGAGACGTATCAAGGCCCGACGGGATTTTGCAGTCACGGGACGGGCTTGGGCCTGAAATATAGGCCCGATGGTCGAGTCGGGCCGGGCCTGGGCCTGGGATTTTGCCTGCGGGCTTTTTAGGCCCGGCCCGAAGCCCGGCCCGGCCGATGGCCAGGTATACCCACAAGTATAGGGTGTGTATCGTAGTACTTTCGATAAATAAGAGTGTCGAACCCAACGAGGATTGGAGCGCAATTTTCCGTCTTCCCCTTTGTACAGGTGGAATCTGCAATAGTCATCCATCTTGTCATCGAATTAGCGCTCATTTTGTGCATCAGAACGCGGCTTTCGCCACTCTTGCTTCTTCTAGCTGTTAATTCGTTGCTCGCGGTCTCGACTATCCCAGCGATCATCCGGCCACCGGTCGCTTCTATATTGGTCGTCACGGGGTTGTGTGAACCCAGCCGCCACGAACTTGGATCTGTCGTCGTCGTAATGACGTTTGGAACGCTTGCGCCTCCGATCATCTCTGTATGTGTCCCTGCGGCTTTGGCTGCCGCTGTCATGGTTGTTGCGTGGTGAAGAGGCGCGGGTTGCTCGCACCGAGTCTTCTCCATCTGCCCACTCAGTCGCGATTTGTATGAGGTTAGCCATGGAGGTTGGCTTTTCTCGACCAAGTGCTTATTTGAAATCTCTCCTGGCGAGACCCATGATGAAGGCGTCCATGGCCCTATCTTCCGATATTGCGCCGACTGAGTTGCGTATGGTGGTCCATCGCCGTATGTATGATCTCAATGTTTCGTCTGATCGTTGGGTGCGGGCTCTCAGTTTTTCGAATGTTTTCGGTCGCTCGCACAGAGGTTCGAAGTTCTTGATGAAGTCTCTGCGGAAGTGATCCCACGAGTCGTATGATGACGGAGGTAGTGCCTTGAGCCAGTCGCGGGCTGTACCTTCGAGCATGAGTCGTATGTATTGCATTGCCGTAGTATTCGTGCCTCGTTGGCATGAGACGGCGAGTCTGTAGTCTTCTAGCCATCCTGAAGGTTCCTGTCGACCTGTGTACTTGGGTTGTTCAGATGTTAGATTGAACCCTTTGGGCATCCGTGTCTCGCGGATGCGGCGAGTGAAACACAAGGCACCGCATGGCTCGGGCTCCCGGTCGGAATATGAGTCGCTACTGGAAGACCTTTGAGATCTGCTTCTGCTGGACCTGTGTCGACGTGTGCCTTTCCTTGTTTCCTCCGAGTGGTGACTGCGACCACTACGATCGTGTGCTGCCTGTTGCGAGCTGACTATGTTGCGACCTCGACTCCCTCCTGGAGTATTTGCATCCGGATGTATGGCCTTCACCGCTAGGGCCAGTGATTTGAGCTGTTGGCGATGCAGGGCTGCGTTGGGATCGTCCGTCGGAGGCTGCATTGCTTTGAGGTAAGCACCCACAGAGAAAAGAGCACCCACAGCTGTTTTGGGTACTGGGATTCCTTCGTCGTCGTGTGTCATGAATGACAAGCCTAGGTTGCGAGTAATTGCCTCCCTCTCATCTTCCGGGAGGCGTGCCAGCCTCGATCTACCTCTTGGGCTCGCCCGCCCTGTGGAGCTAAGTGATATTTGTCTTCTTCGTGCGCTCGAAATATTAGCTTGCCTTTTGCGCTCCTCGAGTGTTGCTCTGATGTTTTGCAGGCGAAGTGATTCCTGCCAGTTGAAGTACTGGAAGGTCAACGTCTCTTCTGGAGTTGCGTCTGCTGGTATCATTGTGCACTCCTTAATTATTTTTTCTGCTTTTGCTGCCATCTGAGTAGTAATTGTCAGAGTTGTGACCCCATCCGGCATAGTTACCGTGCATGGGAATTCTGTAGGCCTGCGGCAGGCTGCGGCTTCAGATGATTCTCCGTTGATGGCAACGTAAACCTGATGGGGGATGACCCGCGGGTACGTGTATGTGCTGCCAATTCCTGTCATGGACTCGACGTCTTCATCAAGGCTCATGTCGGAGTCGGTATGCCCGTCGAGTGGTCCGTCTGGACGGATCTCGTTGTTGATGCATTCATCGTCTATGCTCATCTCGGCGTCTGCAAAACCGTTGTGGACCTCGGAGTCGAGTTTGTTGTTGGTGCAGATCTCAGAGTCGACGTTGTTGTCGTTATGACTTTCGGGTTCGTCGAAGTCGTCGAGGGAGATCCCGTAGTCGAGGGTGTCATCGAGAGGAAAATCGAGCTCGAGACCGTTTTTGCGGTACGCTGATTCAGCTTCCTCACCTTGGAGTTCTTTTGTCATATACTCGTTGATTTCTCGAGTCGACATGGTTGTTGCAGATGAGCAGGCTTCGAGAATCGACAATGGGACGGACGCAGTCGATGGAGGCTCGGGTGCGGCAGTCGCGAGTTGTTGTAGATCTGTCAAGTCTTGTGTACCAAACTTGTTTACGAAAAAATTGAATGCTCCAACAGTTAAATCCAAACCTGACTAGAGACTAGCGAACGTCTCTCGGACTTCTGGCGAGTGTGGATCAAATGTGCCTTTTGTTGGTGAAGTTGGCGGGCTGCCAATTTTCGAGCAAGTCGGCGAGTTGCCGTACGTCGACCGAGTCGGCGAGTTGTGGTTTGTCGATGCAGTCGGCGAGTTGCCGTTCATAGATGTGATCGGCGAGTCACCGTTTTCCGATGGAACCGGCGAAACCGTGAGTCCAGCACTATTCTTTCCCACAGACGGCGCCAATTGACGAGGGGTTAACACATAAAATCCCATGGTTAAGTACCTAGGGTTGAGATTACGGGGAGAGAACGTGGTAGAGCTGGTAGTTTCGTCGGCTGACAAGCAAAAGCAGGGATTTACCCAGGTTCCTGCTTCCTGCTTGTCTGGTATTGATATGAGGGTATATGCGAGCTACAATGGAGTCCCGGCGAGATGTCGATCTCGCTAGGTCTTTGGTGTTCGAGTATTGCGTGTCCTCTGATCGGCGGCCCTCCCAGCCTTTATATAATAGGCTGGGTCTCGGGAGTTCGCAATCGACTCAGATTACATGTAAGGAAAGTCTAAACCGACTATGCTTCGCCTAACTTGGAGGATACTCCATCTTCTTGGGCCTTCCTTTATGGGCTTCATGTAGTCTCTTGATAGTTAGGTCTAATCGATACGTGCACCAGGTACCCTCATGGTAGGGTACCCGAAAGATATATCCCCATCACATGGTAACCACCTGCAGCTATAGTCTGTCTGTACAATGTGTTTTCAGTCATCATGTATGGGATGAAAGAAATCTGAGAACATATGTTTGGATTGGTGGAGATTTCTTTTGCCCTAGGCTAATTTGTCTGTCCTCAACCAAATTGAAGATCTATTATCTGCAAGGGACTGAAAGTGACATGAAGCAGTCCAAAGAGCTCCAAAGTATGTCTCTTGATGGCCTCCATTATTTTGAAACAAATGACTGGTTCATGTTAGTAACAATAATTACTCTTTGATATATTCGATGGATGGAAAACCTCGCTCTACATGTGTTACAGTCTTATACAACATTAATTGATGATCTTCTAAAGACGACTCAAATGTATCCAAGAAATATCTCCATGAGAGTAATATTGGCTCTCAAGTCTTCAATTCGTATTTATGTCTATAAAATTGTCTGAAACGTACTTATGTTGCTATTTTCTAGCTTGCTCAATTTGGATTGCCCTTAATAAATTTTTAATCTACTCCATTATGTGTTTTTGTTTCCGTTTCTCCTAGATAGTTTTACTTTTCCTAATGAAATCCAGCATACGTGTAAAGTTTACATAAGCATTAGACAGAATTTTCAGAATATAATAATATGTGTGCTTGGTACTTATTCATTCTTGTGAATCGTACAAAGTTACTACTTAATATAGAAAATAGTGAATTATACAACTGTCTTATTACGGCGGTGTCTTTTCTGTTAGGTGGCAGCTGACATGTTTCTTTTACACAATCTTATCTCTTCGTGGATGTTTGTTTATGGGTTTATCATCCATTATACTACTTCTAGAGAAATCTCCACTTCTTTACTATGCTCATGTATATTTTATACTGGAGTTTCTGGTGTGTACACAACCTGTTATTGACACCCAGATAAAGAAATACCATGAGATTCGACATGGGATTTTGATAATTTATATTTCTGTGCATGTACGAGCTTCATTTACCAGAAGCTTTATGCTTGGTGTTCTTTGGCCCTTGGTTTACTTGCTTCAGTTTATGGAGCTCTGTTTTTTTCAAGCTAGCCTTGCTTTTGCAATATACACAAGACTCACATCTGGTCCCTACCTGTATCTAATAATTTGGTTGTGCTCGATATGCAGGTTTCAGGGGTGATCTTCCTCTTTGCTGGCCCTTTTTCCTTTGTGCTTGAAGTTTCAGAATTCCTTTTGTTCGTTCAGTTTCTTGCTGGCAGTTGCCTCACTTGGCCCATTATGTTCCTCTGGCTTCTGGTGATAGGAGTGTTTAGATTATTGAGCTCGAGGAGGCTGTTTTACCATTCCAAGGGCCCTTTCTTGGTCAGTTTCTGCAGTTGGTCATTTAAATACAGCCGAAAAAAGTTACTCTTTGTTCACTCTCTGATTGATGCTACTGAAGACATTTGATTCAAGCGAATTGCTTCTCCTGTTAAGAGAACCTTGGCGAGGCTCTTGGCAATCTGTTCTTGGACGAATCTGGGACTTGAATTTATCGATATTTCTCCTCTGACACGAGTTAGCTCTGCCTCCGTTGGTGGACACCTGGCATCAATATTCTGTATCTATTGGTCATAATCGTCGCCGTTCCCGGCCTCCGTTGGTGGACACGTTTGTTCGACACTGCACCCACAAGGTGAAGGCTGTAAGTTTGAAGCTCTCCTTGATCGCACTCCTTGACGCAAAGCTTCTTTGGTTGCCAAGGCCACCGTTGTTGTGCTTATTGCCGAAATGCAGAAGATAGGAATGGAGGATCCAGAATTAGCAGATGATTCCAGCTGAACTTTCGGTTGAGCGTCTGTTGCAGGGTCGCTTGGAATTCCTTGTGTGGTGAATCTATTTCCGGCATGTTTGCTTGTGTGAAAATTCATATTGATGGCAGGTGAAGTGCCAGAAAACAACAGCTTAGTGTATGCTAGTTTGCAGGCTGAGTTAATCCATGCTTTTCTTTTCATTTTGTTGAAGTTGGATGGAATGGAAAATGTAAAAGTTACATATTTTTCGATAAAGGGAGTTTTTATTACTTAAAGAGTTTTAAGCATTACACCCGGCCTCTGCACAACTAAGGTGCACACAGCCTCACAAGTTCAACCGTCTCCACATAACGACAAAAATAAAAGGCGAATACATATCATAACGAGAAATTGTAAGAACGCCTATGCTGCAGGAGGACATATCCGAAGATCATGCTGCCATCCATTGAGCGAGAACAGCTCCCTGGCCACGGTCTCCAAACGCGCAGCCGCCTCGGAAACCAGGTCCCGATGCTCCACCCGCTGTAGTGGCAGCCAGGAACGAATCATCGTCGTGCACCGGTAGATAACCTGCATAAAGGAAACAACTTTGTTATTGAAAACCTTGTCATTTCTATATAGCCAGAGCGACCAAATAACGGCAATCGCTCCCATCCTAATACGCATCTTGAACCTAGAATCCACACCATTTAGCCAGCTCCCAAAAATATTCGAGACACTGCGTGGAGGGTATAAGGTAGAGCCTATCTGGGTGGCCGACCATATAGAAGAGGCAAACTTGCATTGAAAAAATAAGTGTTGTATAGTCTCGTCATGATGACAAAAGACACACTTTTTACTTCCATGCCAATTGCGCTTTGCAAGGTTATCTTTTGTAAGAATTACTCCACGACGAAGATACCATGCGAAAATCTTTGTTTTCAACGGGATCTTCATCGTCCAGATTTTCTGATTATTATCTACCGGTATATCAGGTTGGATTAAGATTTTGTACATGGAATTAACCGAGAACTTGCCATTCTTGGTGAGATTCCATCGGAATCTATCCGGTCCATGTGTCAGCTGGATAGAATCCAGCCGAGTTAGCAAAGCATTCCAGGATGCTAGCCTGGGACCAAATAGGCTTCTTCTGAACGAAACATCAGGTGGAGAATTTCTCATCACTTTAGCTAGTGTATCACCTTTATATCTCACAATGTTATACAAGGCGGGATATTGTTCGCGAAGAGGAGCTCGTCCGAGCCATTTATCCTCCCAGAACCTAATCTCAGATCCACTCTTAATATCGAAAGACCCATGTGGAAAGAAGTATTTTTTCGTAGCCATTAAGCCGGCCCAAAAATGGGAGTCTTCAGGTTTCCACACAACTTGGGAGACCGCTTTCGCGCCCACATACTTTCTTCTTAGGAGGGTTTGCCAAAGCCCTTCTTCGAAAAGGAGCTTAAATAACCATTTACCAAGTAGGGCTCTGTTCTTGATCTCAAGATCATGAATACCAAGCCCCCCTTGGTCTCTAGGCCGGCAAACCACACTCCATTTGGCTAGACGATATTTTCTTTTCTCACTATCCCCTTGCCAAAAGAATCTCGATCGGAAATAATCCAACCGTGTTAGAACTCCTTTTGGTACTTGAAAGAATGATAACATATACAGTACCATGTTGGTTAGCACTGAATTGATGAGGACCAATCTTCCACCCAAGGATAATAATTTTCCTTTCCAACTATTTAAACGAACTTGCAGTCTCTCCTCCACTAATTTCCACTCGGCATTTGTTAATCGCCGATAATGAATCGGGATCCCCAAATACTTAATCAGAAACTGACCTTGTTCACAGCCGAATAAATCAGCATACAAGGAAGCCTGGTTTTGAGCCTCACCAAAGCAAAACAATTCACTCATATGGAAATTAATCTTAAGACCTGATAATTGCTCAAAAGCTGACAAAATCAGCTTAAGATTCCTTGCTTTCTCAATGTCATGTTCCATAAAGAGGATTGTATCGTCAGTGTATTGGAGAATGGATAATCCACCATCCATAAGATGTGAAATGATCCCCTCAAATTGCCTATCGGATTTTGCACGTTCGATCATGACTGCCAACATATCAGCCACTATATTGAATAGTATAGGCGATAGAGGGTCACCTTGTCTAAGGCCTTTTTTGGTCTGAAAGTATTTGCCAACGTCATCATTGACTTTAATGGCTACACTTCCACCCGAAATGCAACTATGAATTAATGCACGCCACTCCTCAGAAAAACTTTCATTCTGAGGGTTTGCTGTAGAAAGGACCATTTAACCTTGTCATAAGCTTTTTCAAAATCAATTTTCAGTATCGCCCCGTCCAACTTTTTGGTATGTAGTTTGTGAACCGTTTCATGCAAGGTTACCACCCATCTAGGATGTTGCGACCTTTCATAAAAGCGGTTTGAGAGGGACGTACTACATGGTCAGCCACATTGTTCAGACGTAGCGTCGCAACCTCGGTGAAGATTTTAAAGCTAACATTAAGTAAGCAGATAGGTCTGTATTGTTGGATCCTTTCTGCTTCATTAATCTTAGGTAATAAAATAATTTCACCAAAGTTCAGACGAAACAACTCAAGTTGTCCGTCATGAAGACAGCTGAACAATTCCATAAGATCTGGCTTGATAATGTCCCAGAAATTCTGATAGAACTCCGCGGGGAAACCATCTGGGCCAGGGGCTTTGTTGTGTTCCATTTGGAAAACGGCCTTCCTTACTTCATCCTCCAAGTATGGGGCAGTAAGTAGGTTGTTTTCCTCAACTGAAACCTGGGGGATATCGCTTGTTCTAGACTCATCCAGCGAGAAGTTTCCTTCCTCTGGTGCCCCGGACAAGCCTTTATAATAATTAGTAATGTACGACTTAAGCTGATCATGCCCCTCAATCGTTCTGTCCTCATCTAAAAGAGAGTAAATACATTTCTTCCGATGTCTACCATTTGCAATACTGTGGAAGTATTTAGTATTAGAATCTCCTTCCAGAATGAACTGGGCTTTGGAACGTTGATACCATTTCAACTCTTCTTCACGCAAAAGTTTCGCTATCTGTGCATTGGATTGGCTCTTAAGCTCAATCTCTTGTGCTGATAAGGGGCGAACCTCCTAACGCTTCAAGAGCGTCAATAATGGAAGAGAGTCGTATTTTTTCTTTTTTAAGTAAGCCTGTTGTATGTCGTGCCCAACCCACAAGGTGTGTGCGAGTAGCACGAATTTTATTGTTCCACCTCTGAATCGGGTTAACACCTGCCACAGGCCTTTCCCATATCCGCCTGACCATGTCCTAAAACCCATCTCGATGTAGCCACCCAAGTTCAAACTTGAAACGGTGGTTACCCGGTGGTCTAGGCAAGCCAGTGGTCAGTAGTATGGGAGCATGGTCTGACAAACCTTCAATACGTTCTAGCGCCCGTACCGAAACCATTGGAAATCTTGATTCCCAATCAGTGTTCATCAGTACACGGTCTAGTTTCTCGTACGTGGGTTCTGGGAGGCTATTTGCCCAAGTAAACTGCCTCCCTACCATCGACACCTCTTTCAAGTCCAAGCTTTCAATTACTGCGTTGAACAAGAGTGGCCAACGATCATCAAACCGACCTCTACTTTTCTCGAAAGGGAAACGAAGCAAGTTGAAGTCCCCACCAATAATAAATGGGTGTGGGTTGTCCTTTGCTAAGTTTACCATCTCTCGCAGAAAAGCGGTTTTGAATTCCGCTTGGGCAGGTCCATACACAGCGACAAGACTCCAAATGAAGTTATCAGCTTTATTCCGGATGTGTAATTTAATATGAAAATCACCTTCCGAAACAGCCAACACATCCATGGTTTCCGTCTTTACACCTAGTAGGATACCGCCAGAGCGTCCATGGGGGGGGGGGGGGGGGGGGGGGACGAGAGTGCCACTCAAAGTCAATACCGCCAGAAAGACGATTTAATTGGCTTTGCGAGAAGTCCCGTCTACCCGTCTCAGAAATAGCTAAGAAATCCAAATTATGGTCCCGAACAGAATGAGCAAAGTGCAAGTATTTAGCCAAGTCACCAAGACCTCTGCTATTTGCGAATAAGCCATTCATTGGGAAACAATATTAGATTTGGTGACCTTAGCCCGTTTCACGGACCTTTTGTTAGAGTTAGATTTAGATTTATCGTCCGGATGATTTTAACTCATACAATGAGCTCAACCCGTCGTCATCCAATCCTATCTCCAACACTTCACCAATTAGATGAGAAGCAAGCTGACCGTCAGAGTCATAAGCTTCTTCATCATCCACATAGGTGGCGGTCAACTTGGTCGAAGCTTTCGGAATAACCGTTGAACGGTCAAATTCCATATGCCTCAAGACTCTAGTTGACACATCAATTTGATTCTGATTACTACCAAGTTTAATACCTACACTATTTAACTTTGCAGAAATTGACGGAGACGAAAACGAAAGAAAAGACTTGGATGTCGAAGCGTTACCGTGTGAGTCCAAGTTTTGTGTCGCTTTACGACGCATTGCTCTCTTGAGAGAGTCCTCGTCCGTGGGGAAGCACCATCCGCCATGGCCCCAAACCTCTCACTCCGCCGAGGAGGGGTGGCAAGGGTCACGGTGGGCGGTGGTGTACATGGCGAGGTAGAGGCGACACCGTCGGCCGCTGGGAGCTCCAAGGGAGAAGCCGGAGTCAGTATTGTCGGCGTAGCAACTGACCCGGCGATCCCCAAGCTCCCGGTAGCACACAGCTCCAGCGAAGGGGTCAGAGGTGGTGAAGAGACCCCTCCCGCTGAAACCGTTCCCATCCGAGCATCCTGGGGAGGCAGAGGTGACGTAGCAGCCTCCCCAAGGCTCGGCCCACCAGCATCAGCAGTCGCCGGCCCATCCTGGAGCACCGCAGCCAGCCCAGCTGGGCCGCTGCTCCCAGCGAGCGCCGGAGCCCAGCCAGCTGCGGTCTGAGCAGCGGATAGCTCCGTGCCGCCCGCGGCAGCCGAAGACCCCGGCCCGCCAGCGACCTGCTGCTGAGTCCAGTGGCCCAGAAGCATTCCATCCACTGCAGAATTCAGCCCAGCAGTCTCCAAAGCAGTAGGAAAACACCTTGACTCATTTTCGGATGCATGAACAGGGAATACACGCCCTGGACTGAAGGGGCGCACCAAGGCAGGAGCAACCTTGCGGATACCATCGACAATAGCCCTTGCATGAGGAGTTTTAGGGCTATGATTATACGGTGTTACCGCCATCACCGCAACCTGCTCAGTAGCCACTGTTTTGCCATGGTCAGCGGCACCGGAAGATGGAGTAACATCCATCTCCATGTTGGTCTCCTGTGAGCCTTGAGTGCCATTCGACCCAGGGGGTGGTGGTCCCAAGTCACCCACATTACCCCCAACATCATCATCAGCATCATCCCCTTTGCGCCTCCAGAAATAAGGAACAAAGTTGGCGTCAGGGACAAAGTCCTGAGGCTCCCGTCGGAAGTAGAAAGCAAATTCCTTAAGTTTAACCACACAAGCCACTCCCACATAGCTACCCAACTCGCTGTCCACCCGCTTCTCCAGAACCTTGGAATCAATCATACCGACCTTAAGCCGCACAATGCCACGGCTCCTGAGAGTAACCAGATCAACATCCAATGTAGACCCAATGAGAGAGCCCACAGCCCAAATACCCAAAAAGTGTCTCAACGTGTATGGAACTCCCTGCACATGTACCCAAACCTGCTCCAACACTCTCGTAGGAGCAATATCCTGTGTCTTCCATATCGAGATAGAAGCCTGAGACTGAAATTCTGGAATACACAACTTGAGACCATCCATACGGCGTAGGTCCTCGAACGAAGGAAAACCTATCAGGAAAGCGTTCTCACCATGAGGTAACGCCTCCCAAGTCCATGATGAACTCGAAGAGCACATCCTAGATATCAGACTCTGGATAGCCACCGCCGGAACAGCGGCCCCAGAAACCGTGATCAAAGCTGTAGGAGAACTCGCCGGTGCCAAGTGAGCCTTGTACACACTGTCGGGCAGCTGCATAAACGCTGTGTCATCTGTCCCATCGCCTGATGTGAAAGCAATCGGCTTCGGGAGCTTAAGTGTAGGACATCTGTGAGTCGGGTGTGCACCATTATCACATACAAGACAATAATACTGGACCGGGCATTCCGCAGTAGTATGAGCATCAGCGAAGCACTTCCGACACTTAGATGGTTTCTTGGCCTTGGCTCCGGCCGCAGCCGCATCCCCCACCGCAGCACAGCCTCCCCCTGCGTCGCCGTCCCCATTGTTGCGGGAGGAGCAGGAGCAAGAGTAGCTTGGTGGATCATCCCCTGGTACACCTGTGGCTGAGCATAAACTGCCGGCTGCTGCTGTACAGGGTGAACCGGAGGTTGCTGCACCTGTGGCTGAGCATACACGGGCGGCCGAGGTGCCGGCTGCTGCGGAACTGGCTGAACCTGATGTTGCTGCACATGCTGATAGGCATAAGGCCCCGGATGTTGCGGTTGCACAACCCTCTTCTTCTTCCTTCGAGGTCTATTCACGTTCTGCCCCACAGCCGGCTGCTGCGACATGTTCTGCGGAAGAGTCGTTGGCCCAGCAGGCATCGGCATCGTCCCGAGCACCGGACCAGTGTACTGGTACTGCTGGACGCCGATGGGAAGTGCGGGCATGTACGCCGGCGGCCCCGGCTGGCGCGACGGCGGCTGCAACGGTTGGGTCGGGAAGGGGAGCGGGGGGCGCAGCTGAAAGCCCGGCGGTCCCGCAAACGACGCCGTCCCCATCCCCACAGAGCCTCCTGCCCCGGCGACTTGTGCCGGGAACGGCGTAGGCGACGGTGACGGTGGGCGAATCGGCCCCATCCTGGGTCCCCGCGGAGGCGTTGGCCGCTGCGGATGCCCGGCCATCGTCGGCTGCGCGGGTGTGGCTACGACGGAGGCGAACGATCGGCGGCGAGTCGACGGAGTCGGAGGCGGTGGCGAGAAACGGCGGCGGCGCAGCGTAGCGAGAGGAGTTCCTCGCGATGCCGAATACCCAGGACGACGCCGATAGGTTTCGAGTGGAGGGCCTGGATGCGCCCAGTCCACTGGACGGCCCAGATGCTCCGCGTGGGCCCCACCTTGCATGGCCCGCTCAGTTTGAAAAATCGCGAACTGCTCCTGAGATCCCGCCGCGGCGAGCGGATCAGCCAGCCCCGCCGTCGCCGGAGATGACGCCTTGATCGACGAGCTCGGCCGCGCAGCGAAGGCCTTGTCAATGAAGCCTCCAATGGCCGGCATCGGAGAGACACGGCGCGGTGGCAGAGGGCCTCTCCAAGATCCCATGCGTGGAGGAGACCACGGGATCCGCCTCCCCGCCGGCAATGGCCGCCTATCCGAGCGACGCCGGACTTCCACCCTCTTGCCAGCCCTGTCCACAACAGCAACGTTAGGAATTGAAACCTCACCTTGAGCCGACGATGATCCTCGTTCCCAGACACGGCTGGCCGGCGACGGGAAGCCGGCCTCTGTCCAGAAACTTTGAACGATCTCCGCATCAGACGTAGGACGGCGTGCATCCGGCGAGCGACTCGACAGCGGCGTTCCCCCCACGACGTCCATGGCCGCCTGGACGGCGACGTGTTCGCCATCGAGATCGTCGCGATGGTCCTCGAGGCCGACGTCGCACATGGTTTCAGCGTCTAGACCCCCGAGGCAGGAGAAACGAGTCCCCGAGGTTCCCCGCGCCCACGCAGCCGGCGCCGGCGGCTCATGCCGCCACTCCGGCGAGGGACGCGTGCGCAGGAGGTCCGGCGAGGGAGTCAGCGCCTCGTAAAAGTTACATATACATAATACTACCAATGTTGTTCTCAGTTATTCAACACTTCAGGAGTTAATACATTTGTCATATATTTAGTTATTACAACATTAGTTTCCCTCTTGTGTTTTTTTGGCGTCGTTGTGCTGGTTCACGTGTTTTGGTAAGCCCCTGCTAGAACTAGAGTTTGAGCATGTCTTGCTGTTCTGGTAATATACTAATATAAAGAGAAAAATAAAACAAACATGATAATCCTTCGCATCGGTGCCACCGGCTGCATGTGCAATCCCACCAGGTCTTGCCGCACAATGCCACAACGTTTTACAGGCGGCGAGGCGAAGCTCGCCTGTTCGTCTAGTAGTGATGAATTCCTGGTTGAATCTATTTATACTTGTAAGCGAGGCAGCAAATACAGCATGTTTTTGACCAGTCGTCCGGCCAGTCGGCACATCGCATGTCAGGCGTATCTGCATCCTATCCTCGGCTCCTCTTGATGGATCCATATCCACATGGTTAGTCTTTCTTCTCTGACTGTAATGGACTCTTTTTCGTGGATAGATGCCCTCCAGTTATCTGAAATCTGTACATATATAGTGGGGGCACACGGACATGGAGGACGCAGCACACAGAGTGTCGATTCACACACAGCCAGGATGAGGATGCACTCACAAGCTTTGCTCGTCCTCCTCCTCTCCACTCTCGTCGCCGGAGCAGCCAATGCCGAGGCCCCTCGCGACCCAACTAACAAGGATTGTCACCCCGGCGACAAGGCCGCGCTGCTCGCCATCATGGCCGCCCTTGGGCAGGCAGAGACGGCCGAGCCCGACAACCACTGCTGCGACTGGTACTACGTTACTTGCGACGACGTCGGACGCGTCGTCGGCCTCGAACTCTTCCGGCATGCCGAACTCACGGGAAACATCCCCGACGCCGTCGGCACCCACCTGCAGGACCTATTGCTGCACAAACTCCCGGCGCTGTCGGGCCCCATACCACAGGCGATCGGCAAGCTCTACAACCTCACGATGCTCCGTATCTCCTGGACGGGCGTGTCAGGCCCCGTGCCGTCCTTCCTGGGCGCGCTCAAAAAGCTCACCGTTCTCAACCTCTCCTTCAACTCGCTCACCGGCGCCATCCCCGCCTCGCTGGGAAGCATCCCAAACCTGTCCGGCATCGACATCAGCCGCAACCGCCTCACCGGCGCCATCCCGCCGTTCATCAGCAAGTCTACGGACAAGGTCTACCGCCTCTGGCTGTCACACAACAACCTCACAGGGCCCATCCCGGCTGAGTTCGCCGCCGTGAACTTCGAGACCCTCGACCTATCGCGCAACGCCTTGACCGGCGACGCGTCGGGCCTGTTCGGCCATGGGAAGGAATTGGGGTATATAGACCTGTCCCGCAACTCCTTGGATTTTGACCTTTCAGGCGTCGTGTTCCCGCAGGGCGTCCAGATCGTCGACCTGAGCCACAATGCCATCAGAGGCCGCATCCCGGCGCAGGTCGCGTACGTGGACAACCTGGGGTACTTCAACGTCAGCTACAACCGGCTCTGCGGCGCACTGCCGACCGGCGGGAAGATGCCCGAGTTTGATCTCTACGACTACCAGCACAACAAGTGCCTCTGCGGTGCTCCCCTCTTCCCTCCATGCAAAAAATAGCTAAAGCTGCCTGGTTTGACAGAGTAACTAGATGATGATGCTTCAGTGAGTAATCCTATATATATATGTCAATATGTGGACCAACTCGACTTTACTGATGTTTCTCTGGATTAAGAGGTATGCTGAAATAGTTAAGATGGTTATGCCTGCCTTCCAGTATAGCGGTGAAGCTGTCAGCTAGCTTTAGTACTTCCTCTGTTTTAACTGTACCGGTACTGCACACTCGACTAAGATTTAGTTATTTTTTCAGTGGACATCGTGAGTTAGCTGGTCTAGTACTGAGATGCTTCTTTAAGTAATGTGAAATTTACTTTTTCATTACGAAATTTCTTCATTTCTTTTTTCTAGAAAAGAAGTGTAGATTTCACCCCTCGACTAATGTTGAAGCGTAGTTTTAATTGTTTCCTTATCAAAAAAAAGTTTTAATTGTTCAGTTTTTTCAGAGTGATTTTCACCTTAAAGTCTGAAAGCACGATAGGTCTCTTGCTTAGCACGACATTTCCATTTACGGAGTAAATGGTTTTAATAGCCATGCGATCAAACGTCTGATGATGCATCCATTTTCGTTGCCCCATCAAAGAGGACAGTATTGACTATTGAGCTTGAAAGGATTGGACAATTTTGGCGAGGCTACCGGCCTGGCTACCAACTTCAAAAAGAGTCTCGTTGCTCCAATTCAATGCTAAGGTTTACACTTCGACAACGTTCTCCAAAGTTTTCCCGCTATCAAGACAGCAGCTCACCAATGAGATATCTTTGGTTGCCTCTTTCGGTCAGAGCGCTCAATATTATCTATTTGTAGCACCTAGAAGATAAGCTTGCGTAGCCTTTTCAGCGAAAGCTTCTACGGGCTCCCGAAAAAATATCCATCCATCAACCTCGCAGCCTTCTGCAACCCGCAGCCCGTCGATCCTCAAACAGAGGACCAGACTCCTTTGCTCCAACCACTTCACAATCTATAATTGTTGATGCAGCTAAGGAGGGTTCCCTTAAATCCTTTCTCTGATTTTCCATGTCCATACCTTATTGCAGTAGTCGATGGATTATGAGGTGCATCATGGAAGTTTGAATCATATCGTTTCGTCCATAATCATTTAAGCCAGCCAAATTTCTACCATTTTTTCAATGATGAAAAACTTGTAACTGGTATTCGAGATTACACATGCCCTTCTATATTTTTTTCCCGAAAATGGGAGCATAGCCGCCTATGCATCATGATGATGCACACAACCATTACATTAAACAATTAAAGTAACAAATTATAGTAACCACCAAAAAAAATTATGTTGATAACCCATCTATATGTGTAATCGTTAAAGACAGTTCTAAAAACATTTTGTGGCAATATGCATGTCATCTCTTCATGCAAGCTATCAACATCATCAGTTTATTTGACCATTCGATTTCGCCTAATCTATATCTTTAACTAATTTGCAAACAACATCAATTAGATACATTTCTGAACCTTAACGTGATTTAATTGGTCAAATACACTATCATTTCACCTGAGTTAAATTTAGTCCCTCGCTATGATCCATTGATTCTTGTATAGTTCTGTAGATAACTTCGTGTTTTATGCACTTTATACCCTTCCATTAGTACAATAGTATTTTCTAAGATATAGATGATGAAAAACGTGGCGTAATATTCTAATATATAATATCCAGTGGCTTTGATATGAACTATTGACCGCCGTATCAAATACATTTTGCAAGAACGTTTAGTAGTTTGTCGAAAACAGGACGCAGTGCATGTGCGGACAGTGTGTATAGTATCTGACCAATAATTAGCCGTTGTTGGGTGGCCTATGTTTACCATAAATTAATTGCAGGGTGGTAGGAGACTGTAGGAAGAGAACCTCTATATAGAGCAATGCATCCTCGAGATCACACGAGTTATTCAAGTGGTCTTCTATAGTTTCTTCTACACTTACTTAGAAGCCTTACAATACCAAATTGTGCCGGTAAAAAGGGGCTCTCGGAGCAAAAGAATGAATCGTAGACCTATAGTCGCACAAGAACACATGAAAAGTATACGCCAAATAACAAGGCTAGCTGCCACAAATCATACATGATATAGGATTGGGAGGCAACAGGAATTCCGTCATCATAGCTTGTCTAAGAATGACCTCCCTGTGTCTACTCCGCAGCACAATTTACTATCACCATCCGTGGAAGCAGCACACGTTCATTTCCTCTGATGTTGCAAGCCAATCAGTTCGCGCTCCTCAGGCAGTCATGCCGGCCGGCAACGTCCCTAAAACAGCTGCAATGATTCTAATCGGTCACAGGTAAAAGAGGTGAGGACATCATGTCGTGGGCTAACCGTGTAGACGGACTTGTCAAAAGTTTCCAGTCTCCAAACTGGCACACCATAGGATCTACTCCGTAGTTCTTTCAGTTCCGGGCACTTCTCACTCCATTGTTGTGTGGATCGATTAATGTATAAGCCGGAGTCTTACTCCCCTTTTGGAAAACAATTACACACCAGCAGGGCGAAAAACGTTCCCAGCACACATGCACTGTTCCTTATTTTTTTCTGGAAACTGTTTAGGCTTCATAACTAACCTCGATGCTTCGTTGAAGCAAACTGTATTTGTCTCGACCAACTATCACATGGTTTTTCAATTAGAGAATTAGCTTCTTGCTCGCCAACCCCCTTGGCTCGCGCCCATAGAATAGAATTACAAAGGTGTCTCTATGTAGGAAACTTGTGGGTTAAAAAAAGGTTGTGTGCATCGATTCAATTCAGATGCTGGGGGTTTCACCTCTATTTCGGAAAAAAAATGCTAGTTTTCGAATTTGCGTGACTAGTGAAAAAAATAACAACTCGGGAACTGCTATTCAAAATTTTAATATAACCTCACTTTTTGTTTTCCTTGTATATGATTCAAGCAACTAAATTATTTCCTGAATTTGTTATCGTGTTAAAACGCTTGCCAATGTTAATGTATGAATTATTTAGTGATATATTTGCAGTTGAACAGAGTTGAAATTTATTTGGCCAAGTAGGGAACGTGGTGCTCGGGAGCAAATTGCCTGCTCTCCTTCCTGCTGCATTATCTACTTTAGCCTAATTGATTCATTTCCTCTTAGTTGCAAAGAGTGCATACGAATGTTGCAAAAGGAGCTCTGGTGCGTGGGACTTTTGTAATCAGAAACCACATAGCAAGTCCACATAGTAAAGTGAAACTTGATGAGACGGGAAGCTAGCTGTTCCGCAACTCTACTCATATGTGCACATTGGTCAACCAAGTTGCAAACGGTGGTCCGCTGCTCATTGAACTTAGAAAATCAGTACACGAGGTCACAACACATCCGTATCACACTACATTACCACTTGGCATGCTCACTCGCATGTTTATTTATAAAACACCATGCAATATTTTGAATGGGCTACATTGCATTGATCCCCCATTCTATTCCGCTTGCGTCCCTACTCCTATACGGCTCCGCTGGTAGCCATGAGACAGCCCCCACTTCCTGGACAAGCCAGCTACCACCTCTAACTTATGGCGAATACAAACTAACATAGTTGTGAGCAGCCACAAGCTAGCTCCATGCGCGTCGGGCTTCTTAGGTTGAAGATAGGGGGATTGCATGCTTAGTTCTCAGAACAGCTACATCAGAAAGGTGAAAGTGGACAACAATGAGGTATGATAAGATGCTTCCTTAAGGGTATGTTAGTAACTTGTACCGTTTTCGAACTTTTTGGGCACATGGCCCGGTTGAACCTGGTTGGGCGAGTGCATACTCTGGGCCATGTTATGCGGAAATCTGTAACGGGTGGTATGTCCAGATGATCATACAATCTGGACCATCGCTCCACCTCGGGATCCACACCCATCTTCATATTATTTATGGTATTGACCCGGTATATCTATCTTCTGTCAGGACGGGCCCCCACCGTTCCCAGTGTGATTATGTACCGCCCCACCGTTACGTCCGTGGCGGAACAGAATTTCCATCGTTTTTATGGACCGCGACCTAACATCCTGGACCGATGGATTTCGTCGCATTGATTCCAGATCAACCGCCAACGTCTCCAGTACCAACCGTCCCGTCCACGACTCCCCAATCCCACATCGCAAACCCTAGCTCATCGCATTGACTCCACCTCAACTCCCAACGTCGCCTCCTCCTAGCCCACAATTCCCCAATCCCATCTCGCAAACACTAGTTCATCCGCCGCTACGATCCTCCTCCGCGAGCACACAGCTTCCGTCGTAGCAAGCCACAATCAAACCAGTAGTGTTTGCAGTCGCGTTGCGAGCCATCTGCTGCTTTGTGTGTCTTCTTTGAGCCGAGGTTCCGAGTTCTCTGTGAAGTACGTACACCTCAAACTCCCACGACCCATCAGTCTTATAGCACCAAGCAGCCAAGTCTCCCTCCAGAACCTACCACGTTTTACGAAATTCAAAATTTGAAAAGCACTGGCACACTCTGGTTTTAATGCACTCAACTGCCTCTACAACAACCACCCACCACCTATCTGTGCTTGGAATGCAAGTATTAGACCAGATGGACACGTGGGTCGATTAAGCAGATCAACCTGACGAAATCAGCTTGCCACTTCGTTTCAAATACAATCTAAATCGAAACTGCGAACTTGCTGTTCACAACAAACAAACACTTTGCAACACCATGGTTATGGCAAAACCTCTTCAGCCAAAACACACCATAACTGAACCAAAAGATGCAGAGATTCAGTCAGGTCACAATGCCCAGTTTCAGTTAGCTCTTTAACAGAAAACCAATAAAAACATGTCTTAGCACGGTGAATGAATAACACATAAAATGCGATTTTTGTCCAAACCAAAATGAGTCAAACATACATAATGTAACAATCCCGTCTCAATTTCCAGCATAAATCCACTACTCAGCACGCTGTTTGCCGCAGGTGTTCTTCCGGTGACCAGGAACAACACAGTTCATGCATTTCCCATGTTTCCTTGGTTGCTTTGGCATATCACCCCTCTGGGGACAGGTGGTTCTTTTGTGGCCGCTGCACTTACATATCGTGCAAAAACGTATCCTCTTGGTGACTTGGTTAGTCCTGCAGCTCCTGGCTTGTACGGCGCTCTGTCCCTGCTTGTCGTTGGCCTCCCTGCACCGCGTATCTTCAGAGGTGCTCCCAACCCAGCCAGATTTCCCAATTCTCAATGTTTGCTTGAGCTGGCCTATCTTCAAGTCCTAAACCGTCTCTCTTTGAATCGTGTGGCATCATCACGACCATGGCAGCCCTAAAAAGCTCGGTCATCTGTTCAAAAGCTTCAACACTTGCATCACCAAGCCTGACCAGCTCCATAGCCTGCATGTACATGGTCGAATGCCTGTAAGTGAAAGCTTTCGAGGAACGGTTGTCATTCTGGTACACGGCTAGGTGGTCCGGCAGAACATCTCGTGCGTCCCTCGTCTACCTTTTCATAACATGACACTCGGGTATCATGTCCACTCCAAGGTAGTCCATTACCTGATCACAAAAGAAAATCGACAAACAAAACATCGCAAGCTTCAGACAAAACTGTTAGGTTCATATGAAAGTTGCTTGCAAAAAATTGGGATTGAGAGAAATTTAGAAACCTTCAGGGAGTGGCAGCACAATATCCCCATGTGCTCAAACAAACCACATCCACACTCGAAGAAAAAATCATCCTTACGAATCTTTACTTCAAAAACAACTCTGCTCCACTTCTCCCTTTTCTCGGGCTTCATGTGCTTAACCAGGTACACTCTACCTTTCTCTTTTTCCTCTATGCGATACGCCCCTGCATGATAAAGATTCTGCCCAAACTGCTCAAACATTGATCGTGTGTATATCTTGCTTGCGTGTTCTTCAATTGGCAAGTTCACAGGGAGAATAGCTTTTGCCTGAACAAACAAAAAATAATTTTGGGAGTAAGTGCATGTTCTTCAATCATGATCAAAACGGTAAACATTCTGTTGAGTTCCCTGCCACTCACTATTTTTGTGCGCTTCTCCTGGTAGCTCTCGTCGGCCTCCCTGTTATGCTGCAACCTCATGTAATGCCGGACAAAGAGATTCATCGGACACCCTGGGGGGACATAACTCTTCAGCATCACGTGGTGCTCTCGCTGCGCTGAGTGCTAGTCATCTTCGCACAGAATACTCCTTTGAAGTACGGCTTTGCCAACTTCTGTCGCACCTCATATATCTGTGTGAGGAATGGGTTATCCTGCGCTCCGTACTTATCCAGCAACAATGCCCAGGCTTCCTCAAACTCTTCAGTCGTCAGCATATGGTTCACCACCTTATGAAACTCTGCCCGGAACTCACTCTTCTTGCCGTACAAAGGCCCGAGGCTTTCCTTTGCTTTCTTCAACACATGCCATTTGCACCAGCGGTGTATTGTTCCAGGGAGGACATTCTTAATTGCCACTTCCATGGCTCTGCACTGATCTGCACATACGACAAGTTAAGCGGATTAGGAATAGATTTTCATATTCACCCAGTAATGGGACTGCAACATGCATCACACACAAAAGAAACTCAAAAAATGACCATACCTGTCAGTATTGTTTTCGGTGCCTTACCCCCCATCATCCTAACAAACTCCGAGAATACCCACTCAAAGCTTTCCGTTTGCTCGTCCCTAAGCAACACTCCACCGAGAATTACGCTTGGAAATGGTTGTTAACGCCAACGAACAGGCCGAATGGCATGTCATACAAGTTGGTCCTGTAGGTTGTGTCAAATGTGATCACATCCCAAAAAACTTGGCATGCGGCTTGATCCATTCGTCCACATGAGGTTTTAATCCGGTTGTCCGTGTCAGCCAGCACCCTGTAAGTAAACTCCCTATCTGTTGCTCCAATCTCTGCAAACACTTCCATGGTCTTCCTTACATCGTCGTCAGCCTGCTCTTTGCTTATCCTCCCACAAAGGTTTTTCAATGATCTTTTAGTAAAAGGAACATTGCCAACCCCTCCGAAAAAACTACCCACGATGCTGTATACCTTCCCTACATTTATTGTTCTGTCGGAGCTGACGCACTAAATCTTTTGTGTACAAGTCTATGTGTTTGTGTGAAGGCCAGGAAACTTTCTCCTCGTAGGTTATCGACAGAGAGTGGTTGTGATTTACTCGCTGCTCGGTGATGTACCAACCATGATCATCCGTTCTTAGCAGACGAATCATAGCCGGGCACTCGCACCGACAGGACCGCGAGTTCTCCCTCTCCGGCTTCCCCTGACAGCATTACAACGATACATCAGTACTTCATTATATACAATAATATACATTTCCATCTGCTGCATTTACACATTTAGAAACCTACAATTAAAAAAGACGCTTACCGAGAAGCCGCAAACAATCTCTTGCATTGTCTTTGTTCGTTCAGGATTCAACCTGCTTTTACCGTACTGTATCCCGAAACCATGCTCCCAGGAATACAGATTGTAAAAGTCATATGCCTCGCCAAGGGAGTCGAAAATCATGCCAGGAGCAGGCTCGACGACGTGCTCGCCCATCTTCTCGGGGTAACTTTTCATCGACTTCTCGAGAGCCCCGAGTCTGGCTGCACAAGGGATTCGCTCAGTAGCATTACCTCCCACCCTCACCTTGTAAAACCATAAACAAAAAACTCTAGCATTTTTAGAAAGTAATCATGGTCCCTAAAAAAACTCTTGCATATGCTAGCACGTTCTTTTCAGTCCCAAATAAACTAAATGAACAAAATCTCACCTTTTAGTCCATCCAGGCGCTTCAGGGTTGACCCGCAAGGTTGACTGCTCTGAACTCGCTGGACCATCTTCTCCACGATCCCTCTTCTTCTGTACTAAGTTCGCCGTCGACTTGACCACACGCAATGGATGCGGTTCTTCCCCGCACTCCCCGCTGCTCTCCGCCATCAACGAGGTGGCCTCTTTACGGGGCATAGATTGTCCGACGCTGTTACCTTCCTCCTCATCTGCACCGCCCCCCATGCCGGCCACAACACTGGCTTCACAATCATGAAGCAGCTTGCTTCGCTGCTGCATTTCAAGGTCCGCCGCAAGTGCACCCCCCGCACCTCTAGCTCTGCTTGCTACTCCGTTGACGGCCACTACTCCCACTACACCCTCTTCCCTCATCACAACAACGTATCCTAGATCTACTTTCCCAAAGTTATCTGAAGATTCCCCAATCTCCAACCTAATCGAGCAATTTTTAGGGGCGAATCAGTTTAGAAAAAAAAGCCTAATGCGAGCTGGATCGAAATGCAGGTACTGCTCACTTACCTCTCCAGCGGGAACGCCATGATTTTTCTCGTCGGCGAGTTGCACCGCCGCCGTCCTCTGGTCAGCCGATGCCGCACGGCGCCTCGCCGCTCCGCGTCGCCAGTTCTCCGCCGCCACGCGAGACGAGAGGTCGCGCACTCGATACGCTGTTTCCCCAAGGTGAGGAGTTCACGATGGGGCCAGCTCATTATCAGGGGACGGGCCCCACAGTTCTTCACAGAATCGTGACGGAATAATTCTTATGTACCATCAGACCATAATTCCGCCCAACATCTTGGACAACCGGAACAGAAAAATCGCCGTCCCCATGGGACGCGCCGGTAGCTGGACTCGCATTTATGGTGTACGTACGCCATCATCTCCCGCTGTATAGCCTATTTTCTATAATTCGCACCCCTGACAGCAGCTGACAGCACCGCATCCCTATGCACAAATAAACGGTCCAGATAGTATGTTCATCTGGAGGCACCACCCGAATCGCCGCCTCCCCATGTTATGCAACTCTTTTGGTTGACCTCAATATGGCCTGAGCTGCATTGAGGAAGCAATTCACCCCCTCCCCCTAATTTGGTTGTGTGCCTTTCGGGATTTTGGGCTAGGCTGATGCACATTACTTGTGTTTGTTGCACACATTTGACCCGATGTGGTTACCATACACCCAATTTTTTGAGCTTGCCAACTCCATTGTAGCAATGATGTCAATACGTATTACTTCAAAATGATCATACACACAATAAGAAAAACAGTAGTACCACAATAGCGACAAATTGAACAACCATTATGAAGTCATTAAGCATACTAAATACAATTTGATCTGTGACCTTGCCTACACCATGATTATCTTTCATTACAAACTTGGAGTAATCATCCTTTGGCTCCCCACTAGTTTTAAACCCTTTGTAGCAGTGGTTTTTGAAACCGGTCACTTGTTCATGGCACCTCTGCCATGAACTGTAGACTTGTGGAAGCCTCTCTCTCATACTATATCTATCAAGACAGAACAAAAACAATTCAACACGCAAAACAAGTATCACAAGATCACAAGAGCATAAGCAACATAAGCATGCATGAACATAAACCATAAGCATACAATTTTCTACCACAAGATGTTCACCATCAGGGCTTAGTATATAACATCTCACAAAATTGACAAGCCTTGGTATAAGTTTCCATCAATTCCTACCTAACCGAGGGGCTATCACACCACCTCACATAATGTACATCATCATGCATGCACCACCACCTCCCAATAAACCATATAAATACATGTAGTTGTGTTTGGCGAGAAAGGTCGTAAGTCAACCCTCCAACATAATTGAGACCTTGCGCCTTGTTGTCGAGGAGGTGGTTCAACGCCACCATCAGAGATTCCTGACAAAAGCAACCAATGTCCATGAAAATCGTTGAGAGGTCAGTGTGCATCTCCATAGGCTTGCTCACCCTGATGGCTGGCGGATGCCACCTCTTTCACGGCCTCAATCATACTTCCTCCGTTCCTAAATATAAGATGTTTTACCCTTTGTCCACATTCACAGGTACATAGATGTATCTAAATACGTTTTAGTATGTATATTCACTTATTTTAGTATGCATCTAAATGGCCGGAACCGACCCTGATGTTGTTATTCACGCCCTAGATAAGGAGCTGCTTGTAGCCCCATCTTCTTAATAAAGGTCCGTTTACCCGAGAAAAAAAATGTGAAACATATAAAGCATTTTACATTTAGAAACCGAGTGAGTACTAGTGAAGACCACCTGGAGGCAAAGTTGATTTATTTTTTATTTTTTAAACTTATAACTCTTGAAGTATGGTCAAGCGTGCGTGCACGTGCGTGATTACTATTTCCCTTTAAAATGCTTTTGCAGTACCGTGATAGAAGGCATTGCTAGAGCAGAGCCTAGAGACGTCTTCGCCTGGCTTCGACTCTCTTAGCCACCGAGGTCCATGCCCGCCGGAGTACAGCGCAACCGCGACCGTGACCGGGAATACGAACATCGCGGGCCCTACTAGTTGCGGCATGGCGAAGCCGACGCCGGTGGCCGCGGCGGAGGAGGCGGCGGCGCTCCGGCGACGGCTCCGGCGGCTGGTTGCGGCCGTCACGGCTGGAGGTGCGGAAGGGGACGCCTTTGACGAGGCCGAGTTGGCGCTCGCGGCGCTTAGGGTCGCCGAACTGGGCCGCCATAAGGATGCTGCTCGCGGTGGGAACAGGTCGGCCTCCGTGCCGGAGCAGTTCCTCTGCCCCATCTCGTCCGAGATCATGAGGGATCCCGTCGTCCTCGCGTCCGGCCAGGTAATTTCCCCGCCCTGCGGTTTCCGTTAATTCAGGGTCGAATTCAACGCCGCCCGTCGGTGGTCAATATCGGGTCCTCGTTTGGTTTAGGGTTATTAATTCGGTCATTCTTTTTTTTTTTGCGAAATATTAATTCGGTCATTCGCCGTCCAAGAACTCGCCATGTCGTCGGCGGCTCACTGAGGAATCAAACGCGTGAACTAGTTAGTGTTATCCGACTGAGATATAGATTTCGTGCTCTCTCGCGTGGTGCCCATTTTGGGTTGTACCTGCTGTTCTTGTGTAAAGAAGCTGCTTCTCTCTACCTTTGTCCTGTCCTTTTGAATTCTAGGTGCTTCCAGGATGCCTCGATCGTCAAACACGGGCAATTAATTATGTGGTGTAGGAGCTTCGGAAGTTCAGATGATACCATCACCTGTCTTTTTCTTGTTTTGGACATACTTCATTTCCTTTATGCTGATTTATTGATTTTCTGTAACAACTTCCTGCTCATTATTCGGTGCTCTTCCGTGATGTGATTGCGGTTGGTTGATGATGTGTTTTTCTGTCATTTTCTTCTTGGTTGTTGTGCAGTTTGGTGCAGTAAGATTTGTTTCGATTGTTCATTTTACTGACAAGATTACCTCCTTCTCTTTGACTCTTGTTGTTTCTGAAACCTGATTGTTAATTTGCTCTTTTCTTTCATTGATGACCATTCTTCATACAATGGGTGGTGAATCAGACCACTTTTTCATGTAAGTAGTAAATCACTACTACGTACTCCCTCCGTTCCTAAATACTAAGATGTTTTAGCTTTTTCTCTTCGTAATTTTAGTGTGCTGGTTCACTCATTTCAGTCCGTATTTAGCCCACACGAAAATAGCCAAAACATCTTATAATTTGGAGAGGAGGGAGTAGCTCTTAATTGGATTCAGTGTTTATCTGCAAATATGTATAGTACTATATTTTACTTTGGTGAAATGGCCGAGAAGTATTTTAGTGTGCTGGTTCACTCATTTCTGACTTCCTGTGTTATACTGGCTCTATTTTCTCAGTAGTACATATGAATCCACAATTCCACATGGTGCTTGATCTTCTTGAATGCACAACAGTGTGACACGTCATGTGGATCTCTATTCCAGTTAATAAATATAACGTACCATATATCAAAATGCTTTTATTGTGTGGATTCGAAATTAGGAGTATTTATCATGTGAATTGAAAAATTAACTCCAGATGCATATCCATCTGACACCCCATGCTAGGACCACGTGAATTGAGCTATTGGCAATTGGCATTGCCACGTCTGCCTGATCCTGCTTTATCTTGGAAATTCATAGAAAAATTCAGCTTTTATGGTTTTTGATTTAGTGTTTAGATGGTGTGATGCAAGTGAAAAATGGATTTAATGGCTATATCAGCTATTTTTGTTCATGGGTACTATTACCTCCGTTCCAAAATATAAGACGTTTTCGTAGGCTAAAATGGCCTACCAAAACATCTTATATTTTGGAATGGATGTAGTACTTCTTTTTTGGTGTAATTTTGAATCTTTTTGTTAGCATGGCAAAAAGATAGTCATGAAAAATTCTGAATCTTTTTATTAGCATGGCAACAAGATGTATCTACCGTGCCATAAATTTCAGATCTCTATTTTATCTACACATTGAGATATAAAAAAGAAGCATTTCAGAGTTAACATTAGCCCGAGGACAAAGAAAATGTGAAGCTACTATTCCATGCAGAATTTCTCTTTTTGTTTTCTTGACATGTGTTGTGTTTTGAATTGAAATTTTATTGCAACAATAGATTATGTTGCAATTTATCTAGACATTATTTTGACAAAATCTTTCATAGCTACTTGATGGTACTGCTGTGTGTTGGTAGCACTAAAACATTGTCACCGGAAGTATTATCTTGGATTCATCAAGACAATTTGTAACTTTAAGAATAAGGTAACAGGTAGAAAGAAGAGAGTCGTGGAATGTGAATATTTTGCAACTGGTTGCACCCGCACCCATGTCCTACTTCGGACTTTTCAAAAAAATTGAAATAAATCATGGACATAGATTTTGTTATGTCTTGTGCACCGACAAATTTTCATCCAAAATATGACCATAGGTGACCTGTGCAAAAAAGAAATAGACCTAAGTGAATACTATCATGTGCTATTCACACTTTTTTTTGCACAGGTCACATATGGTAATATTTTTGGATGAAAATTTCTTGGTGCACAAGACACAACATAATCTATGCCCATTATTTATTTCACAATTTTTAAGAACTCGGAAGTAGGACATCCAACAATGGGGTGCAGGTGCAACTAGTCGTGCTGCTAAACTATGTCAAAGTTGCAGTTGAAAGGTCCACTTCTAGCTGTACTTCTGTGTAGTAGGTTTGTAGCACATTTATTACTTGTCCCTTTCAGAGATGTGCTGTATTCCATACTAGCACTGCAGTACAGGAGAAAGTGCATTTGGAACCCGAGCTACACATAGCCCTTTATTTTTTTAAATTCGAAAATGATATTTCGAAGTTCCAAAAAATTCTGAAAAAATCCCAGATGTATACAAAGTGCATTACAGTCTAATCCTACCTTGCCAGCCTGTCTTACTCAGTTTTTACAGTGATTGTGGTTGCGAGTAACAATTGATATTAACCTGCCAGTGCTGCCAGTGCTGCAAACTAGTGAGATGTTTTAGTCCTTCCAAACGCGCTAGGATTTCAGCTTCCTCGGCACTTGCACAGATTGTTAGGTGTTTCCACTCCGTAAGCAGAACCTCCCAGCTTCATCACCTACCACTTCTCCAATGCCATCTTTTTTTGATGTGTTCATACCAGCTGGTTTGACATTTGCCATTGTCCAGCCCAGCGGTGGAGGCCGCCAGCTCGAGGCATCCGTATCTGCATCATCTGACAATAGACAGGCCGGAATCAGTTGAGCTTTACCTTTCACGTCGTACTCAAAATTGTATTCCATTATTCAGGAAAATTCTAAAATAGGTCAGTTTAGTCTCTTGAACAATATTATTGTTCTGCCCACATCATTTTCGTGCGGTCCCAGATTTGGCACTGTGTATTGATGATTGATAGGCTTCAGCAAGATTCTCTCTATAGTAGCTCCCTGCTTTCTGCGGTCCCTGGTCTTGACATCTGTATATTCATTTCATACCGTTTTGTTTGGCTTGAATTGGAACAAACATTCATGAATCAATCATTATGCTGCACATGGATCGTCATGTTTGCTTGATTCAAAATTATTTAGCTTATGAATATGTTTGATAGCTAATGTTTTCTTCACGGCTGCAATCTCATATAAATTGCACTTGAATATTCATTTTATGTGTTCTGTGTGGGAGCTGAGAGCAAATTATCTATTTGTTTTGTATTTTTTAATTTGCAAGCTTGAGATAACTATTATATTGTACTCTCCCTGCAGACATATGATCGTCGTTTCATTCAAGAATGGTTGAGTGCTGGGAACCGGACTTGCCCACAAACTCAGCAAGTCCTCTCAAATACAAATGTCATCTCAAACCACCTTGTTAGAAGCATGATCTCGCAGTGGTGCACAGAAAATGGGGTCACTCTTCCACCACTTGAAGACCAAGAGGAGGATCTAGTTACCAACAATGAGCGGAAGGCATGCAGTGAAATCTTTGATAGGATCTCATTCTCATCAAACATATCTGACCAGAGGCAAGCAATTAAGGATCTCCGCCTTCTAACAAAGCGCAACAGCTCATTTCGAGCAATCATTGGAGAAAATCCCAATTCCATTGCACAAATGATTGCAGTTGTCACCAACTCAGAATTAGAAAACAGTGCAGAAGTTCTTGAGGATACGGTGACTACAATTCTCAATCTTTCAATCCATGAAAGCAATAAGAAGATCATTGGAGAAGACCCAATGGCAATCCCATTCCTCATGAGGGTCTTACAGTCAGGAACAATGGATGCTCGCAGCAATGCTGCGGCTGCCATCTTCAGTTTGTCAGCTCTTGACAGCAACAAGTCAAAGATTGGTGAGGCAGGTGCAATAGGGCCTTTGGTTGATCTTCTTGAACACGGCAGCATGATAGCAAAGAAGGATGCGGCATCAGCTATTTTTAATCTTTGCATGTTGCATGAGAATAAATCAAGAGCTACAAAGAGCGGAGTCATCGATGTGACGCTGAAGGCCATTAGTAGCGGCGAGTCACTTATTGATGAATCCATGGCTATCCTCGCCCTGCTATCAAGTGACCATGAAACAGTGGAGGAGATAGGTGAGACTGGTGGTGTGCCTTGCATGCTCCGCATTATAAGGGAGGAGGATCAATGCAAGCGTAACAAAGAGAACGCTGTAGCGGTTCTGTTCTCGATATGTATGTACGACCGTACCAAGCTTAGGGAGGTTTCGGAGGACGAGAATCTCAACAGGTCGCTTGCTTGGCTCGCACAGAATGGCACTACACGGGCGCGTCGGAAGGCTGCTGGGATCCTCGTCAAGCTGAAGAGAACCGTGCACGCCACTCATTACTCCTGTTAGGCTGGGTGTCAGACATGTAATTAGGAGAATAAGAGGGGGATGATCATCTGGTGTACATATTGAGATCTTGTATATAATATACTCATGGTTTCGGTATATAAGGTTGCAGTTTCAGAGTAAGCAGTGGAGGTGTGCATATTTCCCGTTCCTCTGGAATTAGCAGTTGTCTGCAGAGCTTTGGCATCTGATCCCGATGGCAGTGGCGCATTTGGTGCAAGAAATTGTTCTCAACTCAGATTGGTTTTACTTCTATGTGACCAGTGCCGGTTTTCTGTGAAAGAACTTCCCATTCTGGTTACAATGATGAACTGCGACTGCATTTTTACATTTCAACTTTCATGTCAGTATACAGTAGATTTATAAGATGCATGGATCACGGATGATTCGTGTGCTGTCAACCAGACTTCTCTGCTGATTTCTAATTGGTTGCAGTCCTTTTTTCCGCGCTGTCTGTGAGCCTTGGACCGATACAGCGTCATGATCTGTGCATTGTCAGGTTTCGAATGAAAATGCTGATAGCCTAGGCTTGCCAAACCAAAAATAAACTCATCTTTACTAATATTAAACAAACGAACATTTTCTTTGCTAAGCACACCCGAACAGACTTACACAGAACAACCAAGACCAATTACCACCTCACGATGAGGCCCACTCATTCAGATCTAACCGTCAACATAAAAACTAGCCTTACCAAAATGTACGCTTAGCAATTTGTACGAGCGGACGAAAACTCTGCCGAACGAAGTCCGCCCCCCGTCCGCGTCAGCACCGTTCAATTACAGGAAAAACAACGGCACAATCAACGGGACTCAACACGTCCGCTCTGCATGTCAAACCTTCCTCGCGTAGATGATCGCTGCATCTTTCTTCTGCCACAGCCCACAGTGCAATCCCTCCCCAAGAAACCGCCGCCTCCGCAATCCGTCAAGCACGGGCCAGATCTCGCTTCTGTTCTGTGGTGTATGAGAGACGCTGAAGTTCTTCCGTCGTTGGGGACGCGCTGCCGCCGCCCATCCGGGACGTGAACGGCGTCGCCGCCTACGTCATTCCTCCACGCGTCTGCAGACGCTCGCTGCCGGTCTTCCTCCGCCTGGTCGGGGCGACGCAGACGCTGCCGCCCTTTCTCCGCGCCACTTTAGACGCGAAGGCCTCACTGGTATTGATGACCTGAAAAGCACTGTGCCTCGCGGCTATGTCGCTTGCGAGCTTCTTCCATGCTACAGGTGAGGAACATCAATTTTTTGGCCTTTTTTTATACTGCAAGTTTGATTTGTTTGGTGAGATCAAAGACCAACCTCTCCATTGCCAGTTTGCCACCCGATCCGATTACATGTTCGACTATTTGTGGTGTCCATGCAATGCGAGCAGAGTGGGAGAGACCTGGGCGTGATGGTGACCACTGCCAGTTCGCTCACGAAATGGCCGAGCTCAGCCCCATCATACGCCACCCACGCTACAAGAACCAGGTCTTCCACATTGTCGGTAGGTGGCACTGCATCTATCAGGGCATCCTTGCTCTTGCTCCGTCCTAGGTGCGTTAGAAGGATGGGTGCTTGTGTCGTGGGGTAATCACGGCAGATGCCATACGGGGTGGCTTAACTCGGGTGTGAGCCAGGCGACGTAGGATTCACAGAGAGGTTGCACACGCAGAGTTTACCCAGGTTCGGCCCCTCTGTATGAGGTAAAGACCTACTCCTGCTTGTATGTATTTGGATCTGACTGGGGTGTACAATGGTGTGCGCACCAGAGCTTGCGGGTGCTCCGGAGGCTATGGAATGAGATGAGTCCGCCCCTAGGGTTGCTCCTTGCCGGCTTTATATAGGGAGCCGGCTAGGGTTTACAGGGAATGACGGGTTCCGCTGGCGGCGCTAGCTATCCCGCCTACAAGTGCGGCTTCCTGGAGCGCACTCTTCGGGATACATAATCGCAGACTGATTCGAAGATATCTGCTGCCGCCTCCCCGAGCCGTCATACCGGGATCCTCGGGGACCCGGTATCCTGGAAGATGTACACCGGGTGGGCTTTGGGCCACCCGGCCTTGAAGGCCGACTCGGGGTTCTGGGCCTACCCGGTTGGGCATCCCCCCATCATTAGCCCCCGAGTTCGTCAGGGAGTCGTCTCCGGCTTGGTCTTCGTCTTGCGAACTGCCGGGTCGTGTCGTTGAACGAACTCCTGAAACAGAGAAAAGAAAACAACGGCTCGGAGTGGTGGATTTTGGCCTTTAACGTCCGGTCTAACTCAAGTTTTTGTTTGATGCCGGCTTACGCCCGTTGGGACGTTTGCCATCCCGACTCGCCTCGGTGCGGGTTGTCTCCTCGCCTTCTCCGTCTGACGTCACGGCATCTTTGACCGTTTGTCCTGTAGTGTTTGTCTGTCTGGCGCCGAGTCGATTGATGGGACTTGACGGCGCATCGACTGCCTCCACCTCGGGATGGAGCAGTGGAAATGATGACGCTCCTTGACCCGCATGCGCCCGATCCATCGGTCCAGAACATCGTGACAGAGCGACGTGGCCGAATCTGAGCCGCATTTTTCGACACGCTCCCGTGGAAACCGAGGCGTCGCGCGGGAATAGTGGGCGACGTGGGCGACGTGGCGATAGTGGGCGACGTGGGCGACGTGGGCGGCGCCATTTACTGCGGTAACGGCTCCACTTATTGTGCCTATTAAAACGGCAGGTGAGTGCGGCTGGGTGAGTTCATTCTTCATCTCTTCCTTGCGCTCGCCGTCTCTCTCTCAAGCAGCTCGCGCCTGAGTTCTTCGCCGCATCGCCGCCGCAGCCATTGGACACTCTTGCTCCTCCGCCTCTCTTCCGGCCAAGATGGTGGCGCCCAAGAACAAGTGGGAGAGGTCATCGGTGACGGCGCAGGCGCTGGAGCAAGCCGCCAACGAGGGCTTGTTGCCGCTGGCGTCGGAGCGTCGGTGGCGCATCGCCTCCGCGGATCCTCGCCCGCGGCCATCGCCGGGCGAGTTCGTCGCCTTCCTCGCGTTCCTCGAGCGCGGGCTGGGCTTCCCCACGTCGGAGTTCTTCCGGCGATTCTTGGACTTCTACGGGCTTCAGGTGCATGACCTGACGCCCAACTCGATCCTCCATCTCGCCTGCTTCGTCACCCTGTGCGAGGGCTGTTATTTTCTGGTGTTCCAAATTCCAGCGGTAGTACCGCTGGGTTAAGCGGTACTACCGTTGAGAGCTACCGCCACCGCTACCGCCACCGCTACCGCCTCCGCTACCGCTGAAATGGCCGTCTGACGCGCTTGTCCGGTACCGACTGGTACCGCTGGCGGTACCGCCGCCGGTACCGCTAAGGTGGGAAGAGACGAACCAGCCCACCCCAGCGGTAGTACCGCTGGGTTAAGCGGTACTACCGCCGAGGTGGGATTGATTCCGGGTTGGACTGCAGCCGACCTAGGGTTTGATGCTCTATTTATTCCTCGTGTAAGCTGCCGTTTTGGGGTAAGCCACACATTGTAAACCCACGGCGTTTGTAACCTCACCCGATATAGTGAAGTATTGCTGGCTGGCGCCCGTGGTTTTTTCCTCTCCTTTGTTTGGAGAGGTTTTCCACGTTAAATCTCGTGTCCCCTTTGGTTTGATCATTCCGCTCTTCGTCGTTTCTTTGCTATCGTTTTATATCAAGTGGTATCAGAGCCCTGTTTCAGATCTGTTTTCAGATTAGGGTTTTGGATGGCATCGATGAAGTTCGATCTACCGGCGCTGGACTACAAGACGAGATTTTCGCTGTGGCAGGTCAAGATGCGTGCAATCCTCGCACAGTCTAATGATCTTGACGAGGCGCTGGAGAAATTCGGCGACAAGGATGCGGCGGCATGGACCGCCGATGAGAAGCGGAAAGACCGTAAGGCTTTATCGCTTATTCAACTTCATCTATCTAATGATATTCTGCAAGAAGTACTCCAGGAGAAAACCGCAGCGGCACTGTGGGCTAAGCTGGAGTCGATCTGCATGTCCAAAGATCTCACCAGCAAGATGCATGTGAAGATGAAGTTGTTCACGCACAAGTTGCAAGAAGGTGGTTCGGTAATGAATCACTTATCGATCTTTAAGGAGATCGTTTCTGACCTAGTGTCGATGGAGGTAAAGTACGATGATGAAGATCTAGCACTTTTACTTCTATGCTCGCTGCCAAATTCCTTTGCAAATTTTCGTGATACCATACTGTTAAGCCGTGATGAACTAACCACCGCGGAAGTATATGAGGCCCTGCTTGCCAGGGAAAAGATGAAAGGTATGGTACAGAAAGAGGAGTCGTCGTCCTCCAAGGGCGATGCTTTGCAGGTCCGAGGGAGGCCTGAGCAGCGAGATAATCACTACAACTACAACAGAGACAAGAGTAAGGGTGACAGAGGTCGCTCAAAGTCTAAAGGCCGTGACAAGTTCTGCAGGTATTGTAAGAAAGCTAATCATGTCATTGATGATTGTTGGAAGTTGCAGAACAAGGAGAAAAGAAAAGGTACTTACCAACCGAAAAATAATGAAGGTAAAGATACCGGTGAGGCTTCTGTTGTTGATGGTAGTTCTGATGGCGAATGCTTAGCTGTTTTAGCTGCATGTGTTTCTCGTCAGGATGAATGGATTCTAGATACTGCATGTTCTTTTCATATTTGCTGTAACAAAGATTGGTTCAGTTCTTATGAGTTAGTGCAGACTGGAGATTTCGTGCGTGTGGGAAACGACCAGCAATGCAACATTGTTGGCGTTGGTGCCGTTCAGGTCAAGAAACATGACGGTATGACACGCACGTTGACGGGAGTGAAACACATACCAACCATGGCAAGAAATTTGATCTCGCTCAGTACCCTTGACTGTGACGGGTACAAGTACAAAGGAGGAAATAAACTCCTAAAGGTATCAAAAGGTTCTCTCATAGTGATGGTTGGTGATATGAATTCTGCTAAGTTATATGTTCTTAGAGGTAGCACGTTATCTGGTACTGTTGCTGCTGTTTCTCATGATGACGCTAGTAAAACTAACCTTTGGCATAAGCGTCTTGGACATATGAGTGAACTTGGTATGGCAGAATTGATCAAGAGAGACTTGCTGCAAGGATGCAGTTTGGGTAAGATGCAGTTCTGTGAACACTGCATTTTCGGTAAGCACACAAGAGTTAAGTTTAATGCTTCTGTCCACACCACCAAAGGTACACTTGATTATGTACATGCTGATGTTTGGGGGCCATCTCGTAAGCCCTCTTATGGTGGTGCTCGTTATATGCTTACCATTATTGATGATTACTCTAGAAGAGTTTGGCCTTATTTCATGAAAAATAAGGATGATGCGTTTGCTACTTTTAAAGAGTGGAAAGCTATGATTGAAAGGCAAACAGAAAGGAAGGTGAAATTACTTCGTACTGACAATGGTGGCGAATTTTGTTCGAATGCCTTTAATGATTATTGCAGGAAAGAAGGCATTGTCAGGCACCTCACCATCCCGTACACGCCTCAGCAGAATGGTGTAGCGGAGCGGATGAACAGGACCATCATCTCCAAGGCTCGCTGCATGATCTCCAACGCTCGCATGAGTAAGCGTTTTTGGGCTGAGGCGGCTGCCACCGCCTGCTACTTGATAAACAGGTCACCATCTATTCCCCTCGACAAGAAAACTCCCATTGAGGTATGGTCAGATTCTCCTGCTGATTATTCACAGCTTAAAGTTTTCGGCTGCACTGCTTATGCTCATGTTGATAATGGAAAGTTAGAGCCGAGAGCTATTAAGTGTGTGTTCATTGGTTATGGTTCGGGTGTAAAAGGATACAAGTTATGGAATCCCGAAACTAGCAAGGCATTTATGAGCAGGAGTGTTGTTTTCAATGAATCTGTTATGTACTTTGATAAGTTGTCCTCAGATGTTTTGCCAGATTTTTCTGAGGAGCAGGTTCGTGTCGAGGTGGAGCACTCTGTTGAAAATGAAAATGTCACTGTTGACAATGATGGTGCTGCTACTTCAGATGATTCTGATCCTGATTCTGCTGGTTCTGATGATTCTGATTCTTCTGATTCTGATAATAATAATGTTCAGAACTCACCCCCTGTTTTGCAGCCACAACAGTCTATTGCTGCTCGTAGGAACAGGAGGAATTGTGGTCCTCGACCACGTTTAATTGAAGAGTGTAACATTGTTGATTATGCTCTGAGTTGTGCAGAACAGGTGGAGCACGGACATGAGCCGTCCACCTATACTGAAGCTATTGGTTCCGGTGACCGCGAGAAGTGGCTTGCTGCTATGCAAGAAGAAATGCAGTCACTCGATAAGAATGGCACATGGGAAGTTGTGCGCTTGCCTAAGAAAAAGAAGGCAGTCCGCTGTAAGTGGATCTTCAAGAGAAAGGAGGGTTTATCTCCTAGCGAGCCTCCGAGGTTTAAGGCAAGGTTAGTTGCAAAAGGCTTCAGTCAAATTCCAGGTGTTGATTATAATGATGTTTTCTCTCCAGTTGTTAAGCATAGTTCAATTCGTACATTCTTTGGTATTGTTGCTATGCGTGATCTTGAGCTTGAGCAGTTAGATGTAAAGACTGCGTTTCTGCATGGAGAGTTGGAGGAGGAGATATACATGGACCAGCCAGAAGGGTTCATAGTGCCTGGTAAGGAGGATCTTGTGTGTAAGTTGAAAAGGTCCTTATACGGTTTGAAACAATCTCCTCGTCAGTGGTATAAAAGGTTTGATTCTTTTATGTTGTCACATGGCTTTAAGAGGTCTGAATTTGATAGCTGTGTGTACATTAAGTTTGTTAATGGATCACCTATATACCTGTTATTATATGTTGATGATATGTTGATTGCTGCCAAGAGCAAGAAAGATATCGCTGCTCTCAAGTCACAGTTGAGTAGCGAGTTTGAGATGAAGGATCTTGGTGCTGCTAAGAAAATTCTAGGTATGGAGATTACCCGTGACAGAAATTCTGGTTTGTTGTTTCTTAGTCAGCAAAATTACATTAAGAAAGTTCTTCATCGTTTTAACATGCATGATGCAAAGTCTGTTAGTACTCCTATTGCTCCTCACTTTAAATTGTCAGCTGAACAATGTCCTAGTACGGATGAGGATTTTGAGTACATGTCTAGAGTTCCATATTCTAGTGCTGTTGGTTCTTTAATGTATGCCATGGTTTGCTCACGTCCAGATTTATCATATGCTATGAGTTTGGTTAGTAGATATATGGCTAATCCTGGTAAAGAACATTGGAAGGCTGTTCAGTGGATTTTCAGGTACCTTCGTGGCACATCCAATGCTTGCCTCAAGTTCGGCAAGACTGATGAGGGACTCGTAGGCTATGTGGATTCAGATTTTGCTGCCGATTTGGATAAGAGGAGATCCCTCACAGGTTATGTGTTCACGCTTGGTGGTTGTGCCGTGAGTTGGAGGGCAACGTTGCAATCGTTGTTGCCCAGTCTACCACTGAAGCAGAGTACATGGCTATTGCTGAAGCATGTAAAGAATCGGTTTGGCTGAAAGGTTTGTTTGCTGAGCTTTGTGGAGATGATACTTGCATTAACCTGTTTTGTGATAGTCAGAGTGCTATTTACCTTACCAAGGATCAGATGTTCCATGAGAGAACAAAGCACATTGACGTCAAATACCATTATGTGCGTGATGTTGTTGCAAAAGGTAAACTGAAGGTATGCAAGATAAGTACTCATGATAATCCTGCTGATATGATGACAAAGCCAGTTCCTGTTACTAAGTTCGAGCTTTGCTCGGGCTTAGTTGGTATCACTGTCTAGCCCAAGAGGCTATTTGGCGCCGAAGGTGTTTCTTTGTTGTTTTCAGGTGAAGTTCTCTTTCATGCTACAAGATGGAATTTGTCTCAAGGTGGAGTGTTTTTTCTGGTGTTCCAAATTCCAGCGGTAGTACCGCTGGGTTAAGCGGTACTACCGCTGAGAGCTACCGCCACCGCTACCGCCTCCGCTACCGCTGAAATGGCCGTCTGACGGCTTGTCCGGTACCGACTGGTACCGCTGGCGGTACCGCCGCCGGTACCGCTGAGGTGGGAAGAGACGAACCAGCCCACCCCAGCGGTAGTACCGCTGGGTTAAGCGGTACTACCGCCGAGGTGGGATTGATTCCGGGTTGGACTGCAGCCGACCTAGGGTTTGATGCTTCTATTTATTCCTCTTGTAAGCCGCCGTTTTGGGGTAAGCCACACATTGTAAACCCACGGCGTTTGTAACCTCACCCGATATAGTGAAGTATTGCTGGCTGGCGCCCGTGGTTTTTTCCTCTCCTTTGTTTGGAGAGGTTTTCCACGTTAAATCTCGTGTCCCCTTTGGTTTGATCGTTCCGCTCTTCGTCGTTTCTTTGCTATCCGTTTTATATCAAGGGCTACTTCGGGTGCGCCCCGTTTTTCCCGTTGTGGCTGTGGATCTTCCACGGCAAGCTGGGGAAGGGCGGCGACATGGCGCCCTGCGGCGGCCTCAACTTCCAGGTTCGCGGCGACGTTGACTACCTGGATCTCGGCCTCCCCTCCAAAGTGTATTGGAGGAAGTCGGGCTTCTACATGCGGGAGCCGGCGCCTGACGGCGAGATCGGGATCCCCTGCTTCTCGCCATCGCCGAGCCGGCCTCGCAATCTTCAGGAGCTGCCGCGCGACGCCGATTGCCTATGGTGCGCCGGCTGATGGCGCGGCTTCAGGAGTTGAAGAACGGAGGGCTGACGGGTCTGAACCTCATCGCCACTTGGGTGAAGGGAAGATCGCACCTCTGCAGCACCGGCCCTCACTGATCTGCGAGTACAAGGGGACGAAGGACCCGCAGCGCCATGACCCGACATTGTTCGAGTCGGTAGAGCAATTCACGCTGCGGATGAAGCGTGTCACGGTCCACCCGGCCCCGAGTGGATCGTGGGCGGCCTGGAGGCCTACTCCGCCAAGCATCCGGCTCCTGAGGTGAGTCCCTTTGCTTGACGATTCGAAACACTTTCCTTTTCTTGGTCTTTTTATACCGATCTTTCCTGCTTTGTCGAATTCAGGAGTTTCGGTCGCTTGTTGGGTTGCCTCCGACCCACGGAGACGCTCCCACGGTGCTTGCCGGCCCCAACGACGTCGTCGAGCGCGATTCTGATGATGAAGCCAACAGCGCCACCATGGGCAACGAAGCCGCCTTCTCCTCCCGCCAACCGATCCCCATCCTGTCTGAGGATGAGAAGGAAGGAGAAGAAGGAAGAGAAGAACGTGCCGGGTCCAAGAACCCGGCGCCTGCTGAAGAAGATGATGAAGATGATCAGCCGCTCCGCATCCGGCGGAGGCGTAGGCCTGCGGCTGAGGACGCCGGGCCCAACTCCAAACGCTCCAAGTCGGCGAACCCGACGCCGCCGCCACCGGAGCGATCGGCTGGGGCTGCCGTGCAGCGCACCGTCACTGCCGAGCGGAGGCAGAAGGCATTGCGGGACATCCCTGCGAGGGCTCGCGCCGACTCGCCGCCTGCGCCTCGCTTCCGAGGAGTTCGGACCTCAACTCTTCCACCTGCGGGTGACAGGTCTGCTGCTGATCCTCATCCACAGTTCCACTGGAAACGCTATCTTGAGTTTGACCCATGCGAGTGTCGCAGGGCTGAGGACGTGTCCCTCAGTGACATGGAGGACGCGCTGGAGAGCGACTCCCAGCGGGCGAAGCCTGCCGCGCACGTCACGGAGCCAACCACGAGAGCGCCGAGTCCTCCGCCTTCCACCGGCGGAGGCGACGAAGTTATTGTGCCCCCTCGACCCGAGGGGCCACTATTGATGACACCGTGCCGGCTGGCACAGTGGATGCCACGCCTCAGCCGGAGACGGCACTGGTGGTGACGATGACCCGCGCCACCGCGACGGCTTCCTCGTCGGGTGGGCTAACTGCCCAGCCCCCGAGCTCCGTCCCGAGTGCATCTGCGCCCCGGCCTGACTTCCGAGCCGCCATCCAGACAGCGATGGATGCGCACCAGGTACATAGAATCCTTCTTGCACCTGTTGCGTCCGTAGCGTATATGTAGCCCCCAAGGCCCGAGTCGCGTTCGTAGAAGCGGCTTGGGTCTTCATAGTTTTCTGGATGCAAAGTTTGGCGAATAGTGTAGTCCTTGGTTTGCCAATGTCGATGTAGAGGCAGGCCGGTGGGGGTGTGTATGCCACTCGGAACGTAGCCCCGGGTTCTGACCCGGCGTATTATTATTATTTTTGTTGGGGCTAGCCCCCGGGTTAGCAAATGTTGGTGTAGAGGTAACCGTGGCGTAGCCCCCATGCCTCTTCTTGATTGTTTATTGTCTTGTAACTGCAGGAGCTGTCCTGGCTCCTCGAAGCCGAACAGCAGGAGACCCGCCGCCTGCAGGAGGAGCTGAAGAAGGCGCGCGACGGCTTCATCTCCGTCGCTGAGCACCAGCAACTGCTGGCCGCGCAGGAGAGCCGGCACACGCAGGCGTTTGCCGCGGTGCAGGAATCCTGCGAGCGGCTCAGCAAGCAGAAGGAGGAGGCGGACGCCGCCCTCACCCAGGCGACCAAGGGGTACGGCGAGGACCTCGAGAAGCTCGAGCGCAAATCCGGCGAGGCTGAGCGCGAGATGAAGGAGCTGACCGAGCGACCTTGCCACCCTCGCCGTTGGCATCTGGGGTAAAGATTCATGCGATCCCTTTGCAGTTTGTGCCTAGTTGACTTGTGGCCTTGTTGTTGATTTTTGTTTTGTTGAACAGGCGAGGAGACGGCTGGCCTGACGGCTTCGGAGCATGTCCACCGGCTCGGAGTCTTCGCCCGTGACGTTCACGGCCGGGCCAGCAAGGTCGTCCAGATGCTGTCGCCCAAGGAAGGCGTCCCCGCACCCGTCTGCAGGTGTTGCGGGTTCTGGAGCTGATGCCCCAGGTGATCACCTGGGTGGGGAGTCGTCGGCCCGAGCCGGCGCGTGCATTGCCCTCGGGCTTGTGCGAGGCCGGTAGGCAGACGAACGTGGACAAGATCACGGCCAGCATCCCCACCGATAGCAGCGGCCGGGAGATCGATCTGCAGCCGGTGCTCCAGTACTGCGCCCTTACGCCTGCCGGGCTGCCAAGATGGTCGACCACGACGACTTCGTCTTCGACGTGGTGCCTGAGGGCAACGACCTTGGCGAGGTGGCGGACAGGGAGCCGGCGTCGGAGTACCTTTTTGAAAGGGCTTCAGCTCTGCCACCACGGCTGCGACGAACGAGGCGTCGTCGTCTTCTGCTCGGGCGGCTCCTCCGTCTTGAAGTTTGCTCCCCTGCTTTCAAAAGAGGGGTTATTTTGAAGTAGTTAGGGTTTGTCGCCTGCGGGCGAAAAATATTATGTAATGAAAACAAGTATGATATGTGCCGGGTTGCGTTTCAGCGTGCGCTTGCGGCTTATTAATGTTTTGTTTTGGCACTCCCATGCTTGTTTTTTGTGCGCTTTCCGTCACTTTGTTTTTTTTCGCTTGTTTTGTAAGCTAGTCGATCGTGCGACCTCGCCAAGTGTGCTTCGCGTGATTTTTTCGTGACGCGCGCGGTACCCATGGTGACAAAGTCGAGTGCGGCTTCATTGTCAAGTTAGGTTTGAACCGGCTGCACTACTTCTTCACTTTGTGCGGGTAGCTGACGACTTGGGAGAAAACAACAATTTTTGTGATTTTGCTTCGTGAGCAGGGGGTCCAGTGGTGAGCCGCGCATCGTGGCATCCGGCTCTCTTTGACAACCATCAATCATATAACGTGTGAGTAGGAAGAATAAAGACTCGAAAGCAATTGAATCGAAACGATAGCCCCCGAGCGTGCCGGGTGTGTATCGACTTTATTTCCTTGATTGATTACACAGTATTACAATGGATACTATTATAATAGGGCGAAGCAGGCTGATGTTCCATGGACGCTTGGTCTCCTCTTCCGACTTGGAGCTTTTGTTCGGCTCACGCAAGTCGACGAGGTGGTAGGAGCCGTTGCCCATCGCTTTGCTAACGACGAACGGTCCTTCCCATGGTGCCGAGAGCTTGTGCATCCCTTTCGACTTTTGGATGAGCCGAAGAACCAAGTCGCCTTCCTGGAAAGAGCGACTTCTAACCCGGCGGCTGTGGTAGCGGCGCAGGCTTTGCTGATATATCGCCGTCCTGGAGAGTGCGAGTTCGCGAGCTTCTTCCAGGAGGTCGACGCCGACCAGGCGGGCTTCTTCATTTTCTTCCTCGTTGTAGAGGGCGACCGAGGCGAGTCGTGCTCGAGGTCGGTCGGCATGACGGCTTCCGCCCCTACACCATGAAGAATGGCGTGTAGCCGGTGGAACGGTTTGGAGTCGTTCTGATGCCCCAGAGTACGGCTGGTAGCTCGTCCAGCCAGCAACCCGGTGTTCGCTCCAGTGGAACTTGAAGTCGCGGCTTGATCCCGGCTAGCACTGTCTGGTTCATTCTTTCCGCCTGCCCGTTTGATTGCGGTGTGGGCGACGGACGCCAAGTCGAGACGGATGCCTTTTTGTTTGCAGAAGGCCTTCATTCTCCTTCGGCAAAATTTGTCCGTTGTCAGTGATGATGCTGTGCGGGTAGCCGAATCGGAAGATGAGCTTCTGGAGGAACTTGGTTGCGGTCTTGCCGTCGAGTTTCTTGATAGGTTCAACTTCGACCCATTTGGTGAACTTGTCGACTGCGACGAGCAAATGTGTCATGCCACCGCGAGCTGTCTTGAACTTGCCCACCATGTCTATTCCCCAGACTGCGAATGGCCATGTCAGAGGGATGGTCTTCAGAGCGCGCGGCGGGTAGGTGATCCTGCCGGGCGTACTTCTGGCACCCGATGCACCGACGGACGATGTCGACTGCATCCTGATGAGCAGAGAGCCAGAAAAACCGTGCCTGAACGCCTTGGCGACCAGGTTGCGAGCGCCGACGTGGTGGCCGCAATCTCCGAGTGGATCTCATGAAGGATGCGCCTTCCCTCTTCCGGCTCGACGCAGCGGAGGAAAACTCCCGATGTGCTGCGTTTGTAGAGCTCGCTGTTGATGATGGCGTAAGCTGAGGCCCGGCGCACGACTCGCCGTGCTAGGACCTCGTCGGCTGGCAGCTTTTTGGTGGTGAGGAACTCGATGTAGGGTTCCCTCCAGTCGTTTGTTTCTTGGGTTACCGCCACCAGAATTGCATCTGATGATGGCGGGTTGGCGATGTCGACTTCGGCCGGTGGGCGTACCGACGGGTTGTGCAGGTGGTCGAGGAAGACGCCGGGTGGGACTCGGTCCCGCTTAGACCCGAAGCGAGAGAGTGCGTCAGCCGCCTCGTTCTTCCTTCGTCGACGTGCTCCAGCTCCATGCCGGCGAAGTGGCCGCCGACTTGATCGACGAGCCGGCGGTAAGCCGCCATGTTGGGATCATTTGCATCCCAGGTCCCCATCGTTTGCTGAACGACGAGGTCGGAATCGCCGTAACATTTGATACGGCTAACTCCCATCTCCTTGGCCACGCGTAGGCCATGTAGGAGGGCTTCGTACTCGGCGACGTTGTTAGTGCACGTGAAGTGTATCTGCAGCACATATCGCATCTTGTCGCCTTGGGGAGAAGTGAGGACGACTCCAGCCCCCGAGCCCTCATACATCTTTGACCCGTCAAAGAACAAGGTCCATCTGCCGGCTTCATAGGTTGGAGCCGGCAACTGTGTCTCCATCCAGTCGACGAGGAAGTCGGATAGTGACTGCGACTTGATCGCAGTGCGGGCTGCGTAGCTGAGGCCGAAAGGCTGCAGCTCAGAGGCCCATTTGGCGACGCCCCAGTTGCCTCTCTATTGCGGATTATTTCAGCTAAGGGAGATGAGCTGACCACCGTCATCGGGTGGCCCATGAAGTAATGTCGCAATTTTCTTGAAGCAAAGAAAACACCATATACAAGTTTTTGGTAGTGCGGGTAACGTTGCTTCGAATCCGTCAGGACTTCGCTGACGTAGTAAACTGGCCGCTGGACCAGTTGCTCGTGGCCTTCCTCCTTGCGCTCGACGACGACCACCGCGCTGACGACTCGGTTGGTCGCAGCGATGTAGAGGAGCATCGGCTCCTTTTCTAGTGGAGATGCGAGGATCGGCGCCTCGGCCAACGTCTTCTTGAGTGCCGTCAAGGCGGCGTCTGCCTCGTCGTTCCAGGTGAACGTGTCCGACTTATTGAGGAGCCGGTACAAGGGCATGGCCTTCTCGCCGAGTCGTGAGATGAAACGGCTGAGGGCAGCGACACAGCCTGTGAGCCGCTGCACGTCCCGGAGGTTTTCCGGCTTCTTCAGAGCTTCGATCGCCTTGATCTTCTCTGGGTTGGCCTCAATGCCTCGCTCGAAGACGCATTTTTCCGGGTTGAGCTTTATCCTGTACTTGCGGAGGTTGGTGAATGTCTCCGTGAGGTCGGCAATCAGGTCTGTCTTCAGCTTGGACTTGACGACGATGTCGTCCACATATGCGTGGACGTTGCGGCCGATCTGCTCGTGCAAACAGTTCTGTATGCACCGCTGGTAAGTCGCTCCGGCATTTTTCAAGCCGAAGGGCATGGAGACGTAACAAAACGCGCCATAGGGCGTGATGAAAGACGTCTTCTCCGATCTTCGGGGCCATCTTGATCTGGTGGTACCCGGAGTAGGCGTCGAGGAAGCATAGCGCCTCGCACCCTGCCGTCGAGTCGATCAGCTGATCGATGCGTGGCAATGCGAATGGATCCTTGGGACAGGCTTTGTTCAAGCCGGTGTAGTCGATGCACATCCGCCATGTTCCGTTCTTCTTCAGAACGAGCACCGGGTTGGCAAGCCATTCCGGGTGTATGACTTCGGCGATGAACCCGGCAGCTAGGAGCCGGGCTATTTCTTCGCCAATAGCCTTCTGTCTCTCACCAGTGAAGCGACGCAGGAACTGCTTCACTGGCTTCAGCTTGGGGTCAACGTTGAGCTTGTGCTCTGCGAGCTCCCTCGGGACGCCTGGCATGTCAGATGGTTTCCATGCGAAGATGTCCCGATTCTCACGGAGGAAGTCGCAGAGCGCGCTTTCCTATGCGACGTCCATGTGCGAGCCGATCACCGCCGTCTTGGAGGAGTCGCCCTCGACCAGCGGGATGCGCTTGGTCTCCTGTGCCGACTGGAACTTGTCGCGTGAGTCCAGAGTCGGCTTCTTGACGATGGTCATGTCGTTGGGGTCGACTTGCAGCTTGAGTTGCTCCAGCTGTCCGTGGCGATGACGGACTCGGCAAAGACGGCGTTGCCCTTTTCACTCGATGGCGCGGTCGACGTCGCCGTGTACAGTGATGATGCCGTTCGGACCCGGCAGTTTCATCTTCAGGTAGGCGTAGCAGGGCCTTGCCATGAATTTGGCAAAGGCGGGTCGCCCGAGGATCGCATGGTAGGAACTACGGAAGTTCACCACCTCGAACCAGATCTTCTCGAGCCGGAAGTTCTTGGCGGTGCCGAAGACGACGTCGAGTGCGATTTTGCCTAGCGGGTAGGCCTTCTTTCCCGGGACGATGCCGTGGAAGGTGGTGATGGTGGGTACTAGCTGTTCGTCACGCAATTTCATGCGTTGGAACGTCTCGTAGTAGAGGATGTTGATGCTCGACCCTCCGTCCATCAATGTCTTGGTCAAGATGTAGCCCTTGACCTGGGGCGCGACCACCAGAGCGAATTTGCCCGGGTAATCGACGCGGGGCGGGTGGTCTTGACGGCTCCATGTGATCGGCTGCTCTGACCAGTCGAGCCACTGGGGCACGTCTGGCAGAGTCGCGTGGACGGCGCGCCGTATGACCTTCTCCTCCCGCCTGGAATCGAGGCCGACGAAGGTGTGGCCCATGAAGCCGGCAGTGGGAGGCATGCCCTGCTGCTGCTCACCGTCGTCGTCTCCGTCGGGTGCCCGCTTCTTGGCACCGGTCTTGGCCTTGACGATTTCTAGTCCAGCTGCACTCGTCAGTGGTGTGGCCGGCTGGCTTGCCGGGTAGGCTATGATACCTACACGGCATGGCCAGGATCTCCGTGGCGGTGAGCTTCTTTCGCGGGAAGTTGCCGCGTTGGCTCTTGAAGCCGCGGCCCCCTGCAGCCGTGGCGGCTACAAGCTCGGAGCCGCCTCACCCTTGCGTTTATGAGCGCTGGAGTGTTTGGCCTTGCTCTTGTTTTTGCCGCCTTTCTTCTCGTCGTCGTCCTCCTCGGAGTCGTCCTTGGTGACGTCGGACTCGGCGTACTTGTGCACGATGGCGAGTAGCTGGCCCATCGTCATGTCACCCTTGTGCGAGCGCCGCAGCTTCTGCTTGAGCGACTCGAAGGTGGTGTTGTCCTCGAGGTGGGAGTGCACCGTGTCGACGCTGAGGTGTTCTGCCGAGTTGATGAGGTCGGCGACTCGGCGATACCACTTTCTAGTGGACTCGCCCTCCTTCTGGACACAGCGCTTGAGGTCCTCGACCGTGGCCGGGCGCTTGCAGGTCCCCTCGAAGTTGGTGATGAAGAGCCTCTTCAACTCGCCCCAGGAGTTACGCTGTTCCTGGGGAGGTTGTTGAGCCAAGTGCGAGCCGTTCCCTCAAGCATGAGAGGAAAATAGCGCGCACAACAGAGCGAAGACGCGTTCTGGATGCTCATGGCGGCCAAGTAGTCCTGGACCCAAGTTTCCGGGTTCATGGCAGCGTTGTACTTGGGCGCCTCTCTCGGTCCTTTGAAGCTGCTAGGAAACGCTCGCCTCTGATGGCGGGTCCAAAGCATCTAGGGCCGACGTCGTCGTCGTCGTTGTTGTTGCGCGTCGCCTCGGCGCGCTTGTCGTTGAGGTGGTGGCGCAGATCCGGAGCGGAGTGATTGGAGCGTGCCTGCGCCTGGTTGTTGTTGATGGTGTGCCGGGCGTCGTTGCGGGCGAGCCGAGGCGGGTTGCCTCCAGCCCTCGCGTTGCTCGACACTGCCGGCTCCTCGTGCCGACTGCGTGGCGGCTGTGGGGCAGCGTCACGCCTGGGGGAACCCTTGTTTCCCTGGCTTCGGTGTGGTGCCGAGGCCGTTTTCTCGCTGGGTGGCGATCTGGAGTAGAGCTTGCCGTCAGTTGCGACATGTTCTCCTGCAGCTCCAGCGCCTTGTCCACCAGCTTGCACCCCTTGCTCCAATAGGGGTTGTCCTTGACCCGGATCCTCTTGAAGAGAGAGGCGGCTGCAGTCATGCAATCGACTGGGGTGCCGAAAATCGCGAGGTCGGCGTCGTCGTCGTTCCGCGGCTGGGGTTGAGGACGAGCCGGGTTCGGAGGAGGCCGCGGCGCGGAGGCGGCATCGTCGGGCGAGGTTGAGGCGGAACTTGACTCGAGCCGCCGGGCTGGGCCCTGCGGCACTCGTCGCGCTGCCTTTCCAGCTCTGTCTCGCGCGCGAAGGCGTTGTCGAGCGCGCGAGTTGGTGCATCAGGATTAAGCCGCGACTTGCGGTTTTTGTGATGCCGAGTGACCGCGGAGAGAGCGGTCGACTGAGCATCGACCTCCAGCTCCTTCTGGCGGATCTCCTCCTGCTGGAGGGCCATCTTCCGGCGCAGCTGCTCGAGCTGTGTCGCCTGGTCGACGTTCGCCGGCGTGATCGGGGTGCTGAGGGGTCAGCCGCCCGACCTGCTTGTCCTCGCAGGGCGGCGAGAGATTCGTCGCGTTGCTGCTTTTCGCGAGCCTCCTGCTCGCGCCGTGCCTGGTCGCGCTGCTTCTGCGCGTTGGCCTCTGCTGTGGCGGCGTTTGTTGCCGCAGGTTTGGCGGCAGCAGAGTTTGCCGCCTCGCCCGTCATGTAGATGTGGGCGGGTGTTGCCGTGCCGTCCGAGGCCAGATCGGTCGAGCCCTCCGACTCGTAGTCGAGAACGGGCAAGATCGACCCGGTGTCGTCGTCGTTCGAGATCTGGACGGTCTCGGCGGATGGGGCGGGTGCAAAGTGGTTTGCAGCCGCGGTGTCGACAGCGGCTTCGTCAAGCGGGTCGACGGGGGAGGAAGTACCATCGTAGTTGTTGGCGACTCCTTCCTCATCCGAGCCGCAGAAGCCGACGTAGGCGGTGACGGCGGTCCCGAACGGGATAGCCATCGCGCGAGTGATCGGGGCGTAGTTGGGCCTGCCCCAAGTGTGTGGATCGGCGACGTAGCCGATCCCTCCGTGCTCGAAGTAGCTGCCGGTGACGATGTCACCGCGACCCGACATGGCTTGAGGGCTGAAGTAGACGCCAGTGCCGGGTTCAGGACTCTCCATGAAGTAAATTCCAGCGATCGCTGGCCCCACGGTGGGCGCCAACTGTCGTGGGGTAATCACGGCAGATGCCATACGGGGTGGCTTAACTCGGGTGTGAGCCAGGCGACGTAGGATTCACAGAGAGGTTGCACACGCAGAGTTTACCCAGGTTCGGCCCCTCTGTATGAGGTAAAGACCTACTCCTGCTTGTATGTATTTGGATCTGAATGGGGTGTACAATGGTGTGCGCACCAGAGCTTGCGGGTGCTCCGGAGGCTATGGAATGAGATGATCCGCCTCTAGGGTTGCTCCTTGCCGGCTTTATATAGGGAGCCGGCTAGGGTTTACAGGGAATGACGGGTTCCGCTGGCGGCGCTAGCTATCCTGCCTACAAGTGCGGCTTCGTGGAGCGCACTCTTCGGGATACATAATCGCAGACTGATTCGAAGATATCTGCTGCCGCCTCCCCGAGCCGTCATACCGGGATCCTCGGGGACCCGGTATCCTGGAAGATGTACACCGGGTGGGCTTTGGGCCACCCGCCCTTGAAGGCCGACTCGGGGTTCTGGGCCTACCCGGTTGGGCATCCCCATCAGCTTGCATGGTAGGTGTTCACTTAGACACTTAGTTTTTCAGATTGAGCAGATATAACTTAAGTTAATTCGTAAGGGTAATCATCAATCAGCGAGATGATTAGTAACTTGTGATCGATCTTAATTAGTTGAGATTCTAAGCAATCTTCTGAACACATATATCTGCATGTTAGATTGAAGGTACATGAAATTGGTAGGAGAGAATAGACTGATCAATTGATAAGAGGACACGTAGAATCTTCCCAGCAATGCATACATCGAGTAAGAAACGAGAACTTATGATGCATTGCTTCTCGACAATATTGTTGATGAACATGCAAATAGATACTGAACCTGATTATCTGAAAATTGTCACAGCTGCATTTTCCTATCAGCACTTTTGTTGCATAGACAACCAATTTTCATTTTATTAAGCATTTCCCCTTCTCAGTTTTGTAGTAGTTTAATTTAATGTGCAATCTGTATCTCTAGGAGTAGTCCACACTTATAAAGAGCAAACTTGGCAGGAAAATTGGATAGGAGATATTTTGTCTTTCACGTGTTGTATATTGTGTTATTAATTTTGGAAAACTAACTCGGATTACTATTTTATAGGAATACATGACAAATTATAAAACAAAATATAACCTTACCTGATTTATTCAGTTGTCATTGTGACATTTTATATGTATGAAGTGTTGTGTCATTTTTTCCGATACCCACGGTGAATATTCTCAACCCTGCTCATTTGCACACTTCGAACATGAACTTTATATGATAGTGGTGTATAATGCATGTGTAAGATGGTTTTGAGTTGAGTAAACGATTTTGATACATATTCTATAATATCAAGACAATGAAGCGAAGCAAAATTCATTTCTTGGAACGAGAAATTATTGATCGCATAAAGAGATAGACCTTCCTGAATATTAAATAGTGGACTAGGTTACTTATAATTTGTTTTTAACTATCGCTTTGAACTAGTGTTGAACTGTAATTTAGAGATAATAATTTTTACTCCCTTCGTTTCTTGATGTAATATAAGGTGCCTAAGGGTTTTGAGAAAAAAATCTGAAACATAGAGTTACTTCGTTCCACCACTAATATATTTCTTTAAATATATTTGATTATGTTTCCTTGTCTCATACAATCATCTATTTTTCCCACGTCAATTAGCCATAGTTAATTCCGTCCAAAACTGGCGTAATTTTTTTATCCTATACGAACATCTTTAATTTTCATGCCAAAACTTATATACCCTTATATATAGGAACGGATGGACAATTATTTTGTGCTTTGTGGATTTTAAATGATGGGATTTTATGTTGTTCGCACATCGTTGCACTGTTTAATCATGAAATTTATTGCTCTGGTAACAACACTAACTCACTAAACTATAAATGAGATTTATATTTTAGATTCGTGCATTGCACGTAGCCTAAAGAATCGTTAGAACGGCCGTTGGGGCTGAGGGTCATGTTAAGTCGCCAATCACGGCCAACAGCCCATTACCTGAGTTGTAATACTACCAACCTCCTCAGCGACCAGAGGCTTTTGGGCTGAGATGCAGGCCCTGTAAATATTTGTGATGAAAAAAAACAAGATCGACAACACTGGAGGAGAACTTCGTAGCAAGAGAATTCGCGTGGATGACAATCGAAGTCGCAGGAGAAATATTTGGGTGTTCCAGGCAATATGCCGCAAGCTCCTATGGAGGGGAGTTGTTACACAAGTTGAAAGAAGTAGGATGCACATGGCACACCGAGCAATTCTCAAAAAAAAAAAAAAAAAAGGCACACCGAGCAAACTTATAAGACTAGTGGTGCAATTTAATCTAAGAATGACAACTGGTGTGACGAAAAATTTCGTCGGCAAAGTTTTGCCCCATTTTAAAAAAATCTACGATTAATCTAGCTGACAGAGACATAGCCACACACTAATTCTATACGGCGAGACTAGCTACAAGCAGATTGAGAAAATCACTCCTGAAAGATTAAGGCGTTTACACTAACCTATAAGAAGAAATCCAGACGTGAGTGCACTTCGAAACGGTTTTTCCAGGGCTTCCATAGAGACGACCAGGAAAAGATCTCATCTACGTACCCTTGTCAGCCAGCACGCCGCCGCCGGTTCCCCTACCCTATCGGGGAACCTCGGATCGGTGTGTCTGGTCATGTAGGGTCTTCGAGTTCACCGTCTCCGGTGAAGGAGCATCAACGACGATGAGAACAAAGGTTCTTCAGTCTGCCCCTATGATGTTTTTCCAAGGAGGAGCGTCAACTGGCCGAAGTTTGTATTCGACTGTCGGGCATTAGTTCTAGCGTGATAAGTGGTGGCGGCATTCTGTGGAGGGGATGATGACGCAACATATTGGTGTCCTCAAGTTCCGCCTTCCCTCGGTGAAGCTCAGCCATGTACAACTTCGTCGGGGAACTTGCGAGTTTGGTGTACCCCATCTCCTCCTGGCTGGAGCTGGGATTATCTTCCAGCATATCTCGGTACTAGCTTCTGCGGGACGGCAATCTCTTGAGATCATGGTCGTCGGTATCTTCTGGCCTACGTCGACTTCCTGGCCACTGGTTTTACAAGTGTCTCGGTTTTTTCAAGCTTTCTCTGACATAAGCGTCGCTACGCCGGAAGCCTAGATGCGGCATCGAGATTTGCTCCCAGCGCGCCGTCAAGGGATGCGGAAACAAGATGGTGCGGAACTTTTCAAGAACCTATGTGTTGTTTCTTTTTCTTGTAAGAATGTTTTTGTAAGGACTGGTTTCAGATAATATATGGCCTTAGGCCTCTTCCACACACACAAAAAAACACTAATTCTTAAGATTATGCACTCGTACTTGCACGTTAAATCGCACATTTGTTAAACATGCCCCTTCGGGCTTCGGCCCACGTTACGTTACAAAAGGAAGGGAGCAGGCGTGGACGAGGAGATGGCTGGAAGCATCTCGTGGGGCAGCCAAAGCCAGCGCCGCGCGGTATAGCTCGAGTCACCGGTCCACCGGAAACACACACAGCTTGCTTCTTGCTTTCCCAAATACTACTGATCTTCCCTCACCAGTCACCACCGCTCTGTCCAGCGTACATGGGGAAGAAAGAAGGCATGGCTGGCTCGTGGTCGTCCTCCTCCTCCTGCACGTCGTATCTGGGATCCGTGGACAACGACGACCTCGTCTGCATCGTGAAGCCGGTCTCCGGCGCGGCGGCCGAGGGGAGCAGCTTCAAGCTCCTGTGCAGCTACGGCGGCATGATCCTCCCACGCCACTCCGACGGCGCGCTCCGCTACGTCGGCGGCGACAACCGCGTCCTCTCCGTCGATCGCTCCCTCCAGTTTTACGGTACGTACATGCCTATACCAAGGATCCGTCCTTCCACAGTCCCTTGTGCATGATCGTGTCCAGCCAGCTGCTTGACTGTCGATCGATCGATTAAAAGTCGCGCTGCTTGGTTAATTGATCCAGAGCTGCAGCGGAAGCTGAGGGACATGTGCGGATGGGAGGCGGTGAGCCTGCGGTGCCAGCTGCCGACGGAGGACCTGGACGCGCTCGTCTCCGTCACCAGCGACGACGATCTCGGCAACCTGCTGGAGGAGTACGACGCGGCCAGCAGGGACCGGCTCCAGCAGCTCAAGATCCGGGCGTTCCTGTTCCCAACAAGGGCGACGCCGCCGCTATCGCCGTCCACCCCGTCGTCCAGGCCCATACCGGCTCACCTCCGCCGCCACATGACTCGTTCCCCTGCGGCTCGTGTTCCACGACAGCAGCACTTCCACCGCCGGCAGCACCAGCACCTTGTCCACGGCGGCACTCAGTTGCAATAACGGCGGAATGAACGGCCGGCCGCACCAGCAGCTAGGCAGTCGTGACTTGTGAGATCATCGTCGACAGGGCGCTAGCTGTACGTTCACGGTGTAACCCTCTCCTGAAAAATAAAGAAATCAAGATGCACTACCAAAATGGAGTTGCCATTTACGTGAACGGAGCTTAGGTTGCCTGGGGCCCACAAGTGGACGTAGCTTGTTACTCCAACCACATGACGCGAGACGTCGGAACAATCCAGATTCCAGATGGAACAAAACTAGCCGGACAAGACATGAAGTCACGAAGAGATGAGACACACGCTGGCTCTGCAATCCACTCAACGAACCTTATCGCCGTCGCGTTTTGTTCTGGTTTTCCGGTACTCATCCCCATGGGCATTATGTCCACAACAAAGGAGAGATGACTCGATCGACCTCTTGTCGTTCCCGGCTATTTAACGACCGTTCATTTGTCAAGAAAAAAATAAGGAGAACGCCCGCATCAACCTTGCCATTTAAGCACCTCCGATCATCGAACCCTCTAATTTGCCCCCGTAAAATGTTGGAAACTTATCTTCTAGAGGATACACGGAGATGATCATTTAACTATGTATTTATTGGTTATGATATAATTATCCTTGAACATGATCGGAGAGTAGGGGAACGACCATGGGCGAGTAGTCGCGGAGTTATGATAGTGGGCGTGTACGGGAGCCTTAGACTTCACGAGGTTAAAACAATGATGTTTTTTGAATGGCTTTGGTCGACTCATGGAGCATGGCCTCCTTCTATGCAAGGAGATGCGGTGTAGGTTGTGGCTCTAGCATGACCCGTTGATGAGAGAAGTGCTTGCCTTGTAGGACTTTCAGAGGCGTAGCGACTTAGATTTGCTTCTCTGTTGTCAATCGAAGCTTTACAAGGTCCCTCGAATCCCGATACACATTCCCAGGAATTTCAAGGTCCCTTGGAGGCGGTGTGCCTCTCCCTTGAGAGTTTGATCAATTAAACGTGAATGACAATACACTCCCATGTAGCTTAGGGTCCTTGATGAATCACCAAAGATACCATTGAATGCCAAATAAAGTGATGGAAAAGAGGCATTCAATTTTGTTGTCTTGACTTCACCTTCACAATTTGCCATATTGATGTCACTTAGGACTAGGCTGGACCCCCGGGTAAGATTTAGTATTGCCAAAATAGGAGCCCCTTGAGATGTAAACACAAAGGTCATCGTTGCATATGCGGGTCAAATTCCATGAGTCTTCTCGGTCTTTCCTTCTACTCACGTTTTTTCTCTTTTATTTAAATTTCCATCGTCATCTTGTGCTTCTCATTCTAAAGTTGAAGATGTTGTTTCCTTGAATGGTTCTCTCAACCCAAGAAAATATCCACAAATATATTTCCCCACTTAATATTCTCAAATTCTTGATCCCTATAGTTTCAAGGATAAAACCTAGTTCCAAATTTTGAAATTCTTAAACTCTAAAGCAATCCCCATTTATTTTGCTAGGAAGATTCCTCAAAAAATTCCAAACGAAACACTAAACATAGATAGCTTGCTTATGAAAAATATTTCCTTTTCAAATGCAATATTTACGGATAGTTCTGTTTCTAGCTATTAACATACCTCTAACCCAATACTTCTACCCGTTCGTAGTAAGTATGGAAACTTCTGGAGATGGTATGAAACAACTACTTACCACCGGTAAATTATTGGGTCAAGTTGACCAGGCATTATTGAAAGGTTTTTATGTACTTATACCTCCTTTCTACTCAGCTTTTTCCTAGCATTCCTCCTTGCTCATCCCCCTCTATCTAAACTAGCCTCGGAAAATACACACGGAGCGTTTTTGGGCTGACAAAAATCTTACAAGTGGGATCACATCTGTTCGAGTTGAGCCCCCCAACGGCTACATGTTTGTTTCGGCCTAAGTGGATTAGTTTGATTGGGTTGACCCCCTTGATAGTGTCGCCACGTAAATCGGGTGACTTATGTTTCTATATATTATGTTTTATGGGAATTGAAGACCGCAATTAGTATCAATCTGGTCAACCATGCATTCTGACTAAGAGCTTGCTTGACACTCCAAACATTTATCTTGGCAATGGAGAAGATAAGAGAAACAATGTGTCGAGCTCACCGACCACTAAGCCAAGAGGACTCCTAGAAGGAATATTTCGAGCCATCCCCAATGACCACCACCGTGGCTGCATGCATAGAAATGATCCATGTCAGGGTTTCCAAGAGTGACCCAAGTCTTTCCCCGAGCGACCCACTCAAACCATGTTCGGTTGAGACTCAACGCACGTGTGAACTTGTCCAAGCGAAGGATTCCCAATCTACCCAATGAGGTATGGCTTCCCAATTTCTTTGAATTTTCCTCCATTAGTTTTCTCCGAGCTAGCCCAAAGAAAGGCTATTGTTGTTTAAACTCTTCTTCATCTCCATGTAAGGAGATTATGACCTTTTCTGACACATTTGGTCGTTATATTTTAGGATTTAGACCCTCCAAAACAGCGCATGACCAAATTGTGCAAAATGGTCACAGATCTATGACCAATATTTTTAGGGTCACTATCAAAAGGTCATAAGTTAGCATATTTCTTGTAGTGGAGGTGATAAATAGCTTGTGTGGTGATCACAGATTGTACCAACACTCGACGGTCGCAATTTTAAGAGCCGGCTGCCGCACACACTCCAAATCACTATCACTTTGTGAGAGTGTAAGTTAGGCCAGATATTAATGAAATAGTACATTTTTATAGCTAACTACTATACATGTTGAATATTGTACTACTCTCTCCATATATATTTACTTTGATTATAGGGTTTAGTCAAAATAAAACTTTGCCAAGTTGATCAGATATTTAGAAAAAATATCAACATCTACAATATAAACTGTAGAGTATTAGAATCATCATAAAGTATATTTTCATATCATATGCATTTGGTATTATGGATGTTGATATTTTTACTATATTCTCGGACAAACTTGACAAAATTTTACTTTGACTAAACTCAGAACATGAAGTAAATAAAAGCAAAGTGAGTCTAGTGACATGTCAATATCATATAGGTAGCAGATTGCTCTACTATTATACTTACTGTTATACAAACTTTGTGGGATGTGGTGTGCACATGGGCTGCTGAGGTGGACACTATGTTCTTCACGATTTCACGAGGTTATACAGTTGCAGCAAGCTTGTATCCTATCCTTTTTAAGCTAGTTTATATCCAATAAATAGAGATCAATGTCAAACTTTGAAATATCAAACTAATGTCCAAATATGCTAGATTTGTTTCGCATCCAATAAACTTTATAAGTTACAGTAGCAAATATTGTAAGGAAATTGGATTTGTATTCTTCAGTAAATTATTATTTTTGGGTCAATAAAGTTGAATACAGTTATTCTAAAGAATGATCTAGTGACTTTTTTGAAAAAGGGGACCATGCTTCGGTCTTTGCATCGATTGATGCATACGTCCTTTATTTCTATATTAAATCAAAAAAAAATCAAGAACACAAATTACAGATAACACAAAGTCAATACATGAATCAACCATCTAAAGATAAGCTTCATGGAGCGTAAAAGCCCAAATATTGAATTCGCAAGCCACGAGGCGCCCGGCTGAAAACATTTCGTGCAACTGACTCTAGCTGGTTGCACCCATAGTACAGGGAAGTCCGGTTGTCCTCATGCTCAAGATAGGACCATGAACGGATCCAATGTGTAACCAGCGGAATAACGTGCATAAAAGGAGCCCTTTTCTTGTTAAAAACAAAATCATTTCAAACTCGCCATATTGTCCATAATAAAGTGCAAACTCCCACCATGATTTGAACTTTATTTGCCTTATCAATTCCGCTCAACCAATTACTAGGGGTTGTAATTTAAAAGCCATATGGACAATACGGCAAGTCGGTTTTGCAAATGGACAAGAAATAAAGAAGTGTTGAATTGATTCATCATTGTCGCAATACAATATTTTTTACTACCTGTCCAATTTCGTTGCCAAATTATCCATCGTCAAAAAAACCTTTCGGTAGAGTAGAGGAACCACATAAAAACCTAATTTTCAGTGGTATCTTCATCTTGCAAATGTACATTAGCGCATGAAATGTGTATGAATATTTATCTAATCATAGTACATTGATATCAAAGTAAACCTTCTGGATGTAGTAAGTTTCCATAGAAAAACATATGGTTGCTCCACGAGGGTAACACCCATTAACCGTTGAACCAAACATAGGTATAATTACAAAGATCTACTTGTTGTGGTTGATTTTAATAAAATGGGATGATCCAGTGTTTGTGATATGCTTGGATACAATTATGTAGATCGATCGGTTTATGGTTTACTAACAACAAGAGAATCAAACATGTCAACGGTGGATTTTATTTTATGGAAATTTATAATCTTCATTTTCATGTCATACTATGATTTTCGTATACAAGTACATTTTGGTGATCACAAATGTTCAACAATTTCTCAAAGGAGCCCTGACCAAAGCATTATGAATTGCATAGGCGCCTCATGTATGGTACTTGATCATAAATTACGAGTGGTTGGATGGTGTGCGCTTCACAATACCATAATTACTTGCAGGATGGTAGGGCATCATGGATAGGGAAATTAATGAGAGAGACAATAAACCACTCAACTGCTCCTCTACATATACTAGTTACATGCAACTTGTCCTTTCACCCCTGCCCTCCCCTCTCAAGATCGCACATCGTCGTTATTTAACATGGCACTACCTCTCTCTCTCTCTCTCTCTCTCTCTCTCTCTCTCTCTCTCTCTCTCTCACACACACACACACACACACACACACACACAAACACACATACACCTTATAAGAGCACACTATTTTGGTAAAAGGAACTTAGGGTCCAAGCAAATGTGTGATAGATAGCACACAAGCTAGCACACATGAAAAGTGAATGAAAAATACCCATAACTAATATGTAGAAAATAGGTTTGGGTGGTAACGGGAATTCCTTCATGCGAGGTTGTCCAATGACCAGCTCCAATTGTCTGAAATACTCTGACGGGCAATAAACCTAACGGGCTATCTGACGGGCCATGTTAAATACGTGGAGTGCACTTAGATAAACAGATTTAGCATGCGCTAGGGCTTGCCCTATTTTTGCAATTGCTACCGCTGGGCTACGCTCCCGTACTCAATCTGGTGGAAGAACTCCAATGTTACAACCAGATTCTGGCCGTAAATGCAGAGAGAGTATATGTCGTTGGAGTAAGAGATATTAAAGATGACATGTTTTCTTGGAAGGTCTTTTGGAGCGTTTGAAACTGTAACCACAACAGTGGTTGTACCACATTTATTTGTGAGAGTTGTGTGTTCGTGCAATACAGCAAGCGCTAAGCCAATTGTGGAAATATCGCTGCAAAGCGCAGGTGTGACGCTGAGAAAACAAGATTGTTCACACACAAATTTTATATACCCATATCTTGGTATTGTGCTCCAAAACACTTTGTGAGAGTGTAATGTGGGACAAGTATTAATAAAATAGTACGTCTTTATAACTAACTACTATACGTGATGGGTATTATACTATAGATGACATGTCAATGACATATAGGTAGCAGTTGGTTCTACTATTATCTTTTCTCTTACGAAACTTTGTGGGATGTGCTCTACACATGGACTGCTGATGTGGACACCATGTTCTTCATGATTTCATGAGGTTGTACAGTTGCGTCAAGCTTGTATCATTTTTTAGGCTAGTTTATATCCAATCAATAGTGATCCATGTAAAAAAATCGAACTATCGAACTAATGTCCAAATATGCTCGATCTATTCCACATTTAATAAATTTACGAGTTACTGTAGCAAATGTTGTAAGGAAATTGGATTTCTGTTCTTCAATAAATTATTATTTTAGGTCAATAAAGTTGAATATAGTTGTTCTTAAATAACTTGATAATTACAAACATGATGATATATTGACTACAATTTGTTTAGGTCTAATTATAAAAATCTACTTGTTGTGGTTGATTTTAATAAAAGCAGGATCATCCAATGTTTGTGATATGCTTGGATACAACTATGAAGATCAATTGGTTTATGGTTTACTAACAAGAAGGGAATCAACCATGCCAACGGTGGATTTTATTTTATGGGAATTTCTAGCCTAATCTTCCTTTTCATGTCATATTATGCTTTCTGTATACATATACACTTGGTGATTATGAATGTTCAACAATTTCTCAAAGGAGCCCTGACCAAAGCATTATGAATTGCATATGAGCCTGATGTATGGTATTTGACCATATATCATGAGTGTTGAGTGGTGTGTGCCGGCTTCACGATACCATAATTACTTGTAGGATGGTAGGGCATCGTGGCAAGGGAAATTTATGAGAGCGAAAATAAACCTCTCACCTGCTCCTCTACATATAGTTACATGCAACTTCTTCTTTCACCCCGCCCTCCCCCCTCAAGATCCCACATCGTCGTTATTTAACATGGCACTATCCCCCTCTCCTTTCTAGACACCTTATAAGAGCACACTGTTTTGGTAAAAAAATCTTAGGGTACAATAGATCACACACTAGCTTGCACGCACGAAAAGTGAATAACGGATAGCCACAAATCAATTGTCGAGGATATCGGTTTGGGTGGTAACGGGAATTCCTTCATGTGAGGTTCTCCAAAGACAAGCTCTAGGCTTCATGATGTGTTCTCCAACGGATTCGAAGAGCTCATTGGAGCGCACTTAGATAGAGAGATTTAGCATGCGATCGAATGTGTGCTCACGATTCGCCATACAAACAGCTCGGTGATGCCCTTTGATCTAGCCGGTGGAGCGTCGTTGTGTGATGACATGATTTTCCTCATTGTCAGAGTTTGTAAGCGTGACGTGGTGAGTTTGGCTTGTTCAATGTATATTTTTGCCAGACCTTTGTTCAACAATTTATAAAGCAGGTTTTGTGCATCTTATTGATATAGACTCCGTGTTTTTTTTTGGGAAAAACGGGCATGAAACGTGGATTTTATTTTTTGGAGGGCCTTGGGCAGCGTCTGAAACTGCAGACACGGCAACGGTTGTACTACATTAATGTGTAAAAGTTGTAGGTTCATGTAATTCAGCAACCTCTAAGCAAATTGTAGAAATATCGCCGCGATGCACATGTGAAGCTGAGAATACAAGATTGCTCGCATGAAAAATTCATGTATTTTACCTTCTGCAAAATAGAAAGACACGCAGTACAAGTGCAGAATTGCTCACTCATCTCACGGCAACACGTGCTACTTGTCCACTTACAGTGATACAAATTTGTGCTCCCCATGGAGTCCAGCTGATGTAGTTTCGGCGACTCCGTACAGTGTTGTGATATTCTGAAATTTTATTGGAATGTGCTGGTCATCAAAACCAGATACTAGTTTGCTAACACTGAGGTTGACGTTCTCTGGAAACATAATGTTTGTTTTGTTGTGGATTTGTAACATTCACCTGCCTTACTTGTAAAATGAAAAAAACAAATCTAGTTTTTGTATGGCTCGGTGATCTGGGCTGCATCAGCAGCCAGAATATGCTCATAGGCCCGTGGATCTGGGCCCAGATAAATATTCTAGCCCAAAAACAACAAGAGCCCAACCATCGTATAAAACCCAACCCAGAGCAGCATCCGCTCCTGAACTCACCTGTCCAATCTACGAATTCGAATCCTCTCCTCTCCCAACGGTCGGCTTCGGAGCGGCACTGACCCAGACCTACATCACATGGCGGCGGCGGCGGCGGGCGAGTTGGCGGCGCTCGACGTGGAGACTCTGGCGCTGCTGGGAGGAGGAGCCGGTACAGCGCCGGTGGCCGTGTGCGGCGAGTGGGAGACGTTCAAGGAGAACGTGCGGCCGCTGAAACGCGGGCGCAACGTCGGCCTCCTCAACCGCGCCCTCAAGGCGCACGCCGACCCTGCCCAGCGCGCCGCGCTCCTCGCCGAACGAAGGTACGGCGAATCCCGCTCTTGCCCAGCAAGGCCTTTCTTGCGATTTGGGTTTGGTTAATTTGTTTTGTTCGTTCTGGTTGGGTTTCTTGGTCGGGGGAAAGTCTCCGATGTCTGGGTATGTTCAGTGTCTGATTAATTGACTAATCCAGGAGGAGGATCGAAGCAATCGAAGAGTACCAAGGTGAAGATCCGCTCCAGCCGTGGGTAGAGTAAGTTCTTCTTGATCCCTCCTCCCCTTCTGGCTTCTTGTGCGTACTTTCTTGGTACGGATCAGTAGTCATTAGCTAGATATTGGAGTGCAAAGGTTGCCCCTTCATCGATTTATCCAAGCTAGGTGCTCATAGCTCGTCCTCTCCGCTTTTCCTGTGTGCAGCTGCATCAAATGGGTTCAGGAGTCTTTTCCGGCCGGCGGAGAATTCTCCGGTCTTGTCGTGATTTACGAGCAGTGTGTGCGTGCATTCTGGCACGACGAGCGGTACAAGGACGATCTCCGGTACCTCAAAGTGTGGCTAGAATACGTGAGTTGCTGAATGAAGCCAGCTTGATCTATCTGATTTTGTAGTGTGTAGGCATGTTTGTTTGACTTGCAGCTTGGCTTGCAGGCTGGGAATTGTGCCGATGCTGAGGTGATATTCAGGTTCCTGGAGGCCAACCAGATTGGTGAGGGGCATGCTGTTTTCTACATTCGTTATGCGTTGCTGATGGAGTCCAAGAAAAAACTGAAGAAAGCTGACGAGATTTTTAGCCTTGGAATAGCTAGGTGAGATTCTTACAAGACACCGACACTTTCTATATCAACTGTTCTTTGATTTGATATTATAACCTTGGAAGAGCTAGGTGAGGTTATTAGAAGATGCTGAAATTTCTCTATTTCAAATGCTTTTGGGATTAGGATTATTTTGTACAGTTTTTTTTAATACAATCGAGATAATGAAACTGTTGTATAAAGATCCCTGCTGCCTGACGGTACAAATAAAGGTTTTAGCTTTTTCCAGCAAGCAATATATCCTAAATTTCTTGGAGTCCTATGTGCGACTGTTCTTAAGATTTAGTCATCATATGAATCTTATGTACCATAGTAACTAAATATCTAAAGAGTTCTTGACTTGTATCTCTTCATGGAAGGAAACTTTACCTTTCTTTCACTAATGTACTTCATTCTTATCTTCGGGCTATTTATTTTTTTGCACCAGGAAAGCAAATCCTGTTGAGAAGTTGGAAACCATATACAGGGCATTTCTTCGGAGATCAACCAAAAAGAAGGAACACGAGGTGCACTATTTAGATGATTGCAATGTTTTTTATCTGGTCTCCACTCTTCACTGAACAATTATATTCGTCTTATGGTATAACAGGATGATACAGCAAGTGAGGATCAGCCAATACGCAGATTCGGTAGTGAATTGAACCATGGTGAAAACAGTAAGTTTATTGCGTGATACTATGAGTCAGCATGAACTTCAAGTAATTGGCTGGATGCAAGCTAGCAAGCTAATATTTAATTTGTTGTGGCAGGAGGTCAACATATGGAGAGATCCCACCTGTTGGCAAAACCTAAGGCGCTGCAAAGGTCAGTACCTTTACCATGTAATCACAATCAAACAATCAGTACCTTTACTGATGCTATTGAACATTTGCAGGATCGATGTCAACGCACCTATTTCGGTTTACAAAGAAAATCCATTGCCAAGTCAGGGCCTTGACAGAACTAAGAGCAAAGACAGGGCCTGGAACACCCTTGGAACACAAGCAGATAGAAACAAAGAAAATAACATGATGCCTGCCAGATGGACATCGCACAAGGTATTCTTATGGAGCCACTAGAATTTTCGAAGATAACCCTGGTTATACTTTTGCCAAGGATGACTAGACTGTCCTTATAAACTGATGATGACATTCCAATGAACAGATTCCACCAAAGGTAGCAGCACGGCCAGCAGTTCAGTCAGCTCGTGTCAGCTCTATTGAGGTCTTCATAGATGAAGAATGTGCCGAGTATGTTATACGACAGCCTTAAGTTATCTTTTTTTTCTAAATTCACAAACATAAGTTTATAAAGAAATTATTTCGATCATCTTAGGGAACCAGCTCCGCCTCAAGTGCCAAAGAGTCCAAAACCATCTGTTCTGAAGCTTAGGCAAGCAACAAGCAAAAATCTTAAGAAGTAAGAATAGTTTACGGCTGCACCTTCTTTTTTCACATGTTACGTTTTCTTTGTCAATGTTAACCCTGTCTGTTTTCTTTGAACAGGGAAACTGAATTGCTGAAGGAGAACCCGCTGCGCAACTTCCCGCTGAGCAGCCTTAGATAATTAACAATGATGCGGTTCACTCCAGTGTTGCTATTGTTGATGATCTTTTGTTTGAATTTGTGCCTTTCTGCCAGAATAAGCTTTAGCCTCTAAAGCTTACAGATGCAGCAAGCCTGTGTGCTTGAGTGTTGTAATCTTGTAATTTGATTGATTAATCCTCATTTAGGTGAGGAATGAATAAATCTTCAGTTTTGTCCCAAATTTTTCGAGGCTTGTTCGAGTATTGTAATCGTATACATTAAATTTATTTTGTTTGGATGTCCGTACGTTCCATACAGTGTCACACAGTAATTTGATCTTGCAAACTTTTTTTGGTACTATCTCTTTATTTTGTAGGAATCTCAAGTGAGGTCAAATCAATGTTGAGAATTATTTTCTAGCAAATAAAGAACCTTAAAGGCATTAGATTCTCCAAATAATATGCAAATGCCATAGCAAACAAAACGTGGCTGAAAACTTTGGTGCAAGTGGATACATGACACGTTGGATCAAATATTCTAGTCATGGCAAGCTGCCATGGGCAACAGCTCGCATTACTTTGTTTGCTCGCAGGCCAATCAGAACATGGTTTTTCTTCCATGGATCTCCGTTGCTGGAAACTTTCTCTGCTCCTGTCAAGGCCCCCGCGGCCACCACAGGGTACAGAAGAACGCGACGAAACTAAAAAAGCGATCATTGCCATTTTGGCATCGTTTCCTGAAGGATCTTGATGAAGAAAGGAGAGACAAGACATGTCACAACTCACAAGCGCAAGTGTGCACAAGCCACCATTCCCAGATTGGTAAGTACTTGAGCACATATTTGTGGTTAAGCATAATCTTGCTATTATATCATCCATTTTGCTTAACTAACAACGTCTGAAACCGTGGAAGGCACATAGATTTCGATCAGTTTGGATAGCAGAGTAGTATATAGTAGAATATATTAGCAGTGTAGTACAAAACAGGACAGCAAATCAGGATTAGCATGACATGATGACAGCATTCAGAAAGAAGATGGAGCCAAGAGAATTTTCCAGGTGAGGTCAGTAGCTTATGCAGATGATAATGTATTTAAAAACATTGGCTGGCTACACACTTGGCCACATCTTGTATACCACTGCATCACACAAAATGTCCGGCTGGGCTGAACGGCTGGGCCGGCTGGCTGAGTCTCGGTTAACGACAAGTTCATCCAAAAGCTACGGGCAAACACTCGGTACTTGTACAGTAGTGTCACACACCTATATAAGAGGCCATAACATGGTGAACTTCACACACGCTCCATTTCAGAGCTTCAGGCCAGTACTGACAACACCAAGGGTCTTTGGTCTATCTGCCATGACACTGATGATCCATCAGGCGAGCAGCAAGCATGGCCGACGAGGCCGGCGGCGGGTGCAGCATGTCCGGCTGGGGTCGCTGCTCCGGCTGCGCGTGCGCCTGTTCCGCCTGGCCGGCCTCGTTGTCCGGTGCCTAGAAGAGCTCAACTGCTGCCCCAGGAGACGGTCCACGCCGACGGCCGCAAGAAGAGCGCAGAAGCCAGACGAAGCGGGGCGCTGGGAGAGTTCCGCTGCTTCCCATGCAGATCAGGCCATTGCTGATTGCCTGGAGTTCATCAAGAGATCCTACCTGAAACCTGCGCAGGATGACCGTAGGACTAGCAGTACTGCTTGATAGGTAGTTGATTAGTTGCCGTTCTTGTGATGTGTGTGACTTTGTGCATCTCAGTTTTGCTAGTTCCTGCCACTTCCTTATCTGAAGCATGAACGACAGATGACCTTTCGCGAACACAAAAAAGCAAATGAACAAATGTAAAAGGATGTATATATGGAACGCAGCAGGTTTTTTCTTGAATCCTGGGAGAAATGAACCTCTTCTTGCAAAATTCCTAGAAAAAAATTCCAGGGGAACTCGGTTCTCAAGAATGTCAAAATCAACTGATGGTATGCGGCCCCGAAATGTCACTTTCTTGGTCAAAAACTTAATTGGTGATGCCATGAAGGGCGGTAGTTTTCAACAAGGAGGTCGGTTAACTTGGATAGTGACCTCCAAAGTATATATACCTAAGCTTCGTTTTCCGGAGCAGTTGGCGCTTGGATAGCACAAACAAATCAGAGGATCAGGGCAGCTTGTGACATACTGCTACCCTAACAGAGATGACTATTCTCTTTAGGAGTCAAAACGACATCATTATTCATCTATTTCCATTAATAATGTAAAACCTCGGATTTATTGCCATATAGATATGATAAGAATTCAACGAGAGCTGAGAATGGAGAAAATAATAACATGATGGGTGACACTTTATTAGTGTTGGTTCAGACGAAAATACTATACAAGGCTATTTGTCACAAGGGGAAAAAAGGTTACATCCCAAAATTTTGGTCACTGTTGAGCAGATCACTCCCTTGTAGAACTCCATAGATATTCATCTGCCTTCAGAGCCAGCGGTGATAACCCACGAATCAAAATTAATGTTAGGAAAGAAGAACAAAATGCCCCTCAAAAGAGCTCATGCCTCCAGGTATCTGAACCGATGTTAGATGATGCTGCAAAACTGACACAAGCAGATTAATATCCTGCTCTATGTTGGAAAAAAAATTGCTAAGAAAAAGATAGAGGTTTCTACCTTCAACACCAGAATTCTGGAGGAACAGGTTTCAATCATTGAACGGCAGTGTCAAGCTGTATTTTTTCTTTATCCCATCTCTCTATGTATCCACCATCAATCAAGCTACCCTACCACGGTGGAGTGACAAAATTGTACAGTTGGTGAAAAGTATATATATGCTATACTGATATTATCGGGCCTATCGATGACTCAAAGATGCCATACAGTGCAACTTGAACCTCTCGAGAGCTATGCTCGCAGCGAATGAGATTAGCTAATAAGGGGAAAAGGAGGGGCAAATTTTTCCTAAAGCACTCCCCCTCTAGGCCACCCAGTAACCGCATTACATGAAGCACCAACGAGGTTCTAGCAGACAGCTCCTCTTTCTTAGCAGCGCCCAAAGGCAACACACAGTGTACAACCGGATCTCTATGAGAAGCATCCTTAGATGGTTCATGACCTGCACAGCTCAGATACGTCCGCAGTATTTTCTCAGAAACAAGCATAATTTGTGACTCAATGTTCATCTCTCGTGACAAAGATGGATTGTCGTGAAGCAAGGCTTGCAGAAGTTTGAGGTGGCTCTGGTAAGACTCATTCTCGAAATGGATGACTGCAGGCTCAGATACCTCCAGAAGGGAGCATGCTTTGTGGAATTTGATGTGCAAAGCAGTTTCAGAGCTCACTTCACTGGCATGGGACGTAATGGCTGATAGCATCTCCAACAGTATGCCCATATGCTCAGCACAAAAGGATCTCCTGTGTGTCTCGTACAATTTAACAATTCCCTGGAGAGAAGCCAGGAAATGGTGAGTGTGGAATAAGAGCAAATAATCTTTTGCTATTATTGTTGGCATGTCAACATAAGAAACAAACTTATTGCTGTAATTTATTTGCTCTTATTCCTATTTTTGGTAGCAAAGAAGCAACGCATTAATATACAAAGCAAGGCATGGATATAAAAAGGAACAGATCAAATTTAACTGACAAAATGTTTGAAGTACCTGAACAATTAGGAGTTGTAGAGACATATGATTCTTCATTTTGACAATAGCATAAGATGACGTTTCCATATTAGCTTCTTCTTCATCCTCATTGTATATGTCATGCTCTGAATATTGTTCTGCTTCAGAGTAAGACTCGTTTTTTTCAGGAATTTGGATATCTTGCATCATCTTAACTATTTTCTCGAAAACAACAAAGGAATGTGCTGCTGATTCTTTAAAGCATAACAAGACCTCTTTCCATTCGTCCTTGGAGAGTTTGCTCGCAAGTCCTTCTGTTAAACGCTGAAAAACAGAGATACCTGTGCTAGCAGATTGTCTATAAGGGCTTCTGATAAAACTGGTAACAACAGAAGTGACTCTAGTGAGTTCTGGCCGCATCACATCAAAAAATGTTACATACAAATCCACTAGGCATTTCACAGCCACTATGTTAGTTTCAAAATTCCAAGAATCATCCTCAGTGCTACTACTCTGGCCATTGGGTGTACTGATTTCACCGTTAAATAGAGGATAAATAACAGATTCAAAGATATTGGTCCAGAAGGACTGCGAGAAGAGTTGCCCATGATCCTTCAGAATGTCAAAGAGTACTTCTACTGCACCTTTTCTGATAGTTGGCCGTGTGTCAGCTGTTAATCTGGCTAGACCTGAAAAGGAAAAAAAACAAACAAGATCTATATTACAAATGTGATGCATTTCCAAACTTATCCTGCAGTATCTGCGAAAGAAAAGGTAACCTACCAGCAAGCAAAGGAACCCAGAAGTAAACATGATCATCCTTGTGCGCTACAGCATTCCCATCTAAAGAATCTAAGTTATTTGATTGCTGGTCGGGATCCTTGTCATGACAAACAAATCCTTCCTCGGCGAGTTTCACAGCACAGAACCGAAGAAATGCAATAGCATTGAGACTAGCATCGCTGCTAAACTTACTACTTGTGAATGTAATAAGACATCTAACACAATCTGTAAATGTTGTGGTTTCAGTCTCCGTTATGTACGGGAAATAGTCCCGAACAATCTTTTCCATAGTTTCAAATGCTAACAGAACAATACTTTTCCGATCATCAGCAGCAGCTACAGTAAAAACCTGTAAGATGAAATGTCGTAAATATTGAGTGGTAATGTAGGAATGTTCCACTAGGTTGTTTCTCAAGAACTAGCTTCTGTACGAAGTTATTATGCTATAATAATCAAGGCAAACTAACCATAGAACACCATACATACCGTAAAAACACTTTTCCATCCAGATTTTATATTGTTAACACGACTTAGAACCATTTGGGAAACACATCGAACTACAAGTTCGCGTACTTCTGAAGCATTGCTCTTCTGCATAACAACCGCAAAAGGTCGCAAGAATTCATTCTGGAAATTATAGTTGGCCAGTTCCTCTCTTTCGAGAAATTTCATAGCTAGCTGCCTCAAAGAGTCCATAACAAATATTGCAACAGAAAGATTTTCTGACAATCCGACGGACACAAAGAAGTCTGATAGAACTTTCCAAATACGAGACCACACCAAACGTATGCGATTCATATTGTAATGCCTGCACAAATGAAGCTCTAAATTAGACCAGATGTAAAACTTGTTGACCTTACAATACTTTGCATCTGGAAATATGTTCTTAAACAAGATGTCACAGAAGTCTTACGCAATCTCCACTATCTTTGTTAGACAGAAGATACGAGGATCTGTAGGTGACTGTAGCTCTGTAATTGAGACCTTGCAAAGAGCTTCCACAAAAGCAACAATTGCATTACTATTCAATCTTTGGCTATGAGCAAATATATGATTCAACTCAAAAATGCCAATCTGGTCTAAAAGATTTATGTTTGATATAAAATTATTAATCTGGTCAGGAGTAGCCAACGGCGAGGCATTGTTTTTTGCTGTTATGCTGTCATAAGAACCGCCTCTAACAGCAGCCATTACAGCTGGATTCTGAAGAGCATTAGTTCGCTTTGAAGCTGTAGTTGTACTTGATTTCTGTGTTTTTTCTTCTGACTCAACCAGAGGTACCGTCAAAAACGAAGCATCAGTAGGTGAACCTTCTCCAAGAAGATGTAAATGCTCAAACCGTGAAAGACAGGTTAGCACATGTTCCCAAGCTTCCTGCAAATAATCACCATCTTCGATTGCGATGGATATTATAGCCTGTATAAAAAATTGGTACAAAAATAGGCATAAGCAATTTGTTCTCGGAAATTTGAACAGGCTTGTAAAAATTCAAGCTCCCAAGTACTGCTGAAGTCATCTAAGTGTGCCTATATAAATAACTAAGAGACCAGATAGGCATAAGCAATTTGTTCTGGGGAATTTTAATATTATAGTGCAAGATATGGAAAACAAAAGAACAAAGTAGTGAAAAACGACCAAAGTATGGGAGTAAAAAGCCTCTGCAAGAAAAAAGTTTGAATAGACTCCTAACGTATTGTGCCATTACTTCCACTGAGAAACGTAAAGCATATAGTTTTAAGGCTTGCTCACAAATGCATCTATGCTTATTTATTTATTCATTACCAATTTATATCTCAAAAGCAACATAGGTCATGTTCTCTCATATTGGCCTAAAAAGTCTAACCACCTCATTTAGCTTTGTGCAAACTCAAAACATGCTAAATTTATCATTTGAAGCCGTGTCTGCGATGCCTTGTGTGATAAGATCCTTTTAATCAAGGTATGCATTGATTGGAATTTGAAAAAGATCATGGATGTACTGTTTGGCCTTCGAAGTTCCTACCTTTACAGCATCCACATTCTTTTGTTTCATGTCCGCAACACAATGAAGATATGTAAACTTGGCTACAGATGTCACAAAGGCATCTCTTTGTGTTTGCATGCACATTACGGAGGTGACATGCACTGCGGATCTGAATCCCTGCAAACACTGTGATGTGGCAGCCTTATCATCACATTGGTCAAGCGTCATGCTGAATGCAGCCATCATAGGGGCCCAACAAACCTCCATCATGAATCGTAAAATGGTTGTCTCGGTAATAACATGAAATATGGATCTGTGTGTAGCACAAGGTTAGAATTCATATATAGCAGAAAATGCAAAAAAAAAAATGGCTATGAATAGTTGTTATGGTCTTACTCTGATTTCCCGCTCTTTGCTTTGAATTTCTCATGTATGTTCTTGATGAGCAAGTCATTTGCTCCAAGTGCCTTGTCTTCAGCTTGTTTCCAGTTGACAAGGTTTATAATATTGTCTAAGCCCAAGAGCTTCATTACACTACTAGGTTGCTTGTTTTGTGGAACTGCTGAATCAGCACTCATCTTGATCTCATTTTTTACAATTTGGTCATACAATGTACTCAGATAAACTTCAGGCAAATCCTTTCCATCATCAATTCCTCGGTTATTTCTAATGAAGTCAGATTTAGACATCTGCACAGGGAAAATCCCATTAGTGACTATGCATTCTTTTACTGACAACAGAGGCAAATAATATCTGACTAACCTTATCCTTGACCATCATATTGTGAGCATCAGTATTGAGCATGATTACAGAATAAGCAAGAACATATGCAGTATCTGCACTAGTAAAAGAATTTGGGTTGCATTTGCAGTAACGTTCAGCAAACTTTTCCATGACTCGGTCAATTTTCTGTGCTTCCCCAGGCAATCTGAAACCTCGCAAGTAATACCTAATGGCTTCACCAAAGTCCATACCTTCGAAATTTAGTGCATCGACATATGCGTGCATAACTTTGATAGGGAATTCATCTCTTTCACCTAAATAGTCCCCTATCATTGTTGCATTTAAACCAGCAGTGTTTCTCAAGAAAGAAGCAACATCTTCTGGGGATTGACCTATCTTCTGGTTTTTAGTGAGGAAATCAATACCCTTAGAAGGTTTTCTGTTAAACAAGGAAATTCCTTTCTGCAGAAAAAAATGTATACTTCCATAATTAGAATGTGAATCTTCCTCAAAACGCAGCAACAATGGAGAGAAAATAATCCAAGCACACAAACATTACATACCTGAAGTTCTATTTTATAAGCACGGCGTTGTTCAAGTGAGGAAGCATCAGATATGTCTGGGCTATAAGAGTCGGATTGCAGTTCATAATCAATTCCCATCCCATCTTCTCCAATAAGGGTGTTAGGACTGTCTATCGAATTTAAAGAAACTTCAGAAATTTTGGGTGAAAAATCACCAATTCTCAACTGTTGGTCCATCCATGAACCCATCGATCTGAGTATGGTTGCAAGGCACTTGACTGACTCAATCCGAAATGTTTGGTCTTGGGCTGGGGTTAATGTTGTTGTAGCTCCAGGAGGAACCCCTAGAGCAGTCTTTAGAAGGCCATTGACAGTCCTGCAAATATCTGCTGGAATTAGAAGTGCTTTAATATACGATGGAAAGAGAGAGAATTACAATTTTCATAGAACTGTGCTCTCAGCTCATTGTATCACTACTTCCACCGACTTGAGGACCTCTAGCGGATTACAGCTACCCTGACTATCGGTTGCATTTCATCTTTTACAACTTACAACACAGCTGACATTTACTATTCATCAGGAAGAGTTTTACATACCTTTCAAAAATATTTGGTGCATCAACATCACAATCATAGTTCACAAAGATATCAATAAGAACTTGAGATTCTTTACAGATCTTCTCCAGCAAATTTAGAACTGTCATTTTCTGCAGAAAACTAGGTTGTTGGACATTCTCAAGAACCCTTAGGACAAGCATGGGAAAAAATATTCCTATTTCCTCTTTCAGCCCAGATCTAAATCTTGACAGCAAACCCACAAATATGGCGCAAAGAAGCTGGAAAATACTCATTGCTGACAAGGCACTGTTTTTCAACAATGACAGACAAAGATACTGCTTGATTGCTCCAAGGTACCTGCAGCAAAAGAAAAAAATCTTCAGTGTATATCTTTTACTCTCTATCAAGATCATATTAAAATGGAATGCTCCTTTATGAAATAACCTAAAATTTACCTAGTAATTTCTCCTACATTATCTTACTATCGACCAGAATCAGAGTGAATAGCGAGTTCTCATATCCTGCAAGTACAGGTACAACCACAACCACTTGGGGGCTTCACTGTTCTGTTGGAACTACTCTTTTCCATTTCCATAGATACATAATCATAGAGGCCAAAAGTTTCATGTATGCACTTCCAACAAGTTCGCTGAACAAAGATCATATCTTCACCACTACCATTTCTACCTTCTGATAAATTATGAAAATCTTCTATTAATACTACTACGAATTTACGAAATAAAACATGAGAGTTGGTTAGAGCAGTGGCTGTGGTGGTTGCTGCATTCACTTCTCCCACCCCCTTCAACATTACTTAAATATCTCTAGAGAAAGAGGAAGCAAATATACCTCCCGGTAAACAAATACTTCAACACATACCATGGTGTGGGTCAGAATGAAGCACCACTGTTGGTGGCAAAACCGAGGGTGTGGCATAGGATGAGCACTGACAGAGACGTGACACAAGCCGGGACAACAGCCAGGTGTCACCCCAGAGCAGGGGCCATGGAGTGATGAGTTGGGGCATATGTTTTCCATAGCATAGTACGGACATTCAACTAGTTTAACAAAATACATCAAGTTCTAGTCATTTATAATAAGAATAAAATGGCATTCTGTCTGCCACCCTCTTGTGTCAATCCTTTCACATATGGAGCTGAAACAGTAATAACTTTTCCTCTTGCGTATACTACCGCTTTGCTTCTTATTTATTCTCTTAGGTCTTCTAATGACTTGCACAGATTAAGATAAGAATGTTTAGATACAGGGTTACAGACTATCATCAGGATATCATTTGGAACATTTCAAAAGGTTGATGGTAATACTGTATTTATCAAGAACACATATCCATACTAGTTTCTGACAAGCAATTAATTTATTGATGGCATCTATACGGTTGCTGTTCCTTAGCCTAGTTCATTGTTTCCACACTTGTCATTCATTATAGAACGAAGTTTTACTGAACACCCAAAGTTATAATCTTTTCTCTTGGCCTTGTAAACTTGTATCTATCATAATAGACTAATACCCAATCACCCCTTTCCTGTATCACATTCTCATCCTTAACTGTATGTTCCAAAGCTCATACAAATATGTTGAGACAAACATTCATGAGCTATTATTAGTGTATATGTTTCTGTCTTGTCTGTTTTATTTCCCACGGTCATTTAAGTCATCAAATATTCTTCTAATTCGCTGCAATAACAATATTTGCATGGATAGAGCTGAATTGTAAAATGCAGATAAGTGAGAGAAGAGCAACTATGATCATACTTTTCATTTGTTCTCCAGAATGGCCCAGCATTGTCCACAACCATCTTGAGCAACTCGAGAGACAAGAGCTTCCCCCGCAGCAGCACCTGGTCCTCAGGGTTATCTGGAGTTGAGAACTTCATTGACAGCTTGCAGAGATTCTTGAACAATGCCAACCCATCCTCCCTGATCTTGCTGATTCCCCCCTCCTCGGTGTCATCGACCTCAGCTGCCGCCACGGGAGTCCCTGGCTCCGGGACATCGCTCCCTTCCATGGCCTCGTTTATAAACCCCTGCGCTACCAGCACAATGCTGGAGTCGTTGAGGCTGCGATCAGACACATCCATCAGGTCCGTGATCGCCACCGTCTGCACGCGCACATCCATGGAGTCCACCTCGACGCGCGCAAACACGATGACCAGCACCTGCGCGAGCGCCAGCTTGGCGCAGAGCTGGTTGGCGCTGCTGCCGCTGCTGAGGTATATGTTGTAGCAGGTCTTGAGCATCTGGGCGAGGCCGTCGCCGCGGATGGCGATGGAGGGGCACCTTGCCGCGGCGACGAGCACGGAGGGTGGCGAGCTCCATGGCGTCGTCGTTGAGGGCGCCGCAGGAGAGGACGGCGGCGAGGAGGTTGGAGTCGAGGTCGCCGAGGAGGAGGCGGTGGTAGAGGAGCTTGGCTACGCAGTCGAGCGCGGGGTCGGCGACCTTGGGGGAGGCGGCGTCGAGGGCGAGGATGAGCGCGTGGAGCGAGGCGGCGGCGGCGGCGGCGGGGAGGCCGAGGAGCGGCGAGGGGTGCGGCGAGGTGGGGTCGGGCGGAGGGTAGGAGGAGGACAGGAGGTCCAGCGCCGACTTGGCCGCGGCGACGAGCCCGAGTGCTTCCGCCAGGCTGCGTTTTTTATGATGCGGTCGAGCGCCGGGCCCAGCACGCGGCCCGTCGGGGTCGAGCCGCCGAGCGGCGACGTGGGCGACGCCATGGAGGGTCCGGGGAGAGGCCGCTACGCGCTGGTCTACGCCGTCGTCGTGGTCATTGGAGGCCGAGAGATCTGAGAAGAACAAATGGGAATGCGAGGGAGGTGACGGGTCTCCGTGTGCGCGTGGGGTGGAAGTGGAAGGAAGAGAGGAAGGAGGAGGGGTAGGACCGGGATTTCCATGTTCCACGGTGTAAAAACTGTGAGACTTTCCTGGGCGGGCGTTACCGAACTGCGGTTTAGCACGGTGCTCCCTGCTTTTTTTTGTATTCGCTCCGCCTCAATTGAGTCCTGACCTCCCCCACAGCTCCAGCCTCTCACGCACGCCGCCGTCGCCGTCGCTGTTCCCGCTCTTCCTCCGGCTGGGCATCCATCGCGCTCCTGCCGTGCCCACCCCGCCCCACTCTTTGTACATCGCTGTTTTCATCCAGTGATTAGTTCAAATCCCACTGACCTTCACAGTTTCTAGGTGTAGCGCCATCTGGATCCGCCCCTGGCTGATGGAGTGCGTGGTGCAGGGTATCATCGAGACCCAGGTATTTTCATTCCTTGTGTTATTACTTGTGCGCATCATGTTGAATTACCTGTAAAACCAGCAACTGCCATGCTCAGACCTAGTTAACTCTCCCTAGTCTGTTCTTAAGAGGATAGTTAACTTTGTTATTTCTTCTATAAGCATGATGTGGCATCAGAACTTTATGTTCATAGAGAATAATAAATTATGCTAGAATTTATTCATGATCTGGAACTCTCTCCATGACGAGTAGGTAGTCACTAGTCACTTATTGTTTGCTCTGTCAAAATCAATCAACACTACCTCTTCAAAGAAAATGTCACAAAATTGATATTAGATCATGTTGACCAGTCCTCCACTTTGAGGGCACTACTTCTGATATCATAATATAATAGATTTACTGTCAGTTGAAGGAATCGCATAATTTGCTTGTTTACATTAAAGGGAATTCAGTCCACATATTTAGACTTCATTCATTTAGCGTACTATTCTGGTGTTGGAATTGTCTGTATAACTATCTCCTTGCACCAGTTTACCAGTTGCCTTCTCATGATGAATAGGGTCTCTGAAACTATAAGATTTATGCTATCCCTTAAAAGATACTATCCCTGGGTCAGTCAGCCATACACCTCATGCTGCACCAGAATTACGTGGAAAATCCATTACCTGCTGAGCTCAGCTGATTTAACTCTCCTTAAATGTGTATTTCATAGTGTAACAAACTTGTTATTTCTTTCTTAAGCCTGAAGTGATATCTGAATTTTAACTTAATCGAGAAGAATAATAATGCTATATTTGTTTGTTGATTCATTGTCTCCAACTCCATGAAAAGTTGTCAGTCAATTAGCATGAATTTAGAACAAAAGGTATTTCACAACAATGATGGGTAGATCATGCTGTCCACCACAAGTGATATGTCAACCATATTTCTCCACTTTCAGAGCACTACTTATATGATATAATGTAAAATATTGCTGTACAGTTGGAGGAATCGCATGATTATATGTTGTTTTTACATTAAAGGGAGATCTGATTCATCTCAACATTCATTTAGACTTCCTTTAATTTTTAACTCTAGCCTTTTTTTTTTCATTATGCAGCATGTTGAAGCTCTGGAGGTTCTTCTCCAGGGCCTCTCTGGTGTCCCAAAAGAACGTGTTAGGGTGCATGAGCTCTGTCTTAAAAGTGGACCAAATCTCGGTTAGTTTTTATTTGTATATTCCTGGGGTGATAAGCAATTGTTAGATCTACTGATCTCTTTCAATCCTACAGGAGCTGTACCATCAGAGGTTCGTTTGCTGTGTGACTTAGCGCAGCCCACACCATCCTGGTATGATTGGGTTAACTGTTAAGCTGCTGAAACTTACTCTTCTTCGTAATCTTTTACACTAATCTGCGACTGGTAATATTCATGTAGGACCATTAGACATGTTGGTGGTTCTATGAGAGGTGCTGGTGCAGAGCAAATCTCGATTCTTGTGCGTACAATTTTAGAAAGCAAAGCCAGCAACAATGTGTTGCGCTACTTCTATGGCATAGGTTACAAGTTAGATCATGAACTTCTGAAGGTGGGCTTCGCGTTTCGATTCCAGCGAGGTGCCCAGTTCACCGTGACGGTCACTTCTACTAACAAGATGCCAAAACTCCATGCGACCGATGAAGCTGTGCAGGTCACTCCTGGAATACAGCTAGTGGAAATCACAGCTCCCGCCGCTTCTAACAATTACAATGATGTCGTTTCAGCTCTCACCTCGTTCTGTGAATACTTAGCGCCGTAAGTACCCATCAGCTTCAGTTTCAGTAGTCCAGTTAGATACATGGTTCTTCCTTTAAACAGTATATTTCACTCACGCGAGACCATGAACGTGCTGCAGGCTGCTGCATCTCTCTAAACCAGGCAACTCTACCGGAATCGTCCCGACTGCTGGCGCTGCTGCTGCGTCGCTCATGTCAAGTGGTGGTGCTAAAATATTGTAAATCTTTGTCACCTGTATCTTTGTGTGTGGCATTGCAGCGACATTCTGGTCTGTACTTCTGACCAGTTGAAGTGGTACGAATAACATTGTGGTGCCATTTTCACTCTGATCTGACTTATTCAGCCAGTATTGTTCGCGCTCAGTTTTGCCCTGTTTATTCGCTGGCACCACGAGTCATTTAATAAAGATGTTTGCATAATTCGATATGTTGGTAAATGGACACTAGACGCTCCAGTGGTACTATTATCTCAACCTAGTTTGTCTGCTAATTCAAAGAAAGTTTTGTTGTGCAAATGATGCTGCAGTTTCTGCAATGCAGACTTCAGAACTAAATCAATTGGTAACCGAAGATTATCATGTTGCGCTCCAGCGGTACCAAAGTTTTTTATATCAGCCAGCTAACAAATATTGGAAGTATCAAACGATCACTATATGAGAATGCTCTACTTGCATGAACAATCTGAGACTGCATTTTGGGTTTCTTTGTTTTGGACACTAGTAAGTTTGCACGTGCACGCACGTCTAAAAAATGTTAACCAACACATTTAAAATTCACGCAGAGTACAAAGTAAAATTGAACTTTCTAAAAAATATATTAATGCATGCATAGTATTCTAATGCCGCTTAAGTTATACTTTCAAAATTGAGACACAGTCATGGTTATGTTACGGCAGAGAGACAATAATGTTTTTAATCCATTTGGTGTTCTATACTCATTTGATTATGGCCATGTTTCATCGGTTTGCCTCTTTCTCTAAGTGCATTACTTGTCTCTATCAACACCACACCAAATTCCAATGATACAAATGTTTTACAAACCAAATTGGCCACAATAATTGCAGGGTTGTACCTTGTGTATTAGAACCGACAACCATATGGTATCAGAACAACAAAAAAATACTGAAACCACCTTTACAAAACAGCAGTGCTATGGAGCCAAAGTTCAGGCTAGGTGATGACTGAATTACAGTAAGCATGAAAATTAAGTAAGAATCACCTTAGGATCTCTTGAAATGAAGCTGATACTAAAGAAACTTTTTGTTATCACCATATCCCAAACTCATTCACTTATGAACATTCATAAACTAAGTCATGGCTGAAAACATAGTGCCTACAATATTCCAGTCTAGTTAAACCTATTATTGGACATGGCAGTGGTTTTGTAGCAGAAGGGTCGAAGCAGATGTTGCAAAAGTCGTATCTTCTTGTTGTCCGTCACCGCTTTCTCCTTCATCTTGCCAGCCCCAAATGGATTTGATTATCTCTGCATACTATAGACGGATATGCCAAGCGAACCGCATATGCTGATGAAATTTCTTTCTTTTTTAATTTAAGCAAAACCAAGCCAGTGCTCTGATCGAACTATCGATACTATCAAGAATGAATAGTTAGCAATATTCCACTGGAGTAATAGATAGTAGTAGATAGGGCGAAGAACAAAATCTGCTACTTCCGAAATGTAATGCCAAACCTCAAAAAAATATATATAATATGTCCAGGCAAACAGGCATTTCAAATACAGAATTATGAGCTGCAAGTAAACTTTTCTGCTACCAAAGTGTGTAAATCTGTTATGGTTAGGGTGAGCCAGTCTAGTAGAGCTGCAAGTTAAACTCTGCTGCTATCAACATCAAAGTGTTAAATTCAGTTTTGGTTGGGGTGCGCCGGGCCACAGTAGTGCAACGCCCAGGCAACATCCGAGGGCCCCAGCAGCATGCTACTGTGGTGAGCCCTCCCCACAAAAAATAAATTTAATATCATTGTGGGCACTTGGTTACTAAACTGATAAGAACAGATACTACACTTGATTCTTAGCAAAAGGCCGAGAAAGGTATGAATCTAAAGGCTGCCCTCTGCCTCCTTTTATACACTCCCTCGACCGCCTATCCTCTCCCCGGGAGCGAGGTGGGACTAAACTCGCAGCACACTCCGTGTCGTAACGTACAGACGTAGCTGGGCTGGGCTCTCGAATAAAATCTCCAAGGCCCAAAACGTAACGGCTTCTCTGCCCAAATCTACACGCGTAGCCAGGGAGAAATCGAACAGAGGTTCTTCTTCTCCACCGGCTGCCCCGCCTCCGATGGCCACGCCGCCAGCTCCGGCGACGGCGCCGGCGGCCACCACCAACTCCGCGCAGCCGCCGTATAAGGCGCCACTCTTCTCCCAGCCCCCCTCCACTGCCGGCACCGTCAAGGCGGAGATCCCTCCCGCCTCCACCTCGACCGCCCCTGCCGCCGGAGCCGCGGCCGAGGACTCGTCCTACACCATCGCAGTCCCTAGCTACTCAGGTGAGTCCCTCTCCCCAGCCCCCACCCCCCGCGGGAACCGGCACATCGCCTCCTGTGCACGCCAAGACTTAGTAGAACCCTACCTACCTAACCGAGGGTTCCGCTTGCAGCGTGGTTCTCCTACGACAGCGTGAGCGACACGGAGCGCCGCCTGATGCCGGAGTTCTTCGAAGGGGAGGCCGCGGCGGCGTCCGGGTCCCGGGGCCCGGAAGCGTACAAGTACTACCGCGACACCCTGGTGAAGAGGTTCCGGGCGCGGCCGGCGCGGCGGCTGACGCTCACCGAGGCCAGGCGGGGTCTCATCGGCGACGTCGGCTCCGTGCGCCGGGTGTTCGACTTCCTTGAGGAGTGGGGGCTCATTAACTATGGTGCGTCGGCGCCCGGGGTGAAGCAGGGGAGAGACAAGAGGGAGGAGCTGGCGACGCCTCATCCTTCGTTGCCTGCTGAGGCGACCGTGTCCAGGAAGCTTTGCGTAGGGTGCCGCAGCATCTGCGGCTCTGCGTATTTCACCTGTGAGAAGGTGAGTGGTTTGCCACTGTTTTGATTTATGAGTAAGATATGTATGCAGAAACTTTATGTCTGGGTAGAACAATCCGTATGACAGTTTCCATTGGGCTATGGCGATCTGTTTGGTTTGGTGCCATATAGAAAGCACCACATCAGGCCGCAAATTTATGGATTTAGTTTATGCGTAACTGGGGAAACGTTTGTTCTGTAGTTATGAATTTGCGTGCGTTGAGAAATTTGTTTGCTTGAATTGGAGATATGCCTAGCAAGGTTGGTCATTGGGTTTGGTTTAGCTGGCTTGATATGTTCCATAGAAAGGGTATTTGGACAGATTAGCAAATAAGCTTGTTGATAAAAGGTTAATCATGTATATATTTTTGTTTTGGTAATCGGCAATTGTCATTCACATGTAGCGCAGTTTCTTATAAAGTTAAGTTGAGGGGTACTTGGTCTTCATGTGAACAATGTATTGTCAAAACTTTAGTTTTAACTTGTACTGTCATGCCTCATAGCCACTCATGGGGTGTCTGTGAATGTAGAGGGATTGGCAGGGCTGCTTTATAATTCGTTTTGAACTACTCCCTCCAGTTGACATAAACGTGTCACGGACTGGAGGTGGAGGGTATTATCATAAATCGTACAATAAATATTTGCAAACAATATAGCAAGTGCATCCATTTCAAGTCTCTGAAGTTCATTGGAATACTTCGGTTGTCATGGATTTGTCTCTTGATTTGGCTCTATTGTTCATGCTACTATGTTTTATAGCGGAGCTACTGTCGTTATATCATGCTTGTATTGTGGCTGAAAGTGTCTATAGTTTGTTGTCTATTTTTATTACAAGAGTTGCCATTTTCTCTCTTTTTTTTAGGGAATGTCATTTTCTCTTCTTAACTTTGCTTGTGATCAGGCTGATATAAGCATCTGCTGTAGATGCTATGTCCGTGCCAACTACCGGCCTGGTCTTACTCCAGCAGATTTCAAGAAAGTTGAAGTTAGCGAAGATGCAAAATCAGATTGGACAGACAAGGAAACTCTTCACCTACTTGAGGCTGTCTTGCATCATGGAGAAAATTGGAAGAAGGTTTCTGAACATGTTGGTAGTCGATCAGAGAAAGACTGCGTTGCTAGACTCATCCGATTACCTTTTGGAGAACAGTTCATGGGATCCAGGGAGCAGAAATTGCAGTTTGAGACTGATGATGACGTTACTGATGAATCTAGGGCAGAGATCTCAAAACGACTTCGTCTCACGCCACTGGCAGATGCAAGCAATCCAATTATGGCTCAGGTCTGTAACTTTGTCTGTACCCTGGTGTCATAGCTACTAACTTCCTTGATTCGTAGCAGCAGTTCAGTATTCAAAATTAATGATAGGAGTAGTACTAATCCATACAGTGATCCACTCCATGCCTATACAGACAACACGTCTCACTCGCCTTGTACCTGAAATAGTAACATGTAATGACCAGTTTGCTGAAAGCATGCTATGCTAACCTGTTATAATTTTGGTATAGCTACCATATGTGGATGTAACATGTTCCTAACTTACCTGGTATAACTTAGTCTTAGTAGTAGCTTAGCTCTATATCTTGAGCATGTCATCTGCTTGGACTTAAAAGCAAAAGCTGCAAATCATAGTGGCCAAGAAAATCATATTTGCATATTGGAACTGGAAGATCTGTTTTGTGTCTAAGAATGTCAGTTCGGCTGGAAGTCTGGAGCAGAGCATTACATTTATACTTTGCTTTGATGTGAATAGATGGAAAACGCTGGACTTCAATAGCCTCAGGATTTCTGATGTAGTATAAGCTATGTTCCTTTAGACAGGAAACACTATGAGAACTTTAAGATGGTTGTACAAAGAATTAAAAATAATTTCTGAATTTGGTATTCATAGAACTTTTGCATACAAGTGTACACAAAACAAGTGTACATGCTGGTCTCCACCATGTCTGGATAGCTTCCTTATATGATCATCTAGTTCGAACACAGAAAATTATTGAAGGGCAAGATGAGGAACTGCATTGTTTTACAGGTGGCGTTCTTGTCAGCCATTGTTGGCTCAGGCGTTGCGGCGGCAGCAGCTCAAGCAGCTATTTCTGCACAATCCCAGGTTGATATGGATGACAGCCTGGTTGATTCTTTGATCAGCAGCACCAAGGAAGAAGGTAGCAACTGCTCTCTTACCCCATATGAGTTTGACATGTTCTTTGACAACTTCTCTCACATTGATGTTGCATTGTTGCTAAACATACTGTTTGCGTATTACTGCAAACTATGATGGTTCAGAAGCACGTTGATAGAAGTGTTCAAGTAATGTGCTAGGAGCAATAAGCTCAATCACAATTTGTCCATTTCCAAATATTAGTATATGAGCTTGTATCAAAGTTCTTGTGTGGCATTTGTGTAAAAGTTTGATGTACTTATAAATTCTTACTGCTACATTCTGAAATGCATATCGTGCTTCTTAGTTCATCACTCTTTCCTACAAATATTTATTGCAATTGTTAAAACGGCTCTCTTGTCTTAATTATTGTCGTCTGCAGAATCTCCCTACACCAATGGACTTTCAGCCAACGATTTACTCAAAGAGGCATCTGCAAATGCACAAGTGCAGCTTGAAAAGGAACGGAAGGATATAGAGCAATCTTTATCTGACATAGTGGATGTCCAGGTACCAACATTATTGGGGTTCTGACTTCTGAGATAATACTGGTAAAAAAATGGTATTTATATTGACTTGTTACGTATTGTTTCAAATTCTTTTCAGATGAAGGAAATCCAGGATAAGATAAGCCGTTTTGAGCAGAAGGAGCTGCTAATGGAGAAAGAGCGGCAGCAGCTCCATCATCTACGGGAATTGCTTTTCCTTGACCAACTTGCGGTTGTGCAGCATCAGCGCAGACCACACCCTGTGGTTGCTGAGAACATGGAGGAGAAACCCAAAACTGTTATCATCACTGGTTAAATCAAATGGACCTTCATCAGTAGCAAGGGGCGACTGCTGTGAGGATTGGAGCTTATTTCCTCTCATGGCAAAAATGTAGATGTTGCTGGAATACTGTGACGAACTCCAAATTGCATTTCTTCTTCTGCTGGCTCTAGAGTAGTATGTTCTATTTGTGTGTAGCTGCATCTGCTGTTGTTAATGATGTCTAGAAGAACTCTTTGAGTCTAGCTAATCAAAACAGTGTTCTGTGTCAGTTTGACTACTGGCTATGTGTGTGTTTGTGCCACCTTCAGGTGTGAGTAATCAATTGCCAAAAAAGGTGGTAATCAGCACTCAAGATGTGCATCACAAATCGTATGTTACCGTCATAGGTGATACTTGTAAATTAGTGCTACATCTGTTCCAAGGAACTCCAACTGGTAGTACTTATTTAGGTAAGATAATGGATGCTAAAACGTGGTCAGGCTGCCAAAAATTAAAACATATTTTTAACTCCGCCTATAAGAACAGGAGAAAAGATACTTGATTTTTAAAAACATGGCTGGCTGCGGTTGGTTGTGGTGCTATGTGGCGAAAGCTGCTGTGTAAGGAAAGCTACTGTTCTGAATTTTACTTAAGTTGGTAAGTGGGTCGTTAGAAAACGTTCCGGAAATTGCTTAAGTCGGTAAATGGGCCGTCATAATGGGCCGTTAGAGGACTTATCGAGGCAGTCTGCTGGTTCTGTCACAAAACGTTGTTGTGATGGAGTTGAACGTTTTTTCTTCAGCACAAACTTATTTCATCAAAATTTGTTTCTCCACAAGCTTTACAGCTTTGTTTGCTTGGCATAAACATTGTTTCTACACAGACTGAAAGTTTTTTTATTATGCATTGTATTTGAATACAACCAACAACCGAGAAGTTGAAAGTAGAACCATGATTTCAAAATTATATGGTAAACTCAAGTTAGCGTTCACCAGAACATATATCTGTCTGCATAGCTTCTTGTGATTGATCCATCCATGATCGTTGTTGCTTAAGAGCTAGAGGTCATTAGGATTTTTTTCCTAATTATGAGTAATTTTTTTGTAATTATCTTTATTAGATCTAGCATTTCTGAATAGAGGGGGGCTTAAGAGCCTCTTTCTTTTTTGCAAAATGCCAAATCAGCACCTCCTAGATCTGAATGAAAGTTTACTCATAAGTCATACCCATGCAAAAAGGTGGGTCTAATTAAGAAGTGGTTTCAGGTTACAGTGTGATTAAATGAAATTTTATATTTTAATGAAATGAAAATGGACAAAACGATTTTCTAGCATTGATTGTGATTAGATTTTGTGACACTAAAACAATTTTTTCCAATGAAGACTACTTCTGAAAAAGTCGACAACATATTTAGCGACATGGTTGCCAAGAACGACATTGCAAACTTCTTTCACAGCACCCACACACACATGTTCTCGTTTCTTCTGTTGGAGATAAAAAAAGTTAGTGCTATTAGCAGTCGGTTTAGATATGATGTGTTCGTCATTCTTGCTAGTTTGCATGAATAAATCTTTACTTTCATTTCATGATTAAATCTTATGCTAATATCTCATCTTCTATATCTAAATAGCAAAGTCCAACTACAAGGAATTCTCTAAACATGTAGCCTATCCACCTCAGCAAGCTGCTACATCGGCAATTTTCCGATTTTTTTCTTTTATTTTCGTTTATTTTCACTCGCCAATCTCCTTTTTGTTCCCACATTCATTGTTTTTTCATGTGGATATGTAAAACTACCAGCCAACACTCTTCTAGCCCATTCTAAATAGCCCAATTCTCTTCATCACCAAACAGTGAGTAGTTAGCATAAAGGTATATTTCTAGCTGAATTTCCCGATTGATACCACTCGACTTTTTTGTAGCAGAAATCTACCACATTTGGTTTGTGCGCTCTAAAAAAACCCAAATTGTTGTATGATGAGAAACTGACAGCGATCAGGTACCCCGAGCCCACATGTCAGATGATGTGGCACCAGCTGTGACCGCCTCCAATCTGAGCCCACATGTCAACTCAATAAAAAAATAAAAAAATCTAAAAAGAAAAGAAAAATCTAAACGCATTTCGTGTCCCTCGTGGTCAACGCCACCAACCCGAGGAATTAGAGCTGGGGTGGGGGAAAGGGACCATGACAACGCCTCAAGAGGAGCGCGACGCCATGGGCGTCGCCACTGTCAAGGTCAGACCAGCCGACCAGGGTTTCTCCTAGTCCCGAACCCAAACCACCAACCGTCTTCCGAACAGGCACCGAGAGAACATCGGCGACCGGATTTGGTGGGGGGAGAGAGCCAGAGGGGAACAGAGGAGGATGACTTTCAGATCTGATGGAGAGGTCGCCAGACCAGCCACCACGCCAGACAGCCGCCCACAAGACCAAGGAAGACGACGCATACCCACGGACGCCACTAGTTGCCGTATGTAGACGACGCCGCCACACCACCTGAGGTCGCCGCCCCGGTGCCCAAACAACCCCCCACCAGAGCAGCGAGGCAGCGAATCCCCGCCGCCACCTTCACTGGAGACAACACGAGCTTGCCCGGAGGCCTACTCGAGTAGTGGCGACAGCAGGGAGGATGGGAGGGGAGGAAATGTCGGCGGGAACCCTAGGTCGCCCTTGTGAGGACGACACGAGGGCTAGAGCATTTTTTTCACTCTATTAACTTTATTAGCATAACTCTTTTGAAGATAAAGGTAAATCTAGACGAAACAGATTGTAATATATCATTTCCCATGGCGAAGGGATCATCGAAACAATTACCAAACTACAACATGGGCGTGCACGCATCGGGCTCTGCGACCGATCCGCATGCATGATGTACTCTGCTGAATCCTAAAGAGCGTACGCGGGTCACGACATCTGGTCGCGTCTGACAACGCCACGCACATCGGGGTATCGGCAGGTTCTGAGTCATTTCCACGTTTTTGCGGCACTGTTTGAATTGGATCCGTCAAATCGTCAATTTAATCAGGGAAATATACTCTCGTGTGTGCAATTCGTCTCTAGCTGTCCACATTACCATGCCATACAAAAACAAAAATAGGCTACATTAGAGGAAACCTGAAGCCGTCTCTCTAGTTTACATAACCCTCTGAATGCTCCAAATCTTTTATCGAAGAACACCGTCGAAAATATTCTCTATCAACAAAAGTTAACCATAGATGCGAGACGTCCAAATTTATGTATGGAGAAGTTTAAAACATATACCATCGTTTAATTAGGGGGGGGGGGGGGGGCATTGGCCCCCACCCCGGACAACGGTTTAAGATCCATTTAATATAAATTCTATGTTGCATACCTTGGCTCAAAGAGATGGTATTGACCTCCATCATCCGCTTCTGCTTCTACATCATCAGTCAAACCAGTGTATTATGGCCAATTTGAACGTTGTGTAGTTTCTGGTTTCAGTTGGGGCCATATCCTCCATTTCTGCGAAATATGTGGCGACCCATAAATTCCCTCGAGGTTGAGCGAACATTACTCGTAGGACAAGAGCCTCCTCTGGCCAACCACCACGGTCTGCATGGTTCTTTGGGGACGGTTCTTCTAGGGTGCCAACGAAAACTGGGTCGCAATCGATAGCCGCCTAGTCCCTCCGGCCATTCGAGTAGTCTCGCCAAGTTAGATTTCCAGATTATGTCAAATGAGAGAGAGAGAGATATAAGTAATGTAGCTACGCTTACTAGGCATATTGATGACAAATCAATCATTAATAAAGATTATGATGATAGCGGCGTCAATGATATCCTAACATATACATGCACGAGAAACTTTAACACATTGGCAAAGTGGTCGAAACTAAACTAAACACTGACTAGAATTTAACGTGGAAGTTGCATTTTGTGACCAAACCACACCACCCTGTCGCTCCGCTCATAACCACAGTCAAACCAAACTGTCCACTCAATCCAAAACCAAACGGTCAATTGACAATTTACAAATATCGTGACTCGGCCAAGAGGTGAAATTGAATCATATATATCATTGCAATAAGGACTTCGTATACTGTACTCTCTTGCATATGTCTTTGTCTTCAATAAGTTAATGATGACAAGATGCTTCGTTGGCCTATCGTCATTAAACTCCATGTTCAGTTTTGGATGTCCTAGGGGAAAGTAGCACTTGAATATGGGGCATTTGCTCCCGGTTCGAAAAAACATTTTTTAAATGTTTAAAATTACTGAAAAAAGTTACGCACGTAGATCTATATGTTCCATGTGTGCGTAGAAAGTTTTGCGGACAAACGATATTTTAGTTGGCCTATTTAAAAAAGACAAAAATATGTCACATGATTACTGTTATATAACACTGAAAATTTCTCTTTTTTATATAGGCAAAGTAAATAGTAATTTCATCACGAAACTCATGGGCAGGGCACCTGATTTGCGAGGGCTATGTATGAAATTTTCGTTTCAGATTTTTTGGACATGTTTGTGACATATTTTTGACATTTCAAATAGGAGGGAGCATATGTCCCTATGTTCACTATATTCACTCTCGTCCTTATGGTATATTCAATAGTGATAACCATTCTGCCGGCCATTATTTAGAAGATTTCACCAGCGAATAAATAGCGTCGTGCACGATCTTGCGTAACTAGTGTGTTCAAAGGATCGGTCCATCCTACCTAGCACTTCCTGATTCTTCACTCTTGCGCCCTCCCTACCGTAGCTAGGTTGCTTTATTTGGCTAAGCTATATATCGCAACATGTTATTCTATTTTGGTTTTGGTTAAACTGTATGCCACAGCAGTGTAATGATATTTCTGAACCTTAAAGCTTTGTTAATTCAAAACTATGCAATAAAATGTATTTTTATTTTTAAAAAAAGATCGGTCCATCCTGCTGCTGCATGTCGAAACTGAACACATGTGACTGTAAAAACTTGCATAATCAATAAAGGTCACCCGTTTTCCTGAAAAAAAAAAACTCACCCTTTCTATAGTTGTGTCCAACAGTCCAATCTCCAGTCCGACCAAGCGGCTCGAGAGCGATTGAGATTCGCTGACAGTTTTGCCACCTCGAGAGTAGTCTGCCACCGCTCCGCCCTACAGTTTGCCGCCGTGCCGTCTCTCACCTCACCCGCGTCGCCGCCATCGCCGTTCTGTTCTGCCTCACCGCGCGCCCTTGCCGTCTCCGCCCCGTCCGCGAACTTGACGACATTGGTTTCTGAGGTAAGATCCCAAACTAATCTCGACAGATTCTGGGCGCGCCGCGGCCATCTAGATCCGCTCTCTGCCAGGAACCCTAATTTCGTTGTGCTGTTCCGAGAGATTTGTGTGTCTTCTTTGCGTTGCTGTGAGCGATCTGATCCGAAACTCCCTTTCTGAATTGATACTACGATTTCAATCGTACTTCGTTGCTGCCTTGTCTACTAGTAGCAGTTCGTCTCGAAAATAAAAACAAATCGGGGTTTCAACTGATATGAATTGTCCTGCTATGAATTCTCTTTTGGGAAATAGGTTTTAGATCAGTGTGGTAGATCTGGGAATTGGATTGGCGAATGGAACATTCGGTAGGCCTGGAGGATCCTGCTACTTCTGTAGTTCATAGAACAATTAATTACAGGGACTTTGAAACTCACCAATATGTACCATAACACACGGTTGTGTGCGGACAATTTGCAGTTCCTGAGTTTAGGACTGGACTCTCGATTGCCATGATGATTTCGTTTATTCTGACCTTATTTATCTAGTTTGGGATTATGGAATGACCTCAAATCAGTCCAATAGTAATTTCGTGTATTTATATTTGTCCGAGAAAAGTCTGAATGGAGCACTTCCTGTTAGGCTGTCATATTGCTGTGGAATGTTAATTATTAAGCTGACGCAATAGGTTGCAGCAGCCAAACTGAGATGTGACGATGTTGACCACCTGCTTTTGCTCTGTGGAAGTAGTTTTTTGTGACGATGTAGGTCAGCACTTCATCTTCGAAGGATTGGTGTCATGTCATGAAGCTTACTCACCTAGATTCGTTTCTTTTCAAGAACATGCAAGACATGCATGTCATGACATTAAGAAGGGGGGGTTGTGTTACAAATTACAATGCAGTCGAAGCTGCCCACGCCATCACTCTGAGGACTACTCCTCTCGTCTCTCTGCAGCTTGCCTAGCTACCGCCCAAGTCTGATATTCAGACTTGATCCTAAGCACTATTACATCATCCGAGGCAAAAATACCTTCAAAGTGCCTATTGTTTCTCTCTAGCCAAAACGCCCTACAACAAGCAATTGCAATGGTAGCTAGTTCTTTCCTCCGCGCTCTAGGCTGGCAAATGGCTAATTGGCTCCACCAGCTCCTGAGTTCGCTGTCCTGCTGAGGCACAAAAAGCTGCAAATTTACCTCCGACAGAACTCTGAACCTAGATTCGTTTCTGTTATTTTGTCCCTTCTCTTGGGATCATAAATTCTGTATTACTTTTGGCTTTCTTAGTACAATTTTCTTTTGTTATTCTGTTCTGAATTCGTTGTTCTCTTGACTGCCTATTCAGCTATTATCATGGCAGCAATGAATAGTGATCTGGGTGGCTTAGCTGGTAGGCCTCCAAATGCACAGCCAAATCCTTTTGAAAGTGCCATGTATGGTGCTGGACCTGGACTGATCCGTACTGGACTAGGAGCATATGGAGAGAAAAATTTTGGTTCGAGTTCTGAGTTCATGCAGAGAAATGTATGTTTCCATCTTAACACAATTTTCTTTTATCGATAATATTTTGAAACTAGACAAGCTAAACCTCACTCGATTGTTTCAGATTACTCAATATTTGTCCGACCCACAATACTACTTTCACGTCAACAGCCAGTATGTGAGGAACAAACTGAAGGTCATCTTGTTCCCCTTCTTTCACAGGGTAAGAGCTGCTGGCACTTTTTTTTACTGCAAGATTTGCGTACTGGGAACTCTCATAACATGCATATTGCCTTTTCTTTGTCTTCCTTATTAGGGTCACTGGACAAGAATAACTGAACGTCTGAACCAGTAGGAGGAAGGCTATCCTACAAACCTCCAATTCAGGACATCAATGCACCAGACCTGTACATCCCTTTGATGGCGTTTGGCACCTACATTGTCATTGCTGGATATGCTCTGGGAGTTCTTGGAAAGTAATTAAGTTTGAACCATACCATGTCTTATATCTGGTGATTAAAGGCTTACTTAACTCATCTAAATGTGATTTGTTCCGTGATGCAGGTTTACCCCTGAGGCACTGACCCTACAGTTCACAAGAGGCCTAGTTGGCTGGTTTCTACAAGTCATCCTCATCAAAGGTTTGCTGTACTCCCTGGGCAGCGGTGAAGCTCCACTGCTAGACATTGTGGCGTACGCTGGATATGGATTTGCTGGCACATCTCTTGCAATGCTGGCCCGCATCTTCTGGAGCTACTTATACTATTTCATCATGCCATGGTTCTGTCTCTGCACTGGTGTGTTCCTTTGAAGACCATGAAGAGGGTTCTCGCTCCTGGGTGGACCAAAGGAGCTACGAGAGGCACCCAAGCCGAAACCACTACTTCCTGCTCTTCCTAGCGGTCGTGCAGTTCCCGATGCTGTTCTGGCTTGGGAACATCAGCGGTTGATCTCCGTATATAGGTTTTTTTAGGCTGCTCTGCAGGATAGACTCGTGGTTTAACTTTTCCTGGTGAACCTCGTAAACGGCATACCTAATGCTTAGGCTACTGCGAAGCTGCTAGAGATACCTGGATAAACAAATGAAAGCGCATGTAACTAGAATACCATTTTTCGTTTTCTGGGAGAGGTGAACTATGGTAACTTGGGATGGGATGGGATGGGATGGAGATGGATTGCTACGTGTATGCATTTCAAATACCACCGTGTGCAAACTTGTTCTAGTGATCTGGTTATTTCCTTTTTGCATCCTTGTACTCCTGAAATTGTTGCCACTCGGGTGATGAAGATTGCATTCCTCTACTCACTCTATCTCCAAGTACCTTGCTGATGCAATTTGCGACATGCCGACTCAGTGACTGAAAATTGTTTATACCATTTGTGTCCATTTGCTTCCGTGCAACTGAAAGTTGTTTCCAACAAAGCTGAAATTTGTTTCAGTCGAACAATAGCCATTACATCTGTTTTAGACAGATTGGGATTTGCTTAGAAAGCAATGGGAATTTGCTCCATGGAACTGTGTATCCTCGGTTGTGAATTCGCGGGTGAAACAAAGAAGCACCAAAACTTGCGCGGTAGCAACATAAACCAGGCGATTCAGTTCTGCAGTATTTTTTTGTTTGTTCATTTTTTGCGGCCTTATTTCTCTCGAAATGTTGCGACGACTTGTTGCAATAGTATGTTTTTTTGTACACGGACGAGGAATTTTGTAGTAGTAACATTTTTGTTGTAAATACCAAAAAGTCAGGGACAGCGCGTTCTTGACCCGTTCGGCGACTTTCTGTCCGCAACCAACAACGTCAGACCGGTTTAGGGAGGAGCGGCAGCATGGATCTCGTTGTAATTTTCGTTTTTGTTGCGATGTTTTGTATGATTCGGTATTTTTTTAATGTCAGGGTTCGTTTCGCCAAAAAGTGAGGATGATGTGTAGTGTCGTGTGTTTTCGAAAAACCGAAGGATTACATGCGAAAATACACTGTAGTTAAGCCATCTCCGTTTCTTTTTTAGGGCGATCTACGCCAAGCGTTGCCCTAAAAAAATTCCGAGGTTGTCGTATATGTGATCCTTGGTGCGAAACCCAACACCCAGTTCGTGTCGGAGTCGTATTAGATTGCGCTGTCCACCAGACTATAATTAGGAAAACGCTGGTGTGCCCCCGGAGGATCATCCTCCGGGTCGACACGCGCGCGCGTACGTGTCCTGGACCGCAACACCTCGTCAGGGTGGGCCCCGCACACCACGTTCCTATCTCCCAACCATTCGTTTCTCGTTCCTAATCGCTCGCATATCTCTCTCGTCCTCTGCTTTTGCTCCCCACCGGAGTTCCCATGAAAGCTAGGTAGAAAAATCATGTAGGCCGCCGCCCTAGTTTTCGCGGCGCCCCGCCGTCGCCGGAGATGGTGGCCACGGCGGGAGGCGATTAGGCGGGAGGACGGCCGTCTCGTCTCTGTCTTGCCATGGCCGATCCTTGCCGCACCTCGCTCCACGGGGACGACCGCGACGGCCGCCTCCATCCCCGTGTCGACGACCGCGACGGCCGGCCTCCATCTCCGTCTCTGGCCCACGCGCCGCCGTCGTTCCTCTCTCGCGGGGCGCGGCCTGCCGCTGCTCCCATCTCCGTGGTGGTCGGCGGGAGGGCGCGGGAGCTGCAAGGGCGGCCGACCCTCGACGAGAGGTGGTGCTACCTACAGCGGGAAGGTGATTCTCCGAGCAGCGGGAGGTGGTGCTGCCAACGGCGGGAGGTGGTGCTCCAGCGGTGAGAGTAGTGCTACCAGCGGCGGGAGGGGATGCTCCAACCGGCGAGAGGTGTTGCTGCCTACGGCGGGAGGTGGTGCTCCCAGCGGTGAGAGGTAGTGCTACCAGCGGCGAGAGGGAATGCTCCAACCGGCGAGAGGTGTTGCTGCCTACGGCGGGAGGTGGTGCTTGCTAGCTCTAAGTTGACGAGGGAATATCTCCCCGGCAATAGTGCCAGAAACAATGCTTGTACGTCACACGTCAGTTGGGAACCCCAAGAGGAAGGTATGATGAGTGCAGCAGCAAGTTTTCCCTCAGTATGAAACCAAGGTTTAATCGAACCAGTAGGAAAACGAGGTTTGCTTCGAAGGTGTTGGTGAAGGAGTGTAGTGCGGCGCAACACCAGGGATTCCGGTGCCAACGTGGAACCTGCACAACACAATCAAATTACTTTGCCCCAACTTAACAGTGAGGTTGTCAATCTCACCGGCTTGCTGAAAACAAAGGGTTAAACGTATCGAATGGAAATGATGTTTGTTTGCATAAAACAGTAGAGAACAATGATTGCAGTAGATTGTATTTCAGATGTAAAAGAATGGACCGGGGTCCACAGTTCACTAGTGGTGTCTCTCCAATAAGATAACTAACATGCTGGGTAAACAAATTACAGCTGGGCAATTGACAATTGATAAGTGCATATAACATGCATGTGTGAGCTGTGGTGTCTACTATGAGATTCATTTGGGCATTACGACAAAGTACATAGACCGCTATCCAGCATGCATCTATGCCTAAATAGTCCACTTTCCGGTTAACATCCGTACCCCTTCCAGTATTAAGTTGCAAGCAACAGACAATTGCATTAAGTAATGTGCGTAATGTAAACAATACATTCATCCTTGAATAAAGCATTGCTGTTTTACCCCTAGTGGCAACAACACATCTACAACCTTAGAACTTGCTGTCACTATCCCAGGTTAAATAGAGGTTGAACCCAACTATCATGCATAAATACCCCCTCTTGGAGTTACAAGTATTCACTTGGCCAAGGCTTCAACAAGTAACGGAGAGCATGCAAGATCACAAATGACATAGACATGATAATATAATATTCAGCTCCACATAGGTATCAATATAAGTCAGATCCCAGCAAACACAACATGTAGCATTACAATAAGATGATCTTGATCATGATAGGCAGCTCACAAGATCTAAACATGATGGCACAAGTGGAGAAGACAACCATCTAGCTACTGCTATGGACCCATAGTCCAAGGATGAACTACTCACGCATCACTCCGGAGGCGGGCATGGCGATGTAGAGCCCTCCGGTGATGATTCCCCTCTCCGGCAGGGTGCCGGGAAGAGCTTCAGAACCCCCCGAGTTAGGGTTGACGACGGCGGCGGCAGCGAATATGTTCTGGATGAAAGGCTCGGTGTTTTAGGGTTTTCACGTCTCGGGGAATAAATAGGCGAAGGGGCGATGTCGGCGGACCCCCGAGGGGCCCAAACCACAGGCGGCGCGGCTGGGCCCACTGCCCGCCGCCAGGTGGTTTGGCCACCTCGTGGCTCTCTTCGTCTCTCCTTCGGACTCCGTGTACGTGCTGGAAAAATAGGGACTGGCCTTTTGTTTCGTGCAATTCCGAGAATATTTCCAGAAGTAACTTTCTGAAACCAAAAACAGCAGAAAACAGGGAACTGGCACTGTGGCATCTTGTTAATAGGTTAGTCCCAGAAAATGCATAAAAGTGATATGAAGTGTATATAAAACATGTAGCAAATGGTATAATATAAGCATGGAACAGCAGAAATTATGGATACGTTGGAGACGTATCAAGCATCCCCAAGCTTAGTTCTACTCGTCCTCGAGTAGGTAAAACGATAACAACAAATAATTTCTGAGGAGACATGCTTTCACACAATCTTGATCAATATATTGCAAGGCTCATGTCATGAATGAAGTGACTCAAAGCAATGATCTATAGTTTGCTAACAAATAGATAAAGAGTAAACAATGAATCATATAAGCAAAAACTTTTCATGAATAGTACTTTCAAGACAAGCATCAAAAAGTTTTGCATAAGAGGTAACTCATAAAGCAATAGATTCAAAGTAAAAGGCATTGAAGCAACACAAAGGATGATTAAGTTTCAGCATTGCTTTCAACTTGTAACATGTATATCTCATGGATAGTTGTCAACATAAAGCAATATAACAAGTGCAATAAGTAAATATGTAAGAATCAATGCACACAAAGTTGACACAAGTGTTTGCTTCTAAGATAGAAAGGAGTAGGTAAACTGACTCAACATAAAGTAAAAGATAGGCCCTTCGCAGAGGGAAGCAGGGATTAAATCATGTGCTAGAGCTTTTTAAGTTTTCGAAAGCATATAGAGAGCACAAAATAAGTATTTGAGAGGTGTTTGTTGTTGTCAACGAATGGTAGTGGGCACTCTAACCCCCTTGTCAACCAGACTTTCAAGAGCGGCTCCCATGAAGGACGTTATCTCTACCAGCAAGGTAGATCATCCCTCTTCTCTTTTGTTTACACATGTATTTTAGTTTCTTTATAGATGACACTCCTCCCAACCTTTTGCTTACACAAGCCATGGCTAACCGAATCCTCGGGTGCCTTCCAACATTCACATACCATGGAGGAGTGTCTATTTGCAAAATTAAGTTGCTTACTGATAAATCAGGGCAAAACATGTGAAGAGAATTATTAATGAAAGTTGTAATTAATTGGGGCTGGGCACCCCGTTGCCAGCTCTTTTTGCAAATTATTGGATAAGCGGATGTATATGCCACTAGTCCATTGGTGAAAGTCTGTCAGAAGTAAATGACAAGATTGAAAGATAAAACACCACATACTTCCTCATGAGCTATAAAACATTGACACAAATAAGGAGTAATAAAGTTTTGAATAGTTTAAAGGTAGCACATGAAATATTTACTTGGAATGGCAGGAAATACCACATAGTAGGTAGGTATGGTGGACACAAATGGCATGGGTTTTGGCTCAAGTTTTGGATGCACGAGAAGCATTCCCTCTCAGTACAGAGTTTAGGCTAGCAAGGTTGTTTGAAGCAAACACAAGTATAAACCGGTACAGCAAGAATCACATAAAAACATATTGCAAGTATTATAAGACTCTACACTGTCTTCCTTGTTGCTCAAACATTTTACCAGAAAATATCTAGACCTTAGAGAGAACAAATATGCATCCCAAGTCTCAACAAGCTCTACGGTAGTTCTCCACTACTAGGCTTTAACTACATGATGCAAGAGCTTAAACATGATCTACTTGAGAGCTCAAAACAATTGCAAAGCATCAAATCGAAACAAGACAATGATCTACAAGAATGCATATGTCTTTTCCAATACCAACTACTACATGTAGCATTTTCTTTCTTCCAAACAAACACCAATAATTTATTTAAACATAAACTCTCCAAATGATAATATAATGCAGCAAGAGAGTATTTATAAACAAGTGCTAACAGCTCGAAGAGATGCATGAAAAACAGGAGCTAAAAGCACTGCAGTAGCTAGTTAAGAATACTCAACAAATATAAGTGAAGAACATGAGTATTCACATGAAAAAGCGGAGCGTGTCTCTCTCCCACACAAGGATTGCTAGGATCCGAATTTATTCAAACAAAAACAAAAATAAAACACACAGACGCTCCAAGTAAAGCGCATAAGATGTGAAAGAATTAAAATATAGTTTCACTAGAGATGACCTGATAAGTTTGTTGATGAAGAAGGGGATGCCTTGGGCATCCCCAAGCTTAGACGCTTGAGTCTCTCTGAATATGGTTGGGATGAACCACGGGGGCATCCCCAAGCTTAGGCTTTTCACTCTTCTTGATCACATAATATCACCCTTCTCGCTTGATCCTTGAAAACTTCCTTCACACCAAACTCAAGACAGTTCTCATTAGAGGGTTAGTGCATAATCAAAAATTCTCATATTCTGTAATGATACAATCAATCCCAAAGCTTCTGGACATTAGCTACAGCCACCAATGCTTTGTGGAGCAAAGAAATCCACACAAACACAGTAAAAGAGCGAATGCAAAACAAAAGGCAGAATCTGTCAAAAACAGAACAGTCTGGAATGACGAATTTTTTCGAGGCACTTAAGTTGCTCAGATGGATCTGGCCTAAAATAATGAAAGTTGCGTACATATCTCAGGAATATGCGTGATTTTTTCAGAATTTTTTGAATTTTCTACAGGGAGATAAGCTCAAATCCGTGACAGCTAAAAATCTGTCACTGCGCAGAAATCCAAATCTTGCATCAACTTTCAATATAGAACTTTACTTGGCACAACATTGCGATAAAATAAAGATACAAAGGAGTTGCTACAGAAGTAACAAAACTCCTTGACTCAAAGAAAACAAAAATAACAGCAAATAAAAACGATGGGTTGTCTCCCATAAGCGCTTTTCTTTAACGCCTTTCAGCTAGGCGCAGAAAGTGAAAATCAAGTGTTGTCAAGAGAAGAAGCATCAACATCATAACTTGCTCTAACAATAGAGTCAAAAGGTAACTTCATTCTCTTCCTAGGGAAGTGTTCCATACCTTTCTTGAGAGGAAATTGGTACCTTATATTACCTTCTTTCATATCAATGATGGCACCAACAGTTCGAAGAAAAGGTCTTCCCAAAACAATAGGACAAGATGCATTGCATTCAATATCCATAACAATAAAATCAACGGGGACAAGGTTATTGTTTACTGTAATAAAAACATCATTAACTCGCCCCAAAGGTTTCTTCATAGCATTATCAGCGAGAAAAACATCCAAATAACAATGTTCCAAAGGTGGCAAATCAAGAATATCATAAAGCTTCTTGGGCAAAACCGAAATACTTGCACCAAGATCACACAAGGCATTGCAATCAAAATCATTCACCTTTACCTTAATGATGGGTTCCCAACCATCTTCTAATTTCCTAGGAATAGAAGCTTTAAGTTTCAACTTCTCCTCCCTAGCTTGCAAAAGAGCATTTGTAATATGCTTTGTAAAAGCCAAATTAATAGTGCTAGCATTGGGACTTCTAGCTAATTTTTGCAAGAACATAATAACTTCAGAGATGTTACAATCATCAAAATCAAAATCATTATTGTCAATGGTGGTGGAACCATTGTCTCCAATAGTTTGAAAAATTTCAGCACTTTTATCAGAAAAAGTTTCAGCAGTTTTAGGCAATTTCAAACGCTTTGCAGAAGTAGTAGAGACATTACCAACACCAATAACATTACCATCAATAGTAGGAGGCTTACTAGCATGTAAACATTAGCATTACTAGTGGTGGTGATAGTACAAACTCTAACTATACTATTCTCTTTTTCAAGTTCTTCCTCTTTTTCCCACCTAGCATGCAATTCAGCCAACATCCTAATATTATTATCAATTCGAACTTGGATGGCATTTGCTGTAGCAAATGACTTAGTATCTTTAACTTCATTAGGCATAACTTTCAGTTTTAGAATTTCAACATCATGAGCAAGACTATCAACTTTAGAACAAGATCATCAATTTTTTCAAACTTTTCCTCAACAGTTTTATTGAAAGCTTTTTGTGTGCTAATAAATTCTTTAAGCATAGCTTCAAGATCAGAGGACACACTTCTATTGTTGCTGTAGGAATTACCATAAGAATTGCCATAACCATTTGAAGGATAAGGCTTATATTGTTGCTACCAAAATTATTCCTATAAGCATTGTTGTTGAAGTTGTTGTTTTTAATGAAGTTTACATCAACATGCTCTTCTTGAGCAACCAATGAAGCTAAAGGAACATTATTAGGATCAACATGAGATCTACCATTCACAAGCATAGACATAATAGCATCAATCTTATCACTCAAAGAGGAGGTTTCTTCAACAGAATTTACCTTCTTACCTTGAGGAGCTCTTTCGGTGTGCCATTCGGAATAGTTGATCATCATATCATCAAGTAGCTTTGTTGCTGCACCTAAAGTGATGGACATAAAGGTTCCTCCAGAGGCTGAATCCAATAAGTTCCTTGAGGAAAAATTTAATCCTGCATAAAAGGTTTGGATGATCATCCAAGTAGTCAGTCCATGAGTGGGACAATTCTTCACCAAAGATTTCATTCTTTCCCAAGCTTGAGCAACATGTTCATTATCAAGTTGTTTAAAATTCATAATGCTACTTCTCAAGGATATAATCTTAGCAGGAGGATAATATTTCCCTATGAAAGCATCTTTGCATTTTGTCCAAGAATAATACTATTTCTAGGCAAAGAAAGCAACCATTCTTTAGCTCTTCCTCTCAAGGAGAAAGGAAAAAGTTTCAGTTTTATAATATCCCCATCCATATCCTTATACTTTTGCATTTCACAAAGTTCAACAAAGTTATTAAGATGGGCAGCAGCATCATCAGTACTAACACCAGAAAATTGCTCTTTCATAACAAGATTTAATAGAGCAGGTTTAATTTCATAAAATTCTGCTTAGAAGCAGGTGGAGCAATAGGAGTGCATATGAAATCATTGTTGTTTGTGCTAGTGAAGTCACACAACTTAGTGTTCTCAGGAGTACTCATTTTGAAAAACAAAATCAAACTGAATTAAACAAGTAACTAATTTTTTTGTGTTTTTGATAAAGAGAGCAAACAAGACTAAATAAAAATAAACTAAGCAAGACAAATAACAAAGTAAAGAGATTGGGTGTGAGAGACTCCCCTTGCAGAAGCAATTCGGTTTTCCCCGGCAACGGCGCCAGAAAACGTGTTGTGCTCTAAGTTGACGAGGGAATATCTCCCCGGCAATAGTGCCAGAAACAATGCTTGTACGTCACACGTCAGTTGGGAACCCCAAGAGGAAGGTATGATGAGTGCAGCAGCAAGTTTTCCCTCAGTATGAAACCAAGGTTTAATCGAACCAGTAGGAAAACGAGGTTTGCTTCGAAGGTGTTGGTGAAGGAGTGTAGTGCGGCGCAACACCAGGGATTCCGGTGCCAACGTGGAACCTGCACAACACAATCAAATTACTTTGCCCCAACTTAACAGTGAGGTTGTCAATCTCACCGGCTTGCTGAAAACAAAGGGTTAAACGTATCGAATGGAAATGATGTTTGTTTGCATAAAACAGTAGAGAACAATGATTGCAGTAGATTGTATTTCAGATGTAAAAGAATGGACCGGGGTCCACAGTTCACTAGTGGTGTCTCTCCAATAAGATAACTAACATGCTGGGTAAACAAATTACAGCTGGGCAATTGACAATTGATAAGTGCATATAACATGCATGTGTGAGCTGTGGTGTCTACTATGAGATTCATTTGGGCATTACGACAAAGTACATAGACCGCTATCCAGCATGCATCTATGCCTAAATAGTCCACTTTCCGGTTAACATCCGTACCCCTTCCAGTATTAAGTTGCAAGCAACAGACAATTGCATTAAGTAATGTGCGTAATGTAAACAATACATTCATCCTTGAATAAAGCATTGCTGTTTTACCCCTAGTGGCAACAACACATCTACAACCTTAGAACTTGCTGTCACTATCCCAGGTTAAATAGAGGTTGAACCCAACTATCATGCATAAATACCCCCTCTTGGAGTTACAAGTATTCACTTGGCCAAGGCTTCAACAAGTAACGGAGAGCATGCAAGATCACAAATGACATAGACATGATAATATAATATTCAGCTCCACATAGGTATCAATATAAGTCAGATCCCAGCAAACACAACATGTAGCATTACAATAAGATGATCTTGATCATGATAGGCAGCTCACAAGATCTAAACATGATGGCACAAGTGGAGAAGACAACCATCTAGCTACTGCTATGGACCCATAGTCCAAGGATGAACTACTCACGCATCACTCCGGAGGCGGGCATGGCGATGTAGAGCCCTCCGGTGATGATTCCCCTCTCCGGCAGGGTGCCGGGAAGAGCTTCAGAACCCCCCGAGTTAGGGTTGACGACGGCGGCGGCAGCGAATATGTTCTGGATGAAAGGCTCGGTGTTTTAGGGTTTTCACGTCTCGGGGAATAAATAGGCGAAGGGGCGATGTCGGCGGACCCCCGAGGGGCCCAAACCACAGGCGGCGCGGCTGGGCCCACTGCCGCGCCGCCAGGTGGTTTGGCCACCTCGTGGCTCTCTTCGTCTCTCCTTCGGACTCCGTGTACGTGCTGGAAAAATAGGGACTTGGCCTTTTGTTTCGTGCAATTCCGAGAATATTTCCAGAAGTAACTTTCTGAAACCAAAAACAGCAGAAAACAGGGAACTGGCACTGTGGCATCTTGTTAATAGGTTAGTCCCAGAAAATGCATAAAAGTGATATGAAGTGTATATAAAACATGTAGCAAATGGTATAATATAAGCATGGAACAGCAGAAATTATGGATACGTTGGAGACGTATCAGTGCTCCAGCGGCGAGAGGTAGTGCTCCCGTCAGCGGTGGTGCAATTTTTTGAAAGATTTGTAGCAAATCCTTTTTCCTTTTGATGCAAATCCAGAGAAGGTTTGTAGCAATTTTCCTTTTCACATGATGATTTTTGCTCTGGTGCAAATTTTTGGAAGATTTGTAGCAGATTATTTCTCCTTTTGATGCAAATCCGTGGAAAGTTTGTAGCAATTTTTCCTTTTCACATGATGCTATTTTGCTGTGGTGCAAATTTTTGGAAGATTTGTAGCAAATGTTTACTGCGTTTGATGCAAATCTATAGAAATTTTGTAGCAAATTTCAATTTCTTGTGTAAATTCATGTCGAAGCTGCTATGAAGGAATTTAGGCGTGGCTATGGGTGTGTCTCGTCGCGTCTGCCGGTTGTTGGGGACGGACACGGACAGGGGGATTTTTCTGCGGGAGGGAGGGGAGATGTACGTGGGGTAGTTGACGACGTGATGGGGACACGTGTCGTTCGCTCCATGCGGGGCTTCCGATCCTCCGAAGGACGCTCAGCGCTGCCCCTATAATTATCCCGGTTGACCGTGCCTCGTCTCTCCGGCATCGCGCCTCTCCATAACAAAATCAAGCGACCCAGCCACGAACGAGACGATCAGCAATGTCGATTGGAGCCAGCTTACCGTCGGGCTGTTTGCTGGATCGCCGCGTGCGCACGGACTTCGACGACTACGATGAGGAAGATCTCGTCGCCCTGCAGCCGTTCACAATTCTCAGATGCGTAGAGAAGAAGGCGTCCGGATTCTTATACCAGGACGACGCCGAGAGGATGGTTCAGAGGCTGCAGATCGGGGTGCACCTTGCAGACTCGCTGCCAGGTCTCTCCTGCCTGGGTCTCCGAGGCGTCAGCCCGTTGACCAACATCGAAGCCGTCGACAAGAAATTCATCGTCTTCACGACCACCTTCCTTCACGATTTCAGCCGGACCCTCTACCTCGTCTATGACTCCGTCAAAGGGTCGCTGCACATGATCCCCGCGCCGGAAAACCGCTCCTGGGTATTCACTGGCCTCACCGTCCGGATCCTCGTGGCGCGCCCATCACGCCATGGCAGCGACGACTTTGCGCTGGTCCTCGCGGGGAAACTAGAGGACGTCGCTAGCAGTGGGAGATATGAGGATGCTCTATTGCTGTGGCGTCCCACATCCTCCTCCTCGCCTCCCTGGTCCAAGATCAAGAAAGCCCATTTCCCGGGAGAGACGTCTCCCCCGGCTGGCACGTGTACCAGGCCGACATGGTGTCTCATGCTGCGGCCGTGGTCTCTGGGTGGACCTCCTACGAGGCATCAGTCATTGTGACTTGGATGCCCTTTTTGACAAATACAATGACGACGACCTCGTGGTGCCCTTTGGCTTCATCCACCTACCTGTCAAGCCCACAAAGGACCACCGCAACAACAAACGGGTGCCTGAGCCAAAAGCATTCCGCACCATGGGCGTTGTCCGGGGAGCTCCCTTAAGTTCGTCGCCATGGATGGCTTCCTCGAGCATGTTGACCTCAAGGACCGCAGCATCAGCATCTGGGACTGGAAGGGGGCTGAAAAAGGGTGGGAGCTGGACTTCAGTATCCACCTCGAGACCTTGTGGCGGACCAAAGGATTCGGCAACCTGCCAAAGGACATGATCCCCATGTACCCCCTCCTGTGCACAGAGCATGAGCACATTGTCTACTTCGCGCTTGGAGAGTACCGTCAGGATCCGATGGAAAGGACATTCATGAGACCACACTACTTTATTGCTGCCAACTTGTGGACTTATACCATCAAGGTTTCCGCTCTCGCAGACAGCTTTGGAGGCAACAATCTGGACATTATCTCTTGTGATTTCAACTCCCATCTTCATACTGTGGGCCTTGACCTCCATATTATGATAATGGAGACAATGAAGCAGTTATCTTTGAACTCTTTAGACCCTTTTAACTACGATGAAGCAGAGGCACTGAAGATCATGAAAGAGGGGCCATGGAGCTGGCAAGAGACCAATCAGGAAGAAGATTCGGGCAAGTGTGGGAAGCCTTCTTTGCTTCCTGCTAGTTACTACTATGGGCCTTTGCCATATGGACCATTTCCATCTTAATAGTCTATTTCTCTTAATCTGCTGTTAAGTTAAGGAGACAGTGTTGAACAGTTTATAATTTGGATCGTGCTGTTATGGGACTTAGTGTTGATGATTGATTTTATTGTAATCCTACACTGGTTTTGGCTTCTGATAAAACTAGTTGATACCCCGCGCGTTGCTACGGGAGCTTTATAGGACATAATGCTAAAGTAAAAGGTGAAAAAACTATTAAATTAAATTAAGTTACAAAACAAATATATATGCAGCAGATGACTTTAACATAAAAAATATTTAGAACTTGGACACTTCACTTTGCCAACTTCACTTTGCTACGCTGGACCAAGAGCATGACAATAAAAGTATGCTCATATCATTTTCTCACAATCTATACATACCACGTGATTACATGAGCACCTGGCTCTCTATGGCCCTATGTGGACTCTGGGAAATACAGGCCCAACGCTGAACTATATTTCTAACATGATCGACCATATTATGCTCACTTGACTAAACATGAGTGTTATATCTGTGTAACCTGCATAGGTAAAAGATTTGAAAAGCAAGTCACTTGTCATTCGATCAAAGTAAAATGTGTAAGCAACTAAACATCAATAATAAGCTAGGTGTAGGTATGTATACAAAATTATGCTGAAATGTTAGGGCATCTCCAGCCGTGCCCCCAGGAGCCCCAAGGCCACTTTTTGGGCCAAATAGCGCCAAAATCTCCCAGTCAGTCCCCCCAGGACCTCGAATAATGCCGTTTTAGCGCCGGCGCACCCAGACCAACCCCATGGCGCTGGGTTCGGCCTGGGGGGGGGGGGGGGCGATTGCATGCAACCAGGCCCACAGTCAGCCTCTCACCTCCCTCTGTCTCTCCTCTTTTTGCCCAGGCCCACCACGTGCAACCCTCTCTTTTTCTCTCTCTCCTCTCCCCCACTTTTCCCCACCCACCCACGAGATGGTAGGGCCATCTCCACCGTCGGCCAGCTCTGCTCCTCTCTCTCCTCCACGCCGGCCATCTCCACCGTCGATCCCGCGCCGCCGCCCTTAGCCCAGCTCGCCGCCCTCCGCCCGGCTCGCGAGCAGCAGGCCGCCGAGGTCGCGAGGCGCTGCCGATGCGGAGGAGCTCGGGAGCCGCCCGGCTCACCGCCCTCCTCGAGCTCGGCCAGCTCTGCCCCTCCTCGTCTCCACGTGCCGGCCGACGACGCCAAGCCTCGGCCATGGTCGCGGGGCTTGAGCTCGGCGTCCTCGGCCATGGGGAGCTGGGTTGAGTTCGGAGGCGGCGGAGGCCTCGACGGCGGGCTCCTGGGAGTCCAGGCGGCGGCTGGTGGTTGGTGGCTGAGGGCTCGGATGCGGCGGCGGCTGCTATGTCGAGCTCGTTTTTTTTTGTTGACTTTTCTTCTCGTCTTTTCCTTTTGGGATGGAGAACGACTGGAAAACTTCCCTCCCCAGGAACTCGATTTGCACCGATGCCTCCCCAGGAACTCAAAAGTAACGAAAAATAGCTCCTGGGGAGCTCCAACGACTGGAGATGCCCTTAGTACCCCATAGACCGAGATTTATCTTTCGGAAAAAAGAGATGTACAAGTATGCCATAGATAGATTAAAAAGCTGCAATTTTCTTACCAATCTCATACTCATGCATAATTAGGTATGTAAGGCATTATATATCAATAAGTTCGAAGACAAAAAATGCATGCTCAAGATCAGTAACATGAGGCACTGCTTGGTTGACTTGGCTGATGGGCAGTGGAGCGTTGCATGGTGCTTGCTAGTTTTTTTTTTGGTAGCAGAGCGTACTTGCTTACATGTGTAGGGGCTCAGCGAGGCTGATATTGTTAATGGTGCAGGGCTCAACAGATGATGCAAAGGCGGATAATGTTGTTGTGCTCGCGTAAAATGGCCATTGACTTCAAGGACAGTCACATATGTTTCCACTGAGAAATCCATGTAGATGTTAATGTGGAAGCGTGGTGAGACCATAGGCCAAATCGGGGAGACATAACGGCGAAGAAAAAGACCGTACATCTGGCCATGATAAAAACTTTGCATATGAATATGACACACAAAATTACTGAATTGCTAGAATCGGCACTCCACACACGGCATAAATTCATTTTTTATAAATTGTATATATACCGGTAAAAAAATTTAGATAAAGGATCTTATTACTTAAAAGTTTTAAGCATTACACCCGGCCTTTGCATAGCTAGGATGCACACAGCCACAAGTTCACGAGTACCCAATTCAGAAATAAAAAAAGGCGAATTACATATCATAATGAGAAATTGTAAAGCCGCTTAAGATGGTGGTAGGTCGATCCGGAAACTATGTTGCCATCCATGCAGGAGAATAACTCACTGGCCGCAGCCTCCAAACGCAACGCCACCTCCAAAAACAAGTCTCGGTGCTCCACACGCTGCAGGGCCGACCATGCTCGTAGCGTTGCTGTACACCGATAGATACCTGCATAATAGAACCATTTTTATCGTTAAAAACCTTGTCATTTCTACATACCACATCGACCATATAATGACAATCGCTCACACCCTACTGAAAAGTTTAAACCTACGATCCACACTGTTTAACCAGTTGCCAAAAATGTTTGCAATGGTACGCGGGGATGTAAGGTAGAACCTATCTGGATGCTGACCATATAGACCTGGCGAACTCGCACTGGAAGAATAAGTGTGTAATAGTCTCGTCGTGTTGACAAAAGACGCATTTTTACTTCCGTGTCAATTGCGTTTGCAAGGTTATCTTTGTAAGAATTACACCTCGACGAAGATACCACGCAAACACCTTAGTTTTTAGCGGGATCTTCATCTTCCAAATTTTATTATTATCCTTAATATCGACTGGTACTTCAGGTAAGTTAATGCTCTATACATAGAATCAACTGAGAATTTACCATTCTTCGTAAGATTCATTGAAATTTATCTGTACCTTCGACAGTTGGATAGAATCCAATCGGATGAGCAAGCATTTCAGGATGCTTGTCTTGTTTCAAGTAAACTCCTTCTGAATGATACATTTGGTGTAGAGGTACCCAACACCTTAGCGATCGTGTCTCTCTTGTTTCGCACAATAGCATACATAGCCGGATATTGTTCTCTGAGAGTGGATTGGCCTAGCCATTTATCCTCCCAGAAGCGAATTTCCGATCCATCCCTAATTGAGAAAGTTCCTTGTGGGAAAAAGAACTTCTTCGTAGCCATAAGGCCCGCCCACAAGTGTGAATCGCCAGGTTTCCAAAGAACCTGAGATACGGCTTGAGATCCCACATACTTTCTCCTAAGTAGGGTTTGCCAAACTCCATCTTCAGAAAAAGATTGAAGAGCCATTTATTCAGCAAAGCTCTGTTCGGTAATTGGCTACAATTGTGAGGTAATTATTATATTATAGTTTAGGTGTAAGATAATTTTTAGCAGAAACTAAATATTGTATCAGTCAGATCATTTGCAACTTTGGAGGCAAATGATATACCTGATATGGTGATAAGGATAACTGATAAAGAGGCATGCCTCTTTCAGTCTGCAACTTTGGAGGCAAATGATATACTAACTGATATGGTGATAACTGATAAAGAGCATGCCTCTTTCAGTCTGTAGTCGTGATTGTAACCCGTTGAGATGCCCATGTCATGTCTATGAAAAGGCTTTGCCAGTACAGTACTACAAGTGAGTAGAAAAGCATGTTTGTATATGATGACTAATCAATTATGTCAAACAAATAGCAATGCTATTTCTTATCGAGCAAATCTGGTAAGCATAAAAACCACAATGAGAGCAGCTTAATTACCTGCTATTCTCTTCACCTACTAACAAAACCCCTGCTACTGTACTCACAATTCAGTCTGAAGTTTTGTTCCCCTGGCCATGGTTGAACCAAAGTGAAGGGATCTACAAAAGTAACAATACAAATTCTCAAACACGTTAATGGGTGAAGAGGACCACTGAATTGATGGGTGGCTGCTTGGGCCTCATATCGCCGGGGTGTGCGGGATGGAGATGGCGGACTGGTCGGTCGTTGAGGGGCGGTTGCGGAGTTTGCGACTCATCACCGGGCGAAAGCCTTGTTCTGGTTGTGAGCCATGACCGACGATGGTGACGCCCTCTGGCGCCGCATCCTTCTTTGAGGCGTCGTCGTGGTAGTGCTCTCGCTTCTTCGTCCGGATTCTCCAAGGGAGACCCCAGATCCAACGCGGGATCGGGCGAGGGCAGTGCTCTTACGTCTATTGCCTATTGGGGCCTCGCTTTGGATGTTCCATCGACCGGAGGGACGAGTGAGCTGGTGGTTGGCGGTGGTGAGTTTCTCATCGTGGGCTAGGTGGTGCTCGACCCTAGGGCCGGCGTGGATGTCGGAGCGGCGGCTACAGGTTATTGCCTCCGTTGTGTTGCGTTGAGGTTTTAGAGTGTCGACTTTGGTCGTTTGGGAGGCCGGTCGTCGGCTCGTGTGAGGGCGTGGCATAGGGCTGGTGTGGATGTCCGAGTGGCAACTCCGGATGTTTCGCATCCACCGTGTTGCGTTGAGGCCGCCTCTGCTGTGTTGCGTTGAGATGGTTGAGTGTTGGCTTTGGTCGCTAGGGCAACATGGCCGTTGACTTGTGTTAGGGCGTGGCCTTGGGGCCGGCGTGGTGCGTTGTGTTGTATTGTTTTCGGTCGGTTTTTCTTATAAACTGTCCACTCTTTTCAACTTAATCAATCAAATGCATTGCCTAGTTTCGAAAAAAAGAGTTATTGGTTGTCCTGAAACTACCTAGATACAACGGCAACCACTCGGAATCAGAACCTGCTCGCCCTGAGACTGCATGGCTACGACAACAGTGATGCGGCTACAACCGCTCGTTGAAACCCCAAGAGGAAGGTATGAAGCAGCACAATAGCAAATTTTCTTCATTGCAAAACCAAGTTTATCGAACCACTAGGAGTTGGAAGAGCTGCAACACGGTGTCAACCAGGCGTCAGAAAAGTGATGTCGACTGGAGACTTGGACCTACGCACACACAATTAAAATACTTTGTCCAACGTAACAGAAAGGTTGTCAATCTTCCTGGCTTGCCGAATACAAAGAATTAAACGTATGGTGTGTAGAATAATAATAAATGCAAAAATAAACAGCGAGGAAATGAGTACAGAAAGTGGTGGAAACGGTGTTTGTATCAGTGTAAAATAAAGGACCGGGGTCCACATTATATGTTTTAGCTCACTGGAATATTTTGGTGGGATTATCTATGTGTGCAATATACCCCTTCAGCATTTCATTGTTGACTTGAGTTCACCTCTGTGAGGAGAAATCATTGCTGATGAATGGAAAACAGCTGGTCTCAACTACACAAACAAAATAATTATAGACTCATGTTTTTCTCCGTCTTTTTCATGCAAATATATATTACAACAATTACGCAAGGAAGCTCACAGGTTTCGCTAATGGTGCAGTGAGGACAGCTTTGCAGAGGGTGAGTTGTCACAGGAGATTGAAAGCAATATCTCCCTTATTGGGTCTAAGAGTCAGGTATGTTGTGATATATGTATCCTTTTAGGTACTGTATATTTATTGACAAGTTGCGCAGTAATATTTTCATTAAATAACTTGCAGGTTCTGGTACGAATCTTGGATTTTTGCCCATCTTCACATGAGTTTGACAAAAACTGCAACATTCAAGATATCATTTGTGCTGCCTTTTGTAAACAAGATGTATTTATATTGGATCCAGTTGTAAGATTCAATGGGCGCAATGCTTACCTCGATGATAAGTTCTGCTTTCTTAATCCTACTGATGCCAGAGATTGCATTACAACTATTAATCCTCGGCTGCGTGGAGGATATCCATCCAGGTGCGATGTTAACTATGCTACGTGTTAGATTTAACTGATATTGTACTGTTTTTCTGTGCATTATAGATTTATTTTGTTCAGTCTTAGTAGCTCAATTAGTTCTTTATTAATTGGTTCTTGACTGGAACTTAATTTGCTTCACTTCAGATCTCTTGCTCCTGTTCTCAGACCCTTGGCAGAGTATGTGTCGTTGGTAGGTGATGCGTTATTCGATATTATTACTGTCCCCAAGACCTATACTTCCAGGGTATGGATCCGTATTTCGTCACTTTAGGATTACCAGCTATAACAATTGCCGTGTTATTGTTTCTGTTGCTGGAGTCCTATCACGCTGAAACTAAGTGCGTTTCAAGATATGGACTGCGAGATCTTGTGTATGACAGTACATTCAATAGGATGCTGTTCACAGACACGGTATGGGAAATTGGTTATAGTCAAGAGAGTTATGATGACAACATGTATGACGCTGGTTGTGTCTTGTCATCTATCTTCATGTTTGATGAATTAAGAGTGCTCGCTAGAGCTTCTCCAATCCACATACCAGTTGTGGTTGGAGTCGCAAATCCCCACTGGAGGCTCCCAAAACTTGTTGAGTTCTTGATTTATGATCTTAAAATTGGTGTTCGCACATTCCCGGGTGCAGCCTTTGATCAGCGCAAAAGGGCTTATTTCCGGCGACACACGGCTGTTATGACAGCACCTGAACGGCTATCATTTTGGCTGACATCAGAGCTACATTTTGAGTTTCGAGGTGGGGAGCAGGAATTGGACAGGCATCTCGGAATTACACAGATACCTCCTTGGAAACACAAGGGATTCCAGTCAACAGCATTTGGGAAGCTATTAGCATGGAGAACCTATAAAGATAATCTGTTGGGGGATCAATGGTCTTCTGGCCGTAATTGGCTATATCATGCGAAGAAGCATACTAATGGGCAGGTAACATTGAAGCAATGCTGAGTTACTGTATACATTTGCAGTCTAACTAATATTTGTTGAGACTAATTTTGCATACCGTTTTGTAGATCTCAGAGAAGCAGGCGGAAGCCTATTTACATCTGCTATTTGAGTATCTATTCTATTATGTCCTCCTAAAGATCACTTTTCCAACTATGTCCATTAACTGGAATACGCGTCCATTACCACCGCCGCGGCCGCGGCCACAGCCTACGTATTTAGTTCAAGTTCTTCCTGGACAACCGCCATTAAAAGTCTCGAACAGCTTTGATTTGGACGATTTGCTTGATCCAAGCGGTATAACTATTTTCTCTTTCGATCATGTGTTCGGTACCTGCTTTAGGAGTATGTGGTTATCTGATAGTCTTAGAATGTGAGGAGCGGACATGTTCCTTGTGAAGACCATGAAGAGGGTTCTCCCGGGTGGACCCAAGGAGCTACGAGGGGCACCCAAGCCGAAACCACTACTTCCTGCTCTCCTAGCGGTCGTGCAGTTCCTGATGCTGTTCTGGCTTGGCAACATCAGCGGTTGATCTCCGTGTTACACTTGAGCTCGGTAACGTGGGTCGGTTTTGTTGTAGGTTGCTGTGCAGGATAGATTCGCGGTTAACTTTTCCTGGTGAACTTCGTAATGGCACACCTAATGCTTAGGCTACTGTGAAGCTGATAGAGAGATCTGGACAAACGGATGAAAGTGCATGTAACTACCGTTTTTTGTTCTCTGTTGGAGGTGAACTATACAGGTCAACTTGGGATATGATGGAGATGAACTGCTAGCATTTAGAATCCTACCGTGTGCAACTTGTTCTAGTGATCTGGTTATTTTGTTTCTGCGTCCTTGTATTCCTGAAGCTGTTGCCACTTGGATGATGAAGATCACATTCCTGTTTACAGTCTTGTTGGGATATACTCACTGGGGGTATCACTGACATGGATAAATCCGGCTAGTCCAGGGTGGCCTGTAATGGTGGCGAAGGCTTTGGCCTGCCAGGCGGTCCAGATAGCCAGCGTACAAGGCGGACGGAGGATGCCAAGACGGAGGCCCAAGACTGAATCCCATGATGCCGCCAAGGTCAAGGTGGAAGGCGGTGACTTACCGGATAGGTTTAGAACTCTGTACTCTTGCCGGACACGTTTGTCCCTTGTAACCCTAGGTCCATCCGCCTATATAAGCCGGACCTCGGGATGCCTTAGGGCACGATTCCATACAATCTCAGACTCATTGTAACCCGATCAAGACTATTACCATTATAATGAGTTATACCAGCGTGTAGGGTCTCGTCACCGCTGCGAGATCCGAAGCTGGGTAAACTGCCTTGTTCGATCCCGACCTCGACGACGTCCACCTTCTACTCCACGATTCACCATCGGCTAGAGGACCCCCGTCTCCTATCAACGATGCCGATACGATGACAGTTGGCGCCCACTGTGGGGCATAAGGCGTCAGTCGTCACCTTCCGGGCGGGATCAATCTTCATCAACAATGGCGACAATTTGCCGTCCCAGGCCAGATCGCATATGGTCGGCAACCTTCGCAATCACCGCGTTCCAATTCGTCATCGACAATTATGATGCGGCCAATTCCGTTTCAATACTAGATCGGATCTGGCTCACATACACGCGTGGCGGCGGAGCGGCGCGATTAGCTTCACCATCATCAATGGCGTCTCTCCATGCACGACATCACGAGACCAGTTTGTCGGCCGCCGAAAACAAGAGAAGCCGGAGGCTCGATTTCAGCAATCGTCCCTGCGCGTGCTCGTTTCCGCGTCACAATCATGTCCGCACGCAGAGCCGTCAGACGGAGGCACATGGCAAAGGCCGTCATATCGAAGCAACTCGGCGGCAATGTTCCGATCCATACTCAGACTGGTAAAGCAGCCATCATCCTAGCTAAATTCGGCGAGTTCGACTTAGGCTTTGATTCCGATCTAAGCTGTCAAGTCACAACGGAAAGCTAGCAATGTACTATACGGGGCTCGCACTACTAGCAGAACGAATTTCGGGAGGAGAGCAAAGCCACGAGGAAGACTTCACGTTTATATACAGAGGCGCAGGGCGCGAGGCGACCTCCAGCATGGCGGCAGGCCGGCGGGCATGCTCAAGCTGTCAGCCCCAGCCTGTACCGCAGATCCGTTCTGCATGAGAGTACTAATCAAGCTGTCATCAGAAGCAAAAGCAAATCACGATCCGTCGTGAAACATCTTTGGATTTAGTGCATGCAGCACGGTTCCTAAGATATTGCCAATTTCACCTCATGAAAATACAGCTCGATATACAAAATCTAGCTAGTTCATAAATTCAGTAGATCAAACATTGCCGACCAATCAAGTCGTCATCTCTCGCCGTGACCGCGATGTTAGGCGGGACGCCGCCATCATCAAGTCCGGTTTAGACGAATTCATTGTCAACTACGCCACGTTTGGATTTGTTCTGACGTTCGGCTTATGCGGATTCGTCACCATTTTCGTTGTCGCGTTCCGGCTTAATTGCTAACGCGGCACACGTCTTTTCCGGCATACTTGTTGGCCGATCGCCCAAACCTGACCAGTTTGGGAAGACATCGATCGATGCAAAACAACCTACGTACGCAAGGAGCAATGCACATGCATGGATTATTCGTCCAGAGCGCTAATCTCATGCATGTTAATTTAAGTGAGAATCAGCATCCTCACGTATACTTAAGCGTGACAATTTATGTCAGAAAACCTACTCATCGTCGTGTTTCCGGCTTAATTGCCAACATGACGAGCCTGACCAGCCGCCTTTCGGCTTAATCGCCGTATTCCGGCGCACTCACCATCGTCGCCGCGTCCAGACTCAATTGTCGTCGCAGCCTATTCATCGTCGCCTATTCGTCTAGAACTGCAAGTTGTAGCATGCATCATAAGAGGAGGAATAGGAAATTGTCTACATCCTAGGGGGCTGCCGCCTACATTCTGGGAGCCGCCGCCTATATTTCGGGGGCTGCCGCCTACATCCCAGGGTTGTCTTCTTCATTCTGGGGGCTTCCGTCTTCCTCCTCGACATCAACGTCAGCAAACATCAAAAAGATAAGTTCTTTATAATATTTAATTAATCGTATGGTCATGAAATAAAAGTCTATGGTTTCCTCATTATGCTCTGAGATCACGTCGTCTTTTGTCTTTTCATATGATCATATACTTTTAGTATCAAAGTCACCCAAAATTTGCTCTGTGCTAAGTGGTTCAAACTTTTTGATACTTGCCGCCTCCGGGCTAAAATTAAGCAATCATTTTGCACCGCCTAATATCCTTATTTTGACTGCTTATATGTGGGTTGCCTAGTAGTATGTCGTTGGCACCAACATGTCGGCTTCGGTCTCTGAGTCTAAACTATCTGGTACTAGCCCTGGTTGGCTCAGCTAAAGTAACTGTGCTGCGGTATCGTCAACATACAAAAAGCTAAGCATATAGGCCAGATAAATATTAAGTCGGGCCATATAAAATTCACAACCCATAAGTTTTGCTCAAAAAACTACCGGCTCAGGCCTTACAATTGTTCAGCTTACATTAAAAGTACATCTTAATGCAGCTATATTTACTGTGTAGGATACTTGACACTCTGGAGCTGCAATCGCAGCATGTTAATCAAGGCTCGAGCCGCCTTTTTCGTCAAGACGGCACAAATCTCAACAACTACAACCATTCGATCTACAACGCCACAAGTTCTTCTGAGCATTGAGCCGACTTTCAAGTACGTCGACTCAACGCTCGGAGGCTGCAGATAGGCGGATCAAGAAAAACTCTGGCCAACGAAGCCCGGGGGATCGACATCAACACTTCCCTCGCCAGAAACTCGGGGGCTCGACATCGACACCTCCCTCGCTCGATACTTGGGGGCTGCATTACTTGCAGCTTTGTCGTCAGTGACACGGCCGCCTCCGTAACACGGTCGCCTTGTCGTTAGCGACACGGCCGCCATCATCGCGTTCGGTTTAAGCAAATTCGTCGCCAGATTGTTAGCTGTTGTTTCCAATCGTCCAAACCTGGCCAGTTTGGGAAGACATCGATTGATACAAAATAATAAAGCTCCATGTACTGGCTTAATCGCCTCCGTGGCACGGTAGAAATGCCATCATGACGTCGCTCCATCTCTCCTTGAGTTCAAACTGTCGTGGACCAAGGATAACATGGACACATCAACTATTGACTTAACCAGTCAACATGACAAGACACTACGTAGAAGATTCCTCTAACAAATTGTCAGGCCGTCTTTCCCATGTGTTGGTCAAAGGCAGCAACGGTCCGACAACATTTGCCGGACTGCCGCCTATTTCCTCTCTTCGGAATGCTTCAAACTCTTCAGTCGCCTAAATTCAAGAAACAAGACGGACATCGCTCAAGACGAAGACGGCAACTGGAGAATTTAAACCTTTCCGGGGGCTAATGTTGGGGATATACCCACTGGGGGTATCACTGACATGGACAAATCCGGCTAGTTCAGGGTGGCCTCTAATGGTGGCGAAGGCTTTGGCCTGCCAGGCGGCCCAGATAGCCGACGTACAAGGCGGACGGAGGATGGAAAGACGGAGGCCCAAGACTGAAGTCCATGATGCCGCCAAGGTCAAGGTGGAAGGCGGTGACTTGCCGGATAGGTTTAGGACTCTGTAATCTTGTCGGACACGTTTGTCCCTTGTAACCCTAGGTCCGGCCGCCTATATAAGCCGGACCTCGGGATGCCTTTAGGGCACGATTCCTTACGATCTCAGACTCATTGTAACCCGATCAAGGCTATTGCCATTATAGTGAGTTATATCAGCACGTAGGGACTCGCCACCGCTGCGAGATCCGAAGCTAGGTAAACTGGCTTGTTCGATCCCGACCTCGACGACGTCCACCTTCTACTCCACGATTCACCCTCGGCTAGAGGACCCCCGTCTCCTATCAACGATGCCGATACGATGACAGTTGGCGCTCACCGTGGGGCATAAGGCGTCAGGCGTCACGTTCCGGGCGGGATCAATCTTCACCAACAATGGCGACGATTTGCCGTCCCAGGCCAGATCGCATCTGGTCGGCAACCTTCGCAATCACCGCGTTCAAATTCGTCATCGACAATTATGATGTGGCCAATTCCGTTTCAATACTAGATCGAATCTGGCTCACATACACGCGTGGCGGCGGAGCGGCGCGATCAGCTTCACCATCATCAACGGCGTCTCTCCGTGCACGACATCGCGAGACCAGTTTGTCGGCCGCCAAAAACAAGAGAAGCCGGGGGCTCGATTTCAGCAATCGTCCCTGCGCGTGCTCATTTCCGCGTCACAATCATGTCCGCACGCAGAGCCGTCAGAAGGAGGCACATGGCAAAGGCCGTCATATCGAAGCAACTCGGCGGCAATGTTCCGATCCATACTGAGACTGGTAAAGCAGCCATCGTCCTAGCTAAATTCGGCGAGTTCGACTTAGGCTTTGATTCCGATCTAAGCTGTCAAGTGTCAACTCACAACGGAAAGCTAGCAATGTACTGTACGGGGCTCGCACTACTAGCAGAACGAATTTCGGGAGGAGCAAAGCCACGAGGAAGACTTCACGTTTATATACAGAGGCGCAGGGCGCGAGGCGACCTCCAGCATGGCGGCAGGCCGGCGGGCGTGCTCAAGCTGTCAGCCCCAGCCTGTACCGCAGATCCGTTCTGCATGAGAGTACTAATCAAGCTGTCATCAGAAGCAAAAGCAAGTCACGATCCGTCGTGAAACATCTTTGGATTTAGTGCATGCAGCACGGTTCCCAAGATATTGCCAATTTCACCTCATGAAAATACGGCTCGATATACCAAATCTAGCTAGTTCATAAATCCATTAGATCAAACATTGCCGACTAATCAAGTCGTCATCTCTCGCCGTGACCGCGATGTTAGGCGGGACCCCGTCATCATCAAGTCCGGTTTAGACGAATTCATTGTCAACTACGCCACGTTTGGATTTGTTCCGACGTTCGGCTTATGCGGATTCGTCACCATCTTCGTTGTCGTGTTCCGGTTTAATTGCTAACACGGCATACGTCTTTTCCGGCATACTTGTTGGCCGATCGCCCAAATCTGGCTAGTTTGGGAAGACATCGATCGATACAAAACAACCTACGTACGCAAGGAGCAATGCATATGCATGGATTATTCGTCCAGAGCGCTAATCTCATGCATGTTAATTTAAGTGAGAATCAGCATCCTCACGTATACTTAAGCGTGACAATTTATGTCAGAAAACCTACTCATCGTCGCGTTTCTGGCTTAATTGCCAACATGACGAGCCCGACCAGCCGCCTTTCGGCTTAATCGCCGTATTCCGGCGCACTCACCATCGTCGCCGCGTCCCGACTCAATTGCCGTCGCAGCCATTCATCGTCGCCTATTCGTCAAGAACTGCAAGCTGTAGCATGCAGCATAAGAGGAGGAATAGGAAGCTACCTACATCCTAGGGGGCTGCCGCCTACATTCTGGGAGCCGCCGCCTACATTTCGGGGGCTGCCGCCTACATCCTGGGGTTGTCTTCTTCAGTCTGGGGGCTGCCGTCTTCCGCCTCGACCTCCTCCTCGACATCAACGTCAGCAAACATCAAAAAATAAGTTCTTTATAATATTTAATTAATCGTATGGTCATGAAACAAAAGTCTATGGTTTCCTCATTATGCTCTGAGATCATGCCGTTTTTGTCTTTTCATATGATCATATACTTTTAGTATCAAAGTCACCCAAAATCTGCTATGTGCTAAGTGGTTCAAACTTTTTGATACTTGCCGCCTCCGGGCTAAAATTAAGCAATCATTTTGCACCGCCTAATATCTTATTCTGACTGCTTATATGTGGGTTGCCTAGTAGTATGTCGTTGGCACCAACATGCCGGCTTCGGTCTCTGAGTCTAAACTATCTAGTACTAGCCCTGGTTGGCTCAGCTAAATTAACTGTGATGCGGTACCGCCAACATACAAAAAGCTAAGCATATAGGCCAGATAAATATTAAGGCGGACCATATAAAATTCACAACTCATAAGTTTTGCTCAAAAAACTACCGGCTCAGGCCTTACAATTGTTCACTTACATTAAAAGTACATCTTAATGCAGCTATGTTTACTGTGCAGGATACTTGACACTCGGGAGCTGCAATCGCAGCATGTTAATCAAGTCTCGAGCCGCCTTTTCGTCAAGGAGGCACAAATCTCAACAACTACAACCATTCGATCTACAACACCACAAGTTCTTCTGAGCATCGAGCCGACTTTCAAGCACGTGACTCAACGCTCGGAGGCTGCAGATAGGCGGATCAAGAAAAACTCTGGCCAACGAAGCCGGGGGATCGACATCAACACTTCCCTCGCCAGAAACTCGGGGGCTCGACATCGACACCTCCCTCGCTCGATACTTGGGGGCTGTATTACTTGCAGCTTTGTCGTCAGCGACACGGCCGCCTCCGTAGCACGGCCGCCTTGTCGTCAGCGACACGGCCGCCATCATCGCGTTTGGTTTAAGCAAATTCGTCGCCAGATTGTTAGCTGTTGTTTCCAATCGTCAAACCTGGTCAGTTTGGGAAGACATCGATTAATACAAAACAATAAAGCTCCATGTTCTGGCTTAATGCCTCCGTGGCACGATAGAAATGCCATCATGATGTCGCTCCATCTCTCCTTGAGTTCAAACTGTCGTGGACCAAGGATAACATGGACACATCAACTATTGACTTAACCAGTCAACATGACAAGACACTACGCAGAAATTCCCCTAACAAATTGTCAGGCCGTCTTTCCCATGTGTTGGTCAAAGGCAGCAACGGTCCGACAACATTTGCCGGACTGCCCCTATTTCCTCTCTTCGGAATGTTTCAAACTCTTCAGCCGCCTAAATTCAAGAAACAAGACGGACATCGCTAAGACGAAGACGCAACTGGAGAACTTAAACCTTTCGGGGGCTAATGTTGGGGATATACCCACTGGGGGTATCACTGACATGGACAAATCCGGCTAGTCCAGGGTGGCCTGTAATGGTGGCGAAGGCTTTGGCCAGCCAGCGGCCCAGATAGCCGGCGTACAAGGCGGACGGAGGATGGAAAGACGGAGGCCCAAGACTGAAGCCCATGATGCCGCCAAGGTCAAGGTGGAAGGCGGTGATTTGCCGGATAGGTTTAGGACTCTGTAGTCTTGCCGGACACGTTTGTCCCTTGTAACCCTAGATCGGCCGCCTATATAAGCCGGACCTCGGATGCCTTTAGGGCACGATTCCATACGATCTCAGACTCATTGTAACCCGATCAAGCTATTGTCATTATAGTGAGTTATAGCAGCACGTAGGTCTCGCCACCGCTGTGAGATCCGAACTGGGTAAACTGCTTGTTCGATCCCAACCTCGACGACGTCACCTTCTACTCCACGATTCACCCTCGGCTAGAGACCCCCGTCTCCTATCAACGATGCCGATACGACGACAAGTCTAGTAAATGTGCCACTATCTCTGAGTTCCTTGGCTGATGCGAGCAATTTGCCATATGTTAAGGAAATTTGTTTCGTTCATTTGTGTCCATTTGCTTCGGTGGCAACTGAAAATTGGTTCCAACAGAACAGGGATTACTTCTGTCTTGAATTTGTTTAGAAATAAATGGAAATTTGCTCAGGTAAATAAAAAGAGGGATTTTGCTTCCATCGACCTGTCCATCATCGGTCGTTAGTTGGGACGGTTTACTTAAGAAACATTTTTTGGGCGAAATGAAGGAAGCATGGTTGACACGAAACTTGTGCAACATAAACGAGAAACCAACGAAGCGGGATGGTATCGGTGAGATCTTGAAAACGAATCTCTGACGACTGGACTGACGGTAAGGAGCAACAAGACCCACCACGCGCGGGGTCCACATGTCAGTAACTCAAAGTCAGCAAGCAAAGTCAGCGAATCCTAATCCGGCCTGTCGTCAGTCAATCTCCGGCAGTCGGTCCCCGTTCCCCGGCGCGCCCCGCCGCTTGTGGAGGTACTGCTCGTGTCCCCCTCTACCTCTGCTGCCTCTCCCTCTCCTCCTCTTCCCCTGCGGCTGAGGACCTCTCCGTCCGAGCGGCGCGCTGTACCTGGTCGCGCCCTTACACCCCCTACCCCTATTTCTGCCCGAATCTGAGATGCTATGGTAATTTCTGCCGTTTATTTGCGGGAAACCCGAGCTAGTACGATTTTGTGTCTAAAATCTGGGATTCCTAGGGCTAGGAGGACTATGTTCGTATATTGTTGCTGCCGCCTATACCGTGTGATGAACAAATGCAGACTACTTGCTGCTGCTGCTGCTGCCTCTATTCTAACACCACCAGACCTGTGTATGTTGACTAGTTGCTTGCTCAGTTAAAAATTCTTCCCTGTTAAATCGATGAATTGGATGCTGGTCCGGTCTCTGGATCGATACATGTAAGAATAGCCTAACTTGGTAGTTCCATTCATGGTCACCTAACTTCACCGTCTTTCCTTTCTCTTAAACGATAAGAATTAGAATCTTGTTCCTCCCTTTGATGATAGTTATATTTAAATTTCAATAGAACTGAAATTTGCGTGCTATGGTTTAGCTACAGAAACTAGCTTTTGAGATGATCTATAGCAACTAGTGCCAAATTCAAATTAAATGACACTAAAGACATGTGCTAATTGTTTTTTTCCAAATGAAAGTGGATATGCTCCTATGGAAATACAAGGATTGCCGATGCTTCTATTCATATTTCTAGATATTGCCTTCTGCAATATCTAAAGAGCATGCTTTGATCAGGATACTGTTGTCCTGACTGAAAAGTTTTATTACACAGAAGCTCCCTATTAAGTCGATGTTCTGCATGTCCTTCGAGTGATCCCCTATTGTTGTTACCTAACTGAAGTGGGCTTTCTGCATTTCCTATCAATCATGTGCGTTATGTCGATCTCCTTACAACCCTTCACTGCAAATTCATCAAACAAATATTCTTTAAGGTATTTTGTTTTCTGATGGACATGCATTCAATTTATTGGCCTCGGCTGAACTTTTTCCATTTCCTATCTTTTGTGTTGCATTTAGTTTTAACTCTTTTTATTTATTTATTGGCATTAGGAGCACTAATGTGAGTTATTCCCGTGATTTTATCAAGTTGTTGCCAATTCGAAGAAATACTGGGCATTGGGCCACAAAGTTCAGACCAAATTCTGCGTCTAGGACTGAAACCACCGGACAACATGATTGTACCGTGGAGAGAATGTTGGTGTTATCATAGTTGATCATGGGTCACGTCGGCAGGAATCTAATCTCATGCTAAGTAATGGACCGATTATTTTCGTGTGTTTTCTGGTGTTTGTAATGGCACCTACATTTACTAACTCTTCAAAATTGTAGATGATTTTGTTATCATGTTCAGGGAGAGGACTTCCTATAATATTGTCGAGCCTGCTCATATGGTATGTTTATTGCTTGTTGCATTTTCTGAAATTGTATTTTTGAATAGAGAGGTGCAAAAATACAAATTATGAATTTATTAAGCTTTGCTTGAAGTTTTAGCTCCTTGAAATTTTTTATCATCAAAGTGACAGTTGCTGTCATCATTAGGTGCCTGCCCACTATTTTTTCGAGGAAAACCCGCGGTCATTATTTCAACTTGTAATTTTAGGTTTCAAGTTACATACAGCAATTTCCGAGGTTTATTTATTTTTGTCGTTTAGGATGTTTATCATGCAGACTGAGTAAAGTATTTACTTAACACTTAAAAAAAAAACTCAAATGGAGTGGATATTACTTTTTAATCTATCGCACTGCACCCGCTACTGGTCAACTCACAAGGTGTCACACAGTTAGAAGGCTGACATGATTTTATGCAGTAGTATATATCCAGTGAGTCTCTTTGTATTTACCTATGAATGTTTGTATAACCGTTGCACTTGGTTTACCCTAGGCCACAGGACAATACACGTTAGCTGTAGTATATTTGTCCATTTCGCTTTTATTGAAAGTTTTCTGTTTTTTAGCTGTAAAGCTTTCTGTTCCAACTATATTGTTATATATCCAGTTTTGGTTCCATTCCATGTTGCTAGCTCTTATTTCACTTCTTGCAATGGCCTTGTCTTAGATGAGAAATACCATGGCGTAACCAATTTCAGTGTGAATGGATAGCTCGGGATGTGAATAAAGTGCCGAAAAGAGATAATTTTATCGTAAGAAATAAATTTCAAAGGCGAACAACAGAAATGAGATAACAGAAATGACATTTTTTCGTTTCATCATTACATTTTTTCTTATCTTTAACAGGAACATGTAGGACCACACAAATAACGTGACTTTGATTTAGTATAAAGATGTACCATCTTACCATTGTGAAGACGAAGTGAAATATGTGATGGCAAGCATTCTGTTTTCTTCGTAATCATATCTATTTGGAGTGTCCATGTACAATTGATTAGCTTGAATATTGTGTTTAGTACAGTCAAAATATAAGGCATGTGTTTATTGGACATCTGATTATAAATTAATTACATATTCAGTTGGCCATCTGGATTGAGCAACATAAAAATACTATATTCCATTTTATTGTGATGTTTACAGAGGGCAGCTTAGATAAACAGCGGAACTGAATTTATATAAACATACTAGTACAGTTGGATCCCAGATGCTGGCAGTCCTTTACAGAGTTAACTGTATGCTTTTTTACTGAGCGCTAATTTAGCAATTTATGCTTATTTTGCTTGAATTTCTGGAAACATGCATCACTATTACAAAATTTCTTTGATTTGTTTCTTAATTCTCCAATTGCTATAAAATTTGTAATACTAAAGTATATCGGCTGGATGCTTTTGTGCTGAATCATATCACTATCAGTTCCTGTCTCTATGATTGGGTGATATTTTTCACTTTGTGATGCATGAAATTGCTAATTTTGCTTTGACAAATGAAGGAATTGGCTGAGCCTACTATTGAGAAGCATTTGGAAAATGTGTGCAGCAGGGAGCATCTCGCATTATTGTCAGTCCATATTTCCTTTCCCCTGGACGACACTGGAACAAAGTATGTTCTCCATTTTCTTTTCAGTTAGGTAGAAGTTCTTAAAATGTTTAACATAGAAGATGGTAGGGTGTCTATCTTCTATTTTATTGCTTATTACAACTACAGTAAGACACGAGTTCTCATGCAATTTCACACTGTTTTTTCTCAGGATATCCCTTCTTTAGCATCAGAAGCCTCAAAAGAGCACTCAAACGTACCCTACATCATCACTGCTCCTCTTGGATTACATGATCTTATGGTGGTATGTGCTCATTAGTTCTCCTATGGATGCGTTAGATTATTTCTATCACACTAAATTATATTGAGTAGTCTGTCTTTACAAGAATTTGTCGCTAATAGAAAAGCAAATTAGATGCCAACGGAGAACTGTGAAATCTTTTTATAGATAGCTCTACAGGAACGGCCAACCTTTTGATGATTTGCTACAGTTTTCTGGAACGGAATGTTGAACTTTCCTATTGAAAAGGGATGTTAGATTTTTGTTTGTTATTCTGGAATAGTTTAGAGTCAGTGAATGCTTCTTTTCTCAATTCTTGTTTACATGCAGCATGTAGCAGGGTTGGTCCTCTGTCCGTAGCTGACGACACGACACCGAACTGTAAATTCAAAAGTTACCGAGTAGACCGTATTGATATTTCATTTCCTTCAAGTGCCATCAGTTTTTAACTTACTATATCTATTTAAAACTTTACAACGTTTTCGGCAGTAGTCTCTTCGGAGGCGGTGCTCGGTGACTTCCCGTCTGCGGTGTGGTGGGCTCCGGCGATCCAATGTTTGGGGAGCTTCAGCAGCGGCGCGCCATCGTCAGCTCCGGCTCGTCGTCGTCGTCGGGATCCAGAGGGCTTCCTTGTAATTTTTCTTTTGTTTCTGGACCTTTCTGTAAGTTCGGAGAATTAATATATCATCCCTTTCGCAAAAAAAAAAAAAAAAAAGCTGGACGAAGAGCGCGTGATAAGGAGAGGAGAACGACCGCATGGGAGTTGAAGGGGAGGGCGATGTGCGGCGGCGGCGCGGCGTCACCTTGGTGTCTGCTTACCTGGTTCGGGTCTCTGTCTCATCTGGTGCGTGAGTGCGTCCAACTATCTCTTTTCGGTGTCTCTGCTGCTCCTCTTCTTTCATTTATTTCTGCTGTTGAGTCCCAACGTTACGTGATGCTCTGCCTGCCATGCTATCTTTCATTCTTTGTTGGGAAAATCTACATATCGGCGCCTGCGCGTCCACCCGTGCGACGTTGTGAGATTCGGAAACGAGCTCGTACGCACGCACGTCGTACCCTCTGACACACCAGCGCTCGCCCGCTCGATTGATTTCGACGTTTGGACGCGACTATTCAGTCCCGGTCGAAACTTGGACGTGGCTGCTTTTTCGGAAACGAGTCTAGTACTAGGAGATGTGCTACTGACCCGGCCCGCTACTGACATGCATACACTAGCTGCCCGCTCCATGCACTCAGGAGATGCATCATGCATGCATGCATGCAGCTTCCAACTTTTTGCAAATTGCTGCGCTGTTACGGCAGCAAGCTAGTTAATCCTTAAATTATTGCTTTGTTATGCCAAATGGTCATGTAGTTGCGTCAAATAATTTGTTGGTACAGCAAAATAATTTGGCGGCTACTTTCGGATTTGCTATATACTTTTTTAATATAAGATGTTTTAGCTTTTGTCCACATGCACATGCATACAAATATATGTAGACACATTTTTGTGTGCATGTTAACTTATTTTAGTGTGTATATAGACAACATGTGTACCACCTAAAATATTTTATATTAAAAAACGGAGGGAGTACATTAGAAAATAGGGGAGGATAAACCTAACAACAATATAAAACAACTTGATAGCTACAATAAAATATCTGGTAGTTACTTTCAATAAAATTGATAGATGTGTCAAATTAATCGGGTAGCTGCATTTAAAAATTTGATAATTAAACCAGAAAAACCTGATAGGTAAGTCAAGTTAATCTGCTAGCTGCATTTAAAATCTGATTATTAAACTAGAAAAACTTGATAGGTGTGTCAAATTAATCTGCCGGGTACATTTAAATATCCAATAATCGAACTAGAAAACCTGATAGGTGTGTCAAATTAATCAGGTAGCTGCATTTTAATATCTGATAATTAAATTAATAAAACTGATAGGTGTGTCAAATTAATCTGATAGCTGCATTTTAAATCTGATAATTGAACTATTAAAATTTGATAGGTGTGTCAAGCTAATCTGTTAGCTGCATCTAAAGATCTGGTAACTCAACTAGAAAAGCCTGATAGGTGTTTCAAATTAATCTTCCAGACGCATTTAAGATTTTGGTGATCGAGACTAATTAATCTGACAACTACAACTAAGATAGCCGGTGTAGTGCTCCTTCTGTATTTGTGTAGAAAATGAAGTCGAGTAATTAATCTGATTACCGAGACTAATTAATCTAGTGACCACGACTAATTAATATGATAACTGCAACTAAGATAACCGGTGGAGTGCTCCTTCTCTATCTATGTAGATAATTATGTCGAGTAATTAATCTGGTAACCGCGACTAATTAATATGTTAATTGTAACTGAGAAATCTTCCTAGTGCTCTTTTCTGTATCAATGTATAAAATTACGTCGAGATATTAATATCGGAGCTAATTAATCATGTGACTGCAACTAATTAATCTGGTAAATGCAACTAAGATAATAAGCGGAGTGCTACTTTTTGCATATGTGTAGAAAATGACGCCGAGTAATTAATCGTTAATTGTTTCTAAATAGTATTGTAATATGCTTGAAATGACTGGGTTATGTCATTTGGATAACCTAGTAGGTATTTTCCAGATAAATAATTCAGCTTTAAATATTGCCAAGAAAACATCGTAGACACTAGATGTAGCTAGTTGCATGCACTATTCTTAGTTCTGCCGCCAACCCGATGGGATTTTGCATGTGGTTCGCATATATATTTTTAAGAAACTAATGATACTGTGGCTGTCACGAGAAGCGCATGCTTAGCCGTTTCGTACGTGCGTGCGGCCTGGCAATGTGCTTATCGGGCCTAGCGAGGGTGATTAGGAGCACTTGGGCTGGAGTATTTGCACTCGAAATATATTGTGCACTTCGATTTGAAGTGTGAATGTGTGACAACTTGCTCGTGGATCTTAAAGATCAACCGCGTCCTATATGTAAAGTGAGATGCGGTTCAGTTTGTAGTATCTCAGGATTTTGCACATATTTGTAATTCAAATGATTGATTTGCTTCCGGCTCACTCTGATTTTTTTTTCAAACCTCTTTTCTCGGTGTATATATTGACATTGCCTATCGTCGTTCTTGCCATGTGTGCAGCCGAAATTAGTCATGGTGCAGTGTCGCTTCTGCATCTGCAGTCCATCCCTTGCCTTAGGTGGGATGATGACAAGGTTAGCAAGTTACCACTACAGAAATTCTTTTTTTGTTGCGAAAAACCACTACAAAAATTCATCATAGTACCTCTGTTTTTGTTCTGTATTCTGAAATTCTGTCTCATAACAATAGAATTTTCCGCTGTTAATTATCAGGTCGAGTTGACCACAGCTGAAGTAGAGTCGTTACGGAGCGAAATGCATGCCAAGAAAGAAGAAGCCAGCGGTAGGAGCGACATTTGCCACAGAAACTGGAGATACACTGGTGTCAAGAGAGGGCGCGGGAGGCCATTGGAACCGTTTGTTGAGGTGTTGTTTAGAGACATGGCAGAAGATCCAGGGAATTTCATCGGAGTGTTTTTAGTTTACCTGGCGACGTTGCAAGACAGCAAGCGGGAGTGTTTTGAGTTTACCTTCAGGAGTCAGCAAGGGTAGTGAGGCATTAGGCACTGCCTTGGGGCCGATGTGCTTCTTCAGTTGATTTACGTGGAAGACATTGTGCAGCTGAACACCCTCAGGAAGTTGCAACTGGTAAGCACGATTGCCCACAGGTTTCATGACTCGGAATGGTCCATACCATTTAGACGCCAATTTCATAGGATTGCCAGTACCTAGTGCATGCTCTCTGTGATTCTGCATTTTCAAGTATACCATATCGCCAGGCACAAACACTCGCTCAATTCGATGCTTGTCAGCAAACTTTTTCATAGAACGCTGAGCTTTAGCTAAATTCTGTTGCAGAACTGTAATCATGTGTTCCTTGTTAGGCAAAGTTTCCTGTGTTTCTTCAGACAGCTGCTCCTGGTTTGGAATGTCAATCAGTTGAGGAGGAGGATATTGGTACAGTGCTTCAAAAGGAGACATGTTAATTGTAGTGTGGTAACTACCGTTGTACCACGATTCTGCTGCTGATATCCAACCAATCCATTTCTTTGGTTCAGCAAATGCCATGCATCTGAGATATTGTTCCAAACATTGATTCACACGTTCTGTCTGGCCGTCTGACCGAGGATGGTATGCCGTAGAGAAATGCAGAGATATATTCATTGCTGAGAAAATTTCATTCCAGAGCTTGCTGGTGAACACTCTGTCTCTGTCGCTAACAATGACAGTGGGAGCAGTGGCGGAGCGTGAACAAAACACAAGAGGGGGCAGATTGACAGAAAAACAGGAAATAAGCACAGAATAGGAGGCAAGTCAAAGAACAAATGTAAGATGTTATCTGGCTGACAATTTCATCATGATAGAATATAATTGGTTCAAATTTACCTGGGCATTGGACAAGTAATTTTCATGCTCCATGACCAAAATACAACTAAATATGACCAATAACTAGCTACAGAAATGCTCTTCGGTTCTTCTTAGCTTTGAAATCAGCAATTACATCTTCATAAGTAATTTGTAATGCGATTTCCCGTTCTATCTGTAGGAGCATGCTATCTGCAAGAAGATCATCTTCCATTCTGTTACGCAGCCTTGACTTGATAATCTTCAAAGCCGAGAAAGCACGCTCAACACTTGCAGTGGAAACGGGGAGAGTAATAATCAATCGAAGCAACCTATCAAGCCAATTATAGATTCTATCTCTTCCTGTCTCAACAAGGCAGCGACATAAAGTAGTGATGGTTTTAGGCTTTCGCAATTCTTTACTGTTTTTAGCATCCACAACAAAATGGTTCTGCTGAAGCTCTAATCCATACCTCTCTTGTTGTGTAAAATCAGTTGGATAATATTTCTCCACCATTGAACATATTTCTTTAGCACTGAAAGATCTAAATCCATTTCTTGGTATGAGTGTAACACTAATGGATAAGAGATCCATCACTTTCTCATTGAACCTAAGATTCAATTCAGTGAGCTGGCTGTCAATTGTTGCTGGGTATACCTCCACTCGTAAATACCTTTCAGTTGTGAAATGATCAAGTTGACGACGGGAACGTCCTCCACGCAAAATATATGTTGCCTCCATGTCAGGAATATCAACGCCATGCTCCACACAAAACTCAATAACTGTAAGAATGAACGTATCCCATCCTTCATCGGATCTCATATCTTCTAGAAGCACCTTTGTGGAATGCACAAGCCGAACTGCATTTACTATGTCTTGTGTCTTCTTTTGTAAAGCCTTCCCAAGATCTTCACTGGTTTCCAATATATCTCTCATCATGCATAGGATAAATACAAACTCAAAGGAGGTCAAGTAGGTGAAACCAGTGTCTCCATCAGCTCGGTTTGCTCCTGTCGACGAATCACCACCTAATTTTTCTAAAACTACTCTCACCGGATTAAACAAGTGCATGAGACTAGAAACTGAACCTAAATGGGAACCCCATCTAGTGTCTCCTGGTCGTTTCAATGAGCAAATCTGATTAGCTCCTTTACTGGTCTCAATCTCATCAATAGCAAGCAAACATGCAATCTCTTCAACTTGGGCATCATGAAGTTCATCATGGCGCTTTGAAGAAGAGTCACCGTGTTTATAATAAAGAGAAGCTTCTGAAAGAATTGGGTGACAGGAACCAAATCTTTTGCTGCACCAACAAGGGCAAGTTGCAGACGGTGTGCATAGAAATGAACATAATATGCATAGGGGCAATCTTTCATAAAAAGAGCCTGCAATCCATCCAATTCCCCCTTCATGTTGCTGGCCCGTCGTACCCTTGGCCTCGCATATTTTGTACATCAAATCCATGCTTGGATAATACTGAAGACAACTCCCGCTTTAGTGTTAATGATTTTGTGTTGGCCACATGTATGAGACAAAAGAACCTTTCTTGGGAATAACCATCTTTATCAACAAATCTGATTACAAGTGCCATTTGCTCTCTTTTGGACACGTCGCATGTTTCATCCACAAGAATAGAGTACTTAGATTCCCCAATTTCTGCTCTAATATGTTCCCTAACTTTCATAGCATAGATGCTCAAGATCTCAGTTTGTATTTCATGCGAATTGTACTTGCAAATTTGTGGAGCATTCCCATCAATTACAGCTGCAATATCAGGACAAAATTCTCCTAGAAGTTTTTCCATTTCAAGGAAATTTCCTCGGTTTCTTGATACCGGTCTCTCATCATGGCCTCTCAAGGCACAAGACTGAAATGTGAGCCACCTAACACATGCAATCGCTGTTTTCAGTCTTAAGCGGTCCTTTTCTTTCTCCTCTTTGCTCTTCACCTCTAAAATATTTGCTAAATGGTTTGGCTGATTCAATAATGCTTGGCTGTCTCTCACTGCATTGTTGTGTTGTGAGCAAGGATTTGATCCCATATGTGTTAAAAATGCACACTTTTTCCATCATGACTTTCTTCCACCTATCAAAACCTTGTGTTGTGAAGACATCAAAACCACCTCTTTTCTTTATATTTTTGCTGAAAAGGAAGCAAAACAGACAATATGCATGGCCACTGCTCACGGAATACTCCAGCCATGATGGGAAATGACCGAAATAACTATACTGAAAACGCCTTTTCTGTCCTTGCATTCCAGTAGCTTTATACTTATTTAGCTTAGGCTGCATAGGACCCAACCTCAAGCATGCTCTTCGTACATCATCTCTCTGGTTCGGAGGGTATTGCCAGACTTGTGGACGCAATGCAGGATCTCGCTGCAAGGATTCCATTCCAACAATGACAGTGGGACTGTGGAGGTCCATGGAGCTTGCAGATGTTATCCATCAATAGTGTGGCAACTTTTTGGACTATGTAAGGATGAGACAGTGGCAATAAATGAGAATATTTTGTCAGCCTGTCCTCGATGACCAGAATTACATCTTTGCCTTTTGCCTTTGGGAGGCCTTCAATGAAGTCCATACTTATTTCAGACCACTTGCTCTTTGGAATGGGTAGTGGATCTAAAAGTCCAAGGTATTGCACCTTCTCAGTTTTGGATATTTGACAGACTGGGCATGCTGCAACCTTTTCTTCAATGAATGTTCCGAGTTTTGGCCAGTAGAAACTCTGTTTAATCCTATGATAAGTCACTCTGTTGCTAGAATGTCCCCCAAGGATTGATCTGTGAAAACTGTCAAAGATTTTATCCCTCAGAGTTGTAGATGAGCCTACATAAACTCTGCCGTTGTAGCGAATTACTCCAGCTTGAGAGGTGCAGTTGGTGTGGCAGTCAGGAAGAACAGCCAGTTCCTAGAGCAGCTTAGTGCAAGCTTCATCATCAATGTAAGAAGCAGCAATTTCTTCAGTCCACTGAGGAACTACCATTGATGTAGCCAAACAAGCTGACTGAGTAGTTTCCACATAATTTCTGCTTTCATTTACTTGATATTTCCTAGACAAAGCATCAGCCACTGAATTTTCCATTCCTTACTTGTATTGGATGGTATAGTCAAATTCCAACAATTTGACCATTAGTTTGTGTGGTATCCCCTCGAGAAGTCTCTGGCTTGACAGATATTTCAAACTGCATTTTAGACATTTATTGGACTAACCTATTAATAGTTGCAAAAGTGCACAATGTTCTTGTTTTACACTTTGATGTATAGGAATTACTTGGAAATTGACAAGAATGCAAAAGGAGTCATGTTGGAGGTGGACTCTGATTTCCTGAAATCTGTCCCCGCCAGACAGTTTTTAAAGATTTCCTGAAACCTGTCACCACTCTGCCCGGTTGAATGAGTTTTCCATGAAACCTTTTTGGAGTACCGCTCATTTTACCTAATAAAATGTCAAAGGATCCTTAAGAATATCACAAATATGAAAAGAAAGAGCTCGAGGTCTTTGACACAAGACTCTAAAAGAATATTTGATTGGGTCAGAATATGTTAGCTACTATCTTCTTTGTTTTAAAAGGCGGATAATAAAATAAGTTCCTATGAACTTATTATGTTTCAAAAATGTTTTAATAGGAAGATTTTTCTATATGTGAGGGCCCAACGGTCGGTAGCTAAATAGTTGATTAGTGGAAAGTGCAACAAATTAGACGACCATCTGATGAAAACTGTAAAAATCTGTTGAACTTATGTTTTGTACTCCTTCTATTCCAAATTATAAGATATTTTAATATGGACTATATCGGACTGAAATGAATGAATCTACACATTAAAAAAGAGTTCAGAAGAAAAAGAGTTAAAACATCTAAACAAAGGTAGTAGTAAATGGGTAAAAGCCGAAGGCCCCAGAATGATGTACTAGTATAGGCACGAGATTGGCAAAAGCAGTACGAGTACCGTCACTGTTTACTGTAGCACATCACCCCTCTCCAAAATGTACCGTGGCACTTGATCTGATCCCTTCTTTCAAAATCCAAGGGCTACGATTTGCTCAGCGGAGTAGCGCCCACGGTTCCCTTTCCTCCACCGCGTGGGAGGGCCAGTCCGTGCGGCAGCCTTTCCGCTCATCCTTGGCGCACACGTGTCGCTCGGCGACTGGTGCGTCCCATCCACCTGAGCGATGAGTTCGGCATGCACCTGGTCTTTGTACGCCAGTGGTGGGCGCGCCTGCCACAAAGAGCGCAGCGGTTCCCCCGCACCAACACCGGGCTCATCCACTGTCCTCGTCTTTTTCACCGGGCAAAACCAACGAAAAAAAATAGCACGCTATTTCCCGGTTAATAGCACGATATAGCGTATTTGGATAGGCCACGCTATATTTAGCCTAAAGTTGACGCTACGGCGCTATTTGCGTTTTATACGCGCCAAACACACTAAATGTTCTAATGTTATAACTACGCTAACAAAAAGCTTGAAAATAACGTTAGGTGATGATAACGACGGGCAATCTAGTGGTTCTTCTAGTTATTCTGAAGATGATGTTAATGATTTTGATTAAAGTTTAAAAGAGTTGTCTTTTAGTTTATTACTTTATCATGGTTTTAAGACTCATATTTGTATTTGTGCCATGGATTTGGCCTTGACATTTGAATATGGTTACCTGGTTATGCATGTATTGCTTCTGGACAAATTTTTAGTGATGAAATCCTTAATATTTGGGTTATTTCTTGCATTTTTTTCATCACGCTATTTTACATGTAACTTCGCTATATCACGCTATATCTTGTATAGATTTTAGAAGAGGGCCACGCTATTTTTGATAGCACGCTATTTTTTTCCTTGGGCAAAACCCAGAGCAGAGCAGAGCTAAGCGGAAAACCCCCACACCCGGCTCCGCTCCCCTCCGCCGTTCACCGTGAGCCATGAAGGCCCCGTTCGTCTACTGCCCCTCCCCGCCGACGGCGACGGGACCGGTACGTCCTCGAGCACTGCCTTCGCTTCCCAAGTTCCTGATTTTTTACTCCCACGTCCCCTCTCTCTGGGCCTCTGGCTGACTGGCCGCGTTTCTAATGGGGATTGCGCTCCCGCGTCTGCAGATGGGAAGTCTCTCTTGAAGGCGGCATTCGACGGCAACCTCGGTCGGCTCAAAGGTAGTCCCTTTCTCTTCCTCGCCCGCTTGATTTGGTGCTGCGTTCAGAAGAACATGGGCGTTAGATTAGCGGCCGTGGCCTTGTATTTAGTGAAAACAGCGATATTTGGCACGAGAAGTACCAAATCCGCCGCGTGTATGACCTTGTTTTGCCTCCATTTTGGTGCGCCGCTCAGGGTATCTTGGGTACTTTCAGTGTGCACCGCCTTCCAGTACAGGTTTCTTCATATAAACCGTCACAAGGAAGTAGTTCTGTACTTCTGTAGAATGTTTCGCTCGTGACAGTTTGCTATTCGATAACTCTGCTGAATGTTTTCCCATACCCAATCAACAATATGTTTCTTACGACGACCACGACATGCAATTTTAAGGATCTTGAAACTAGGCAAAAGCTTTGCAATTTTAAGGATCGATCTTCACACTCACATCATTAGATCCTTTGCCCTCTCATAGACTGAATTAAACAGAAACATAGGCAGATCACTTGAAAAAACTGGGATGGTCAGTTTTTTTTAATCTAGGCAAGTACTCTGAAGGTATTTTCACTCACTGGGTGACACCGTGACGGTCCAGCAATGTGTTAGATTGGTCCCTTGAACTTCATAAGGTTCTTATCCATTTCACATGTTTACTTCTCTTCTTTTGGTTTTTTAGCTTGTTAATTTGTCTATTTGCTTCTGTAACGTGAACACTTTTCTTTTGAAAAAGGTATTGTAAAGAGTCTTACCAAAGGAAATGGTGACATGTCGGTGATTTTTTCTTTCAACACGGGTGGAGCTTCTGTGTTGCATGTTGCGGCATGCTTTGGCCATCTGGAGGTCTGCAAGTATTTGGTGGAGAAGCTCCGGGGAGATGTGAATGCTCCTGGATATGGAGATGGAGCTTAGGTATTTCTCTATCCCTTCCTTTCTTTTTTTAAAAATTGGTGGCTATCATGTCAATGGTTGCCAGTATGATTGTGTTGAGGATGTACTTTTTTACTATAGGCGCGACTCTGTTTATGTGGTCGGCTCAGTCTGGTGATGTCGCAACTGTAAAGTATTTTCTTGATCATGGTGGTGATCTAATGAAAACAGACGACAAAGGACGCACAGTTCTCCACCATGCTGTGGTTGCAGGTTCTCCCCCTGTCACACACATACATACATAATTTCTGCAATCCGGTCATTGTGTACTTTATTACAATCGGTCTGTTCACTGTCTATGGCTACATGACTTTCGAAATCATCTTCTTCACCACAGGACGCTGCAAGGTAACCGAGTTCCTCCTTTCAAAAGGAGTGCCGGTCGACATTGACTGTGGCCGAGGAACACCAGCATATATGGCTTCTGTGAATGAGCAGGATAAGACACTGAAGATTTTGTTGGACCACCATGCAAATGTATATGGCTTCCACTATTTATTATTTCTTCTGATTCAGAGTTAATTTGGATAGGTAGTTTTTAGTTTGCCGACTAGTTCGTGAACAAATATGTCTTGAACTGGGGTTCTTTTGGTTGCTTGGAGTAACACATAATTTGATATTGCAGTACTTACTCATTTCTTAGGTTTAAGAAATCCAAAAAGCGTGTTAGGTCAGGACTAGGATTTAATGGTCCACCTAACACCTGATCCTTGAACCACAAAACACAGGGGCAGACATATGATGCCATGATTTTAGATTAGGATATCCTTGTTTATAGGAAAAGAAACTCTTGAGTTTATCTTGCCACCTGCGTTTCTTAATAACACACTACCCTGCTTTCAGCCAAATGCCATTGTCAGCGGTCTTGGATATCCCTTGGGTATGGCTCTTATTTACCGTTCACTGAAGTGCATGAAGCTACTCATTAAGGTGGGAACTCTATGATTTCTATTGATTGCTATGTTGTGATTTTGCTCACAGCATGTCTGTCATGCTTATATGTTGATATACATGGAGATAGCACTATGAGCATTCTATTGCACAATCCTTTTCACAGGCTGGTGCCGATGTTAATGGCAAGGGTTGCGCTATGAACCCTTTGGTGTTTGCTACGGGGCATGGAGGTTATACCAACTTCATCAGTTTCTATTGAAGGCTGGAGCAGATCCTAATATTCCTGATGATGTATGTTTTGTATATTTCTTGATATTTTTTTGACCTAGTAATAGTATGCAGCATATAACTATATTATGTTAAATCATATGGTGATACTATTATAAACCTCTTCAGATTATGTTTGAAATGAGTTTAGGTTGCTTTGTGTCGTTAACTATGCTAACGAAAAATTGCATCCATGCCTAGTAAAGTTATATTGGCCTTTCATCCTAACAGCCTATACTTTCAAAAAGACCTACGAGGGCTCCTCCCTTAATATACTAATCCGCCTTGGGGAATTGATCCCTGGTGGGCGGAGTGACACCACTGCACGCCTGCACATCCAGCACTGAGATACAGCCCAATTATTCATGGTCTTTATCTGTAGGCGTATTTGGCATATGTGCAACACGTGCATCTTCGAGGGTGCACGGCCGATTGTTTGGCTGTTGATGGAGCACCGTGGGAAACTCATTGGGGCAAAAAAAACTAAGTAGGTTGCACAGCGCTGCCACCCTCCTGGCCTGGGATCGGCGCCCCAGTGCTACTGTCTAAGTTTTAGCCTGACCTCCTTATTATTTGGTTTATTGTTTTTGTTTCAGCCGTTGCTATTTTTCGTTTGTTGGCTGTTGGCTCTTTTGTACTTCGCCTTCTTGGCATGTTCTTAATACACAATGACAACCATTTTGATGCATGCTTGAGAGAAAAAATATATCAATCAACCTCTTATTTTCTGTCAATAGTCAATTCCTTTTTGAAAGAGGGTCATAACAGTGCATAGCTTAACAGGCCATGAGATAGTGTGATTTCATTATATACCATACTTGGTAGCAGCATTTTTTAAATGTACTCATGCAATAAACACTAAAATAATATGGAATCTTACTCCCTCTGCCCGCGTAAATTTAAGATATTTTTCTGGTTAGGACAAGGCCGCGGGCTGCCTTATATTTCTAAAGGAGGGAGTCTTATGTACCATTCAGCGTAATCAGCATTTCTCAAATGTACTTATGCAATGAACACTTAAATTGACGTTTTAGCTTACTTTATGTTCTTCATCCCAGATGTTGGTATTCTTTTTCATTCTTTTACTCCAACAACCTTTAGCTTGATGCTACCATCAGTCAAAGGACCTGCCAAAAGAAGTTTACTGCTACTGCTCCTTGTTTTATCTAAATATATATATATATATATATATATATATATATTTTTTGCAATTCCTGACTTCTTTTTGGCAGTTTGAATTGCTTAGCACAATTTGAAATTCTTGCTGGGTAAAACCAGTGTTGAAATATTTCATAAAGATATTACTTAGATCATAGTTCTTACCCTCAATATTATAATTTTTACATTTATTGTACATTAGTAATGTTTATGTTCTTTTGCTATATTCTAAATGGTTCCTCTCTTTAATGACGTCACTGAGTTGTAAAACAAATGACAGTTTAACTTTTATCGCGCAGCTGGGCAGGTTGCCAATAGAGCTTGCTGCGTTACGTGATTGCAAGGAAGAGGTTGAAATGTTGTTTCCTTTGACTTTACCAATTCCAAATGTCCCAAACTGGAGTATTGAGGGGATAATTTCTCATGCAAAAATTGAAGATAAAAAGCCAATGGTATGTTCTTTTCTGTTCTTATGCTGTTTTTGTGCTAAAAATAATATGAGCATGCCCTGACTTGTAGTGACTAGAAAATGCTAACCAAACTCGGTTTTCGGGCTAAATAATTGGTAAAAATCATTTGGTAAAAGAGTTCACCAGATAAGATCAATTCTTAAGACAAGGCAATTGTCGTACCCTTAGAAAAATGATATTTACGTGTAGATTGCACGCACGTCTCTCTTCTGTTATCTGTGACAATACTCCCTGAAAAAAAAACTGTTGTACGATTACGTTGTGCCGAGCATTGAAGCAACTCTCCTTATGCTGTAGAATTGTTAGATGCTCTCTGCTGCTGGAATGCTTGAATATGGCTTGTAGTTATGCTGTTACGGTCTTACGTATATCATACCACGTTTGTGAAGTACACCAGTATCATGGACAGTGTGTGCAATTCTTTAGTATCTAGTAACAATGCCACATAAACAATAATGTATTTTATTTCAGTGACATGCTAGTTCTAAATTATGTTGCACTCTTTTCTCGTGTGAATAAATTCTTGATTCCTGGAAAAGTGCTATCTTTTATGTATATATTCGAGTCCTTTTATGCCATCATGTACCTAACTGGTGAGCAGATGTGCAATGTGTTCTCCTTGGTTGTTTTCGTGAAAGAAGGTTCATCTTGATCTCTGATCATGTCCCCATATCTCCTATTCCCTGCCATCTACTTTGGACAACACGCCTCACCTGGTGTTTGGTACTCCGTCCGTTCCAATTTAATTGACTTTCTATGCACCACATGTGAATGTATCTATACATGTAACACGGAGGGAGTAGATTGTAACATTGTTCAAACTTTGCCGACAACTCTCAATGATTAAGAAAGGGATGATGGCGCTCCAGCCAGTATCATACTTCTTTGAAGTAGAGAAAAGAACAATACTGTTCCTCATGTATGGAACACATTCTTGATAATAATACTTTCGATACAGCTGATCTCTGTCTCAATGAAACATTCGGCCCTTGCACTGGTTTGGAAGCTTAAATTTGAACTGGTTGCTGATCTCTGTCTCACATAAATTCTCCATTCGAAGCAGCATTTGCATTATGCAATAAGCATGTTGAACACAAAGTTGCTTACTTTCTCTTGTAATTTTTGTTACCATAGCAAATGATGATTATTTCCACAATTCAAACATTCGACATGTTCCATTTATTTCTTGTCTAGGAGCAAAGGCACCGTGAAAGAAGAAAAGTATTTTTAAAATCACAGGCTGATACGGCATTCAAGCAGAAGGAGTATAAAATGGCATCAAAGTTTTATGATATGGTAAATCTCTTGCGCTTTATCTTTAATGCTTTAGAAGGTAATTTTTGCTGTTACAGACTACAGAGAACCAACCGGAGAGCATTTTCTTTGTTTGCTAACTCGGTTTCTTATTATCCACTCTAATTTACATCTAACCACTTAGATACATGACTTGTTTGAAATGTAAAATATGAGCTTTCAATGGAAAACAACAAGGTAATTCAGCATGGGACTGGGACATAATCATTATCTGAGCTTCATATTTTAAATGAAGCGTTATGCACGCAGCCATGAATATGCACGACTAAATACCAACTAAAATTATGACAAAGTAAATCCTAAAATGGATGTAATCTGAAACCAGTATATATTAGAAGTATGCTAAATTTCAAGGTAGAATGGAAGATCCCCTCATGGAGCACATTTAGGGGCGTCTAGGAATGAATAAAACCAACGGTTGTTTTGTTCTCGATGCATATAATTATATATATGAAACAACAAGCAGTCCACATGTAGATGTTATTTAGCGCCCATACTTTTCTAGAGACGTGTTGCTTTTTAATTTGCCATGTATGTACTTAAAATGAATTCACATGGTTTACCACTTACTTGGGACTGATCTCAATTCTGTCGGATATCCTGGAAGGTACAGGACTGGTCTTAGGTGACAGAGATTAATATGCATAGTAAGCCAATTGAGATCAAAAGGGAGCTTCATTCATTTTAAAAGAATATTAAGAAATTTGACTTCACTTAAAGAAACTTTTTTGACATCATCGGCACATGTTGCAAAAAGAGACGACTTTGTCTAGTCCGTTTCTTACATATCAAGAATCCATGATTTTTTTTCTCCGCTGATATGATTATTTGATATGTCTGTACTTGTATACTACTGTTTCAGCTAGTGCGTTCGATGTGATGACTGATGACTACGTATCAAAGGGTTAAACTGTAGCCCAGTTAACGATATATGTAGAGAACAAGCCAATAAGTCGTGAGAGAATGTGTTCCATAACTCTATTCTGCAGTAGTATTACTCTAGTAGTAAAGTTTGTAGACAGCTTTAGACCTGTTAGCCCATGAATAAGCGTTAAAATATAACTTTTCTGTGACATGTTTTTAAATTGAGAACAATGTTTTCATGACCTCTCTTGTTTGACCGTAGGCTATATATCATAAAGAGAGTGCGACACTCTATGCAAACAGGAGTCTTTGTAAGCTGCATCTGGGCGATGGTGACGGTGCTTTGTCAGATGCTCTCAGGTGCAGAATGCTGCGACCTGATTGGGCAAAAGCTTGCTACCGTCAGGCTTCAGCGCACATGCTACTCAAGGTGTGTCTAGCTAGCTTGCCAGTTTTTTACTTGTTTCATATATCTTGCAGTGTGGCCGCATTCCTTGATTTTCTCTGCACACCCAGGAGTATAAACAAGCCTGTGATGCTCTCTTGGATGCGCAAAAAATGGATCCTGGGAATGTCGAGATTGAGAATGAACTGCGGTAACCTACTCTCTTCTGCTTATATCCTAGTATGGTTCTAGGTTCACCAAGTACCTTTATGTTGATGAGAAGCAACTGCTCATGTGCCAGTAGAATTCCTTCCACGCCTCTGAAGAACTTATATCGTGTTTCTCAAGTGCCACTTATGTCTCAGTAGAGAGGAATCTTGTAGTTATTGAGTTGCAAACTGAGGAAATTTTGTTAGAGCTGACATTTCCGGTTGAATTGTGGCAGGATGGCTAGGGAACTCATGAAGAATGGCCCTGGCGGTTGTGAACAGTAAAACGCATTGGAAACTAGAGCTAGCAGGAACTCCTAATCCCTATGTTTTGTTAGGAACTAAAACTCTGAAACACAATACGAATCTTGTGTCTTCAGACTTGGAACGACGATTCTGTATGATATTTTCCTGTCTGACCCGTGGATCTGGGTTTTGTACATCTGGCTGTTCGAACCTTAAATAATACTCAGGGATTTATGTTTTTGAAACTAGGCAAAAGATTTGCCATTTTCATTGATTAAGGAGAAGTTTTAAGAGTTTGATACAAGCCTAGCCTTGACACAAGAGGTCAAGGCTCAGATGAAATAGGTCTACTCTCGTGGCATTACATTACTCAACGCCTTTGTGCCGGCGAGACACCACATGTTCACCACCTCCTTGATCTTCTCGATGAGCATGGTTGCGGTGCTTGACTTGTTGGTGAAAACACGGGTGTTTCTCTCCTCCCATATATACCTCCCAAGAGACAAGCATTTCTAGAGAGGCACGAGCGTCTCCCTTCTTGTGCATCACCTCGTTCCACCATTCCTATAAGGTGTGGCAAGCATGTCATCCATCCGGCGCAAGGTCGTGGAGCCTAAGCCTGTTCTCCATAGATGTCCAAATTCTCAAAGAGAAGCGGCACTTAAAGAGAAGATGGGTGGCCATTTCTTGGACTTCGTTACAAAGCTTGCAACGATCACAATTAGCCAACCTCGCCTCCTATTCTATCAGCCGTCCACACATGATTTTGAAGGGCCAACCAAGCAAAGATTTTGCACTGGGGGGGGGGGGGGGGGGGGGCAAGGTTTCCAAACCAAGTCCGGCATCAAAGAACGGGTGTGGCCCAAAATTGCATCTTATAGGCCGATCCCGACGTGTACTTCTCGTCGTTCGTGAACTTCCAAATTATCCTTGGCGTATCGGGGGCAAGTTGAATACCAACCATCATCTCCCAAAGCTTGGCAAATTGGGTAATATGTTGAAGAGAGAGAGCCTTTGGGTGTTGATTTGCGAAACCCAAAAGTTGTTTTCCAAAACTTTCCGAACCATGCATTTTCTCTTCTTTGTGATATCATAAATCAAAGAATTTAATAGAAGAATTTTCGATGAGTACTCGTGATGTAAACGGATCGGATTTTGTCTCTACCATATCCTTTACCATATTTGTAGTCCGATTCGGATCGAATTGGATAATGAACGGTTGCAGATTCAGTGGCGGATACATATGATCACGGATTCGAAACGGAAACAGAGCGGATTCGGGATGTAAATAAAATTAATCGGATCGGTACGTGCATATGTACATCATCAACCCACAGAACAAAAAATAATCGCTCCTAATCTAACAAAGTTATACTCCATAGTATGTACAGTGACCATGTAAGTGAGTTGTTGTTCAACGGATGAACTCCACAACTCACTAACTATAAATTGTGCTCTATTAGTTTAGACATTTCGGTAAAAAATTGGATTATTCAGATTATAACTGTCGGATCATCCTAATTAATTTTCGGATAATCCATGAGCGGATGCTATTTTACATACCATATCCTATACCGTATCCGGATGTTTAGTTCGGAATCGGATATCCTTATCCGTCGGATTCTTTAAAACCGAATATGGATTCTTTAAAACGGATTCGGCGACGGATTCGATGCGGAAATTATCCTATCCGTTTACATCCCTACACACGAGGGAGCGGGGCTGGCACTTGAACTCAAGACCTCGCGGGCAGGGAGGTATCAACACCTCCTAGCCATCCGGGCTATCCCTTGGTTCTCACACATTAAAGGTTCACAGTCATGAATTGTATTTCTACTGGTAATATACATTCAGTGTTTGTTTATTTGTTGAATCATATATGTTCTAATAGGCTGATCTGTGGTGCAATTTCAGTCAACAAACTAGAATTTTTGTATCAGCAAATGCATGTGCACTTGCTGCTTAAATTCGGGAAGTCTGACATGGTGAAAAATTCAGCGCTTTACTGAATCTAGATGGAACAATGGTTTAACTTGGTGTCTTTCCGTTTTATCAAACCGACTCTGGTTAGGAATTGTTCAGTAGTCTTTGGTTTGATTACTGCTGTCGAAACACAATTTCCCTTCTCTGACAAGAAACCTGAAAAAATGATCAAAGATATTTGTTTATGTTCGCATACTGTTGATACGGTGAAAGTTCAACAAAGGATCAATGGTTCGCATACTATTTGAATCTTCAGTATTTTTTCATTTGAGTAATTATGTTGCAACACAATCTACATTTCCACGCAAGAAGCCTGAAACCTGAACAAAATCTAGCCAATCTAGAGATGAAGGACAGCGATCCGAGGGTGACATTCGAGGCAGACGAGTTAATTGCGCTGGAGGTCACACATCTCGTCACGTACGTGCACATTGGTCACACATCTGGATAACGGGATTTTTTGGTCACACATCTCACAATTGCGTGCACATTGGTCACAAACGGGAAGTGTCATCCCGTTTTGGACTGGAAATTTTCAGAAAACCCCCTGGAGTAATATTAGGAGGACCATTTTGTAAAATTTAAAAAATCAGCAGGACCATTTTGTAAAATTAGAAGGACCATTTTGTAAAATTAATATTAGTCCAGGGGGTTTTCTGAAAATTTACCGTCCAAAACGGGATGACACTTCCCGTTTGTGACCAATGTGCACGCAATTGTGAGATGTGTGACCAAAAAATCCCGTTATCCAGATGTGTGACCAATGTGCACGTGCGTGACGAGATGTGTGACCTCCAGCGCAATTAACTCGAGGCAGACTGCAAGGTGATGGAGGGATTCATCCTGAGCCGGAGCACGCTGCAGTTAGAGTCGAGCCAGAGCACATTCAGATTCATTCAATCCTGAGGTGTTGGAGTGCAGAGGTGCCGTCGAGGCCCTTGGCCCTGTAGTGCCGCAGCAGCTCCGCCACCGTGGTGCTCTTGTACCGCGCCTCGCGTTGGCCGCTGGCGACTACCGGCGCGAGCACCCTCGTCGACGTGTCTGTCCGGAAGAAGCAGGCCACGGAGACCCTGGGACCCACGCCGCTGGCCACCACGCGGTGCTCCACGCTCCTGAACCTGTCGTTGGACACGAGCTGCAGGTAGTCGCCGATGTTCACCACCAGCGCCCCAGCCAGCGCCGGCACATCCACCCACACCGCAGACTGCTTGTCGCCGTCGAGGCGGTCGACAAGGACCTGGAGGCCGCCGACGGCGTCCTGGAGGAGCACGGTGAGAAAGCTGGGGTCGGAGTGCCGGGTGGTGCCCAGGGTGAGCCTCGGCTCCGGGCACGCCGGGTAGTAGTGTCCCCCCACGCTCAGCCCGTCCATGCACTCCTGCTCCAGGTACCTCGGGTTCAGGCCCAGCGCCTCCGACAGCAGCTCGAAGAGCGCGCGCCCGAGCTCCCGCACCAGCGCCGCGTACGCCGGCACGACGGCCCTGCACGCCGCCGGGATCTCCTCCGGCGCTGGCGCCGTATCTATGAACAGGGTGTCGCGCCAGTTGGCCACCGGCGACTGGAACAGGTCGAAGTTGCTCTGGTAGCGCACGCGTCGCCCGGGGTCCCTGGTGTAGTACGGCGCTTTGTCCTCCGCCGGCGACTCGTGGAAGCGCCGCATGCACGCGAGCATGTCCGACATGGCCGACTCCGGCACGCCGTGGTTCACCACCTGGAAGAAGCCGACAGTTTCCGCGGCCTCCTTCACCTGGGCGACGAGCCTGGCTCGCTCGCCGGTTGCGAGGTCGATGACCGGGATGGTGAAGCGCTGGCCATGACGATGAGCTGGTAGGGATGCGTCGTACAGGGGAAGGGACTCGGACGGGTGGTGGAAGATGGAGGGGACGGCGGTGACGCGGGCGTCGACGAGGCCTTTGACGCCGGCCTTGGTGTCGTCGAAGGCCTTGAGGGCGCGGAGGCGCTCATGGTCGGACGCCATGGATTGGGTACACACGTACTGCGGTGCAGTGGACCAGTGGTCCTTTTAGTTCAGTTTTTTGTGGTGTGTGGAAGCAAGAGTGAAGTCGTGGCTGTTTACTGAACGCACATACTACGTGCAACCTTACTGTCAGCGTCTCAATCCCTGATTGCTGACCCTCCATGATTACTGAAACTGAAGCCATAGTATTTCGGTAATATACATTGTATCAGCAAGTGTCTTCCTCTACGCAGATGCCATAGTATTTCGGTAATCCAACTAAAATGTCGCCCCATTGATCTCACCGACAGTTCAAAGCAACAGTGTCAAAGGATCCCACAATCATCAAGCTAAAATAATGTAGGAGAGTACGAGTAGATCGAACACAGTTGCAAACTCTAACAGTGTGGAAAATTGAGAATAACATCATCAGACTCCAGAAGAAACAAGCACAAAACAAATACTAAAACCATACGATCTCCATCTCTCTAGGCCTTGTCTTCTCCTTCAGTATTCTTCGGAGTTTGCTGTATTCTTCAGCGTCGTCGCCTTTCGAGATTCTCAGACAGAGAACCTCAAGGTCGGAGGATAGACCAGATGGCAATTTCAGCTCCTCCCGTGACTCAAGGAACCGAAGACAAGTCCCCCCCCCCCCCCCCCCCCCCCTGTTGCTCCCAAGCGGGCGACCCGGGGGCAACCCCCAAACCCTAGCCGCCAGGGCCCCTCCGGGCCTCCTCCGCCGCCGTCGCCGTTGATCTGCCGCGGTGGCGGCGGCGCTCGTCTCCCGAAAAGAGGGAGCGGGCACGCGGAGGGCTCTTGTACGGAGTGGCGCAGGCGCGCCGGGGCGGCGGCCCCGGAAACGGCTCGGCGGCGGCGTCTCTCTGGGCGGCGCGGGAGCTGGGTGACGGCGACGGTGCCTCGGCCGCTCGGGCGGAGGGGTAGCGTGGCGGCGGCGGTGCGGCTGGGCTGCGTTGGGTCTTCCTGGACCCGTTCGGCTGGGCAGCTCGCCGACGCAGGCAGGCCGGGGCGGCGGCCCCGGGGACGCGGTGGTGACGGGATTGGCGGGCCGGCTTTTCCTCGGCGCGGAGGTCGCTCGGAGGCTGCGGATCTTGGGCCCCGCGCCCAGATCTGGCGGAGCTGCGGCAGCTTCGGAGGACCACCGTGGATGGCAGCCTGGCGGGGGCGCGGCGGCCCTGGCCAGCAGCTGCAGACCTGTCGCAGTGGCGTGCCACAGGACATGGAAGGCGGCGCGGCGGCGGCGCTTCTGGTGAGCGGGGCGCTGGTCTTCGGCGCCTCGAGGACGGCGGCAGGTTCGTGTGAGGTCTCGACCTACTGCGCGTGAAAGCCGGAGCGGCGGCTCCGGGAGGGAGGTGGTGGTGCTGCTGCATCGTCTCTGGCCGTGTGGGCGGCAGGGCATGCAGTGTGGTGTCGCGGTTGGTGGTGTTGCAGGTGACGTGGACGTCGGGGTAGCGGCCCTGGGACGGCGGATGAACGCCGAGGCGGCGGCCTCGGGCGGCGGTGCAGTGGTAGCTCCATGGGGCAGAGTTTCTACTTTGCGCAGCTTTGGGTGGTGACCATGAGCGGCACGGGCGGCAGGGTCATCGGCTCGGTCGGTGCATCCCAGAGGGGATGGCTGGACGGTATGTCGGGGCGGCGGCCGTGGTCTGCGGGCAGTGTTCCTGTATAGCTGGGGCTACAGACAGCTGTGCCGTGCGGCGTTGCAGCTCGAGCTCGAGCGGTGGTATGTCGGGGTGGCGGCCCCGGAAGGTGGTGATGGTGGAGTATGCAGGGCATGCTGGAGAGTTGGATGTCGGGGCGGCGGCCCCGAGAGCTTCGGAGTCTCGAGAGTTTGATCTTGTGTCGTGTGGGCGATAAGGTTGCTCTTGACGTTGGTCGCCGGCGTGTTTTTTGGTACGTCGGAGTTGCAGCGACCGTGGTGCTTAGTGGCCGTGTTGTGCGGTGGTGTTCCAACCCTAGTGTAGCTAGGTTGTGTGGCCGCGGAGTGTGGTTTTTCGCTCGGTTCCCCTTAATTAACCGAGTCTTGTATGGTTTTCGGGTCCGGTTTCCCATATTAACCGGACCAATTCTCTCTTCTATAATGCAATGGCAGAGCTCCTGCTGGTTACGTTTTAATTTTCCCGGTCAAAAATTTCAGCTCCTCAGCAGGTTCATCCCATTCCCGGGTGTGCACCTGACCAGATATCACCCCATTGTTTTCTTCATACAACTGTGGAAAGAGAGATGATTTCTTTGTAAGTTCATCAGTCATTGTGCTATGCACTGCAATTGTACGAACAGATTCAGCAGATATGTCAGGGCTTACCTTCCATTGGTCCAAACTAAGAGTGACCAAACTAGGAGCACGGTTAAGAAAATAAGATAATGGCCGGTAGAAATCAGCGACCAACCATTCCCCAAGATACAAGCTTTTCAAGTTGCTAAAGGTCGGGCCGCCTTCAGTAGCTGGTTCCTTCCTCACATCCTTTACAGGCAGCGACAAACAGAATTCAGTAGCTGGCTCGTCCACCGTATCCTTTACACGCAAGGATAAACAGAGATTAGAGTTCTGCAATAGTAATTTATCTAAGAGAGAGTAGCAATATTGTGTCATTGGCAAGAGCTTTTTTACCATGAGAAGAGAATCAAACCTAAATTGATCATCCGTCGTATCCTTCACACGCAAGGATAAACAGAAATTAGAGTTCGGTAATAGTAACTTCTAAGAGAGTAGCATTGAGTCAATTAATGAGTAGCAATATTGCGTCATTGGCAAGAGATTTTTTACCATGAGAAGAGCATCAAATCTAAATAGCTCATCCGTCGTATCCTTCACACGCAAGTATAAACAGAAATTAGAGTTCGGTAATAGTAACTTCCAGCATTGAGTCAATTAATGGCAAAGATCTTTTTACCTTGAGAATCAAATTAAACCTAAATAGCTCAAGATACTGAGCATTGCAAAGGGCATGAAGAAAATCAAGTCTTCCAGCAGCATAGGATTTACTACTCCGTCTCCAGAAACACTGACCGAGGCACGCACCAGAGAAGGCATGGCAACCAGCTTAACTACTCTTCCTGCAACAGATAGCTTGAGGGAGACAACGTTGGGAGCAGATACATGGATCTCCGAGTAATCGCAGGCGGTAACCGACAACGTCGTCACGGTGTCGGAAGATATCCTGAATACTCGACCGAGCGAGCACCTGGATAGATCTAGTTCTTCAAGTGTCGGGCACCCAGAGTTGATCTTCTCTGCCATGGATGGATCAGACATCTGCATGTGGTGAATGCACAGCTTCTTCAGGCGTGGGAGGCAGACAGACTTGGGCGCGACGACGTCCCGAACCGCCGACGGGATCGTGGACTGCGACACGGTCATCTCCTCGAGCGTCTCCCAGTTGAACACGCAGTCGGGCAGCTCGAAAGGGTGGCCCGTGACGAGGGTGATCTCGAGCACGCGGATGCCGCGGCTCGCGACATGGCGCAGCCACCTGCGCTGGTGCGCGAAGTGGCTCGCGTCGTTGGAGCTGTGGAGGGAGAGCGCGCGCAGCTTGGCGTCCTCGCGGAGGAGGAGCAGGCTGCTCCCGAACCTCTCGGAGACAAGGCCGGGCAGGGTGACGCGGGGCATGGACGGCCACACGTGCCGCCACCGGCGCGACAGGAGGCTGCACTGGCCCACGGCCAGCCGCGCGTCCAGGGAACCCAGGATGCGGTGCAGGAGGTCGTCGGAGAGTGCGCTTAGCCTGTCGCGGCCCGATTCGCCGGCAAAACGAGCCCGTCCCCGGCACCGGCCGAACTGCGCGATTCGTCGAGCACATGGTGAGCATTACGGGATATGAGATGATGACATGTTTTGTTTTTCAGCAGAGATGATTTTAAAAAAAATTGAGAGAGATGATTTAATCTTGAGCAGAGATCGAAGAACACAAATGTAATGCAGAAACCGAATCCACACGCACCAGAGTAGGAGTTGTCATCAGCCATCGCCTCGCCGCCCTAGCTTGAAAACAGAAATTTTGGGTGTTGTGTTTAGCCGGCGGCCGGGCGCCGCACGCTATAAAGAAGGAGAAGGGAAACCTGCACGTGGATGCCGCCGGCAATCACGGTCTCACGGTTGCAATTTTATTTTCCTTTTGTGCGCTAAATAAACTTTTTTTGCGAATTATTAACCTAAATTTCAGAAAATCCTTCGAATTCCAACTTAAAACTCAAATGTCACGATATAAAGTCTGAAATGTTCCGTACTTACTCCCTCCGTTTACAATTAGTTTGCGTTCTGGGTTTAGTCAAAGTCAAACTTTGTAAAGTTTGACCAAATATATAGGGAAAAATATAAAAATTTACAATAAAATTTTAACATTATTAGAATCTTCATAAGATATATTTTCATATTATATATATTCTATATTATAGATGTTGATATTTTTTCATATATATTTGGTCAAACTATGAAAAGTTTGACTTTGAAAAAACACAGAACGCGAACAAAATAAAAACGGAGGGAGTAGATTTTTTTTGTACTACTCCACATTAAATTAGGCGATGGGAATGTAAGTTAAGGATAAATTGCAACATAGTCCTTTTTTTTACAAAAAATGCACTAAATATAAGCTATATAAATTACGATCTGGTCCTCCATGGATCTTGAGTTGGGGCTTCCTGGCACGGCCATCTACTTCATCGTTAGGGACTAGGCCACTTGGGACGGGGCGTCTGGGGAGACACCGCGCTGAAGTCAAAGAGTCTCCTTCTATATTTTTTTGAATGTTAGCAGGATCACTGCTAAATCTAATGAATAGATAGAAGGTTGGTCCAGTTTATGAGGGAAACCGGACCCAAAAACCATATAAGCGATGCCAGTCGGCTTACAACGCACAACCACACACACAACAACAAGGCACGCCTTGTCAAACCCTGCCAAGAAAGGCGAGAGGTCGGGACACAGAGCCACAAGACCGCTTCGCAACCGAAGCAAGATAGCTCGAAGAACAACCCAAACTCCAGGACAACACGTGTCAACGAACAGCCCACCCTTGACGCCGAGAAGAAGAGAATGGCGAGTGGACAGATGGACCCGTCTAGGAGGTTGAAGGTGAAGGTGAGATATCGCCAAACAAGGCACGCCGAGAAGAAGAGTCTCCCCCTTGGGCACACCAGCCGGGAGGTTGAAGGTGAGATATCGCCAAACAAGAAACATGTGATCAACAGCCGGCGCCAAAGCTCGAAGCAACTGCCTTTCGATAAGAGGAATCGGCGGAAGAACAACAAGTGGTCGTTGATGAGCTGCTAAGGCTATGCTCCCAAAATCATCCACGAATGCAGCATCATGGCTTTCCCACTGAATAGATTAGCAGAGGATGGAGCCTAGCCCCCGCTCCCTCCATCACCTTGTTTGCCAGAAGAGAAGGCGTAGCCATCCCAGGTCGATTTGGCCAGCAAACACGCTTACCGAAGAAGGCCGCACTAGATCCATCCCCAACGTCGGGCCACCACCATAGGAGTCCGCCGTGGAATGATGTCGGCGAAGATCCAACAATGCGCGTGGACACCAAAATGTAACGTCTCCATGACATCATGCCAAACGCTAACACGGCAATTCCTACACGAACCCTGGACCTACACCCGTGGCTACTCGTGGTATATACAAAGGAAGGAGACGACCTAGGCCTCTCTCTCCTCCACTCTGGTCAGCAGAGCTGGCGGAGGAGATGGAGAGCACGGAGAAACGATAACAAGAGTCGGGGGCGAGAGAGGAAGGAGATAATCAAGATAGTAGAAAAAGTGGTGGTTGGGTTGCTCGGCGCAAAACATAGACCTATAGTCAGTTAGCCATAGATGTCAAAGCATGAAACTACTGATGTCGTGTGTACTAACTATACGTAGTGGTAATTGCAGATGAGTATGCTGACAAAACGATATCGTAGATGAAGTTTGAATGGAGAGAAGAACGCGAAGACACGATTTACCAGCTAACCAAATCAACCACCACCAAGAATAGCAAAACCTTCGTCCTCTCGTCACTTCTGCTCCAACGGCGTGAGGGGTGGGCACCCTGGATCTGCGTTGTTGCGTTGTTGTTAGGCCCCTTAGGGCTAGGACTCGGCGAGCAGGGTCAAAGATTTTTTTCCTTGACAATTAGCTCACAAAATTTGAGCTAAAACATAGCATTTGAAGAAGCATGTCCGATGGTAAACCACTGTAGATTTCAATCTAGCTCCGCCCTAACTTCTGCTCCACCTTGTTAGTGGAGGTTCGTTGAGATCGTAGAGGAGGACGAGGAGCCATATGGTCGTTGCTCTTCTGGAGTAGTGGATTTGGTATTGTTTTCTTGTTTTGCAAGTGGCCATCATGTCTTGGTGCTTCTTCGCTGATCGGCAAGGTTCGGCCAGCTTCGGCTTCATCCTAGAGCTACTAAGGTCAGGTCTCACCGGATCCGTCTGGCTGGACTGACCCTTTTCCCCGCCTTCTTCTCAAAGACAACGATGTGTTTCTCAAATCACTATCGTTGGTGTCTTTTGTCATCGACCGGCGACTTCTCGACTTCTGCGTCAACAATATTTTCCTGCCTCCGACGTGGTTCGGAGGTCCAGATGCAACATCAAGCTTCGCTCGCGGCGTGCCACGCCGATTTCCCAAGGACCTATGTGTAATTTTGTTTTTCAAACATCATATTGTCGGGGTGGTTAATCTTAATATATGTACCTAACCTTTTCGCAAAAAAGAATTTGATTTGCCCGCATTTGGGCCTCGAGGTGGGCAACACCGCAACAGCCATATTTCATGTCTCTTGTGATCCTTCTTTAGTGCCCTAGAACAGATCTAGGGTTTATAGTTGTATTGCTTCTCTAAAATCGAAGTGCTTGGTCTTTGTCGTGGGCTCGTGGCTAGTTGATGGCGATTCTATCTAAGAGATCAGACTAAGGCAAGAACACTTACCGGCGTCATCTCTTTCCTTATGCTCGTACGAGACACTTCATATACACAGGGTTCAAGCTTCCTAGAAAAATCCCTATAGTCGTGTCTCGTGTGCAGTCTCGGATTCACCGACTTGCCCACCGGCCACACCTGACTTTGCTCATGTTCAGCCACCGGGTCACAAACGGACGATCCCATATCGATGCTACATGACGTTTGCAGTGTTGTAAACAGTGTTTTCTATACAGTGTTCAGATCAATCTGGATCGTTAGATTTTGTTCAGATGGTTCGCACAGGCGAAGTCAGGCTACTGCAGCCGTGACTTTGAGCAAAGTCAGCCAAGCCGAGCGCTGCTCGTATCTTGGATTAGCCCGCAACAAGGAAAAACATGGTCATATCAATGTAGTACTCTGCCATGATAGATTATTCCCCATATCACATAACTTGTATAGTTAACTCGAGCAACACAAACTTCAAAAACGTTACCGAGCGACACATAAAGCTTATTTGTCATGTCCTAATCTCTTTATGCACAGTGGCAGATTAACTGATTTGGTGTTCCAAGTAACGGTGGTTACAAAATTCTACCGTCTGAGAGCCTCTTGCTCCGTTATTGGCCAGGAACATGAACAAGGTAAAATGAGGCTAAACGTGCCTAATTTATGCTCAACCATTATTAACATCAAAGACGACCCGGTTTGTAAAACGAAGCATTGGTGTAGTTTCAAGCCGCAACCTTCTTGCAGTGGTTTTCCAGCCACTCCATGGTGACACTCTTTGGTCTTTCAAGCGGCAGGCCGAGGGCACGGTCCCAAATGAGCTGTGTCACAGATAATTGATCAACATTAGCAGGTGGAAGATCCACGAAAGAAGCTTGTGAAAGTGGAAGGAGGAGACAGACCTGAGATCCAATTCCTATGCTCCTTGAGACGCCGAACAAAACAGTGTAGTACCTGTGCATTAGACAAGCCATCCTTGTTAATCATGCTGTACTAGATTTACTTTTATATCATACTCATCCTATTATATCCTCTGAGTATAAGTTACAGATTTACTAGTAACTAAATAGTTAAACAAGTAAATTAAATACCGTGCTTCAACTAGTCCAAAGTGGTTGAGCAAAACTCCACTGTGAGCATCAACATTAGGCCATGGGTTTTTCACCTGAAAATGCATAAGCATAGATAAATGATGATGCCTATACCCAGAAATACGAAATTAAAGGAGGGGGAATCACGGCGACACGGCCAATGTCGTAGCATATTACTTTGCCCAAGTCAGTGAGGATAGGAGGCACAACTTCATACAACTTGGAGACCTGAAGGAACAATAATATATCGCATTGAGTTTGTTGAACCGAAGAGAAACCATGCAGTTAAAATAAAGTAAAATGAAGGTTTTAAACTAACCAGTTGGAAAAGTGGGTCCTCCGGTAAATGCTTCAGTGCAAACTCCCTTTGGCACGTGTATCGTGGATCTGTATTACGTAGAACCCCATGACCATAGCCAGGAACAACCTTTGAATGCAAACCATCATCAGTAATTCAGAGATACTTTAAAGTTCAAACCAACAAACGAAAAGTAGACGCAGATCATCAGTGAAAAAGCATTTACATAACCAGCACAGGAGGAAGAATGCAATATAGGGCAAAGTATCTAAGATCCAATGTGTAGCGCGTTTGCTAGTTGAAAAGAATAATATGGCGAGATAAGCTACCTTTCCACTCTTCAGTGTCTTCATACATATTCTTTAAGCTGATCAGTTGTAATGTTACTCCCCGTCTCTTCCATAACAGATTTGATCCATAGCAACACTTCCTGCAGTATATGGTAATCATGGTCAGTTCATGCATATACATACAGTAAGTACACACTTAAAGAGGACAGAAAATATGCTTCTTCTGAACAGCGTGTGCAAAAGCAAGTGATACATTAAATAGCACAGTTACAAGTAGTTTTTGCAATTTATCAGGAGCGATTTGTTCCAGGAGATCCATTTGACAAGCACAAGTGAAACAGGATGTGGCTGAAAACACCACATAAAACCTAGCATACCTGATTAGCAAGGCCGTGCAGTGGCCCAGCTAAACCGTTCAGTGCCGCTGCAAAAGAAAGATAAGGATCTGACAGAGCACTTCCGACCTGTGATTGAATGATCGCATTAGTGCTGGATAAAGAGGTCATGCATAGAGGATATAAATAGGAAACGAGTAACCAGCAAAGCACAACAGCTACACAAGGACTTGAAATCGAAAGGGCATGTGTGGGAAAAACAAACATACTATCTAAATCAACAGATCACGGAGTTCCGCGTTTTCCAATGCTTCACCAAGAACACACTAGGTGACAATAGCTCATCCAGAAAATACAATAAACGTATAGTTTTAAAAGAGACATCTACTGCTATCATAACCATTCACTATGTTCTCGTAACTACGCATTTCGAACGAGTAAGGCCCCTTGAATACCACAATTTAAGTAATGAAGGAACTCAAGAAAAACAATTGCTCTCTATTCAGTTTCTAGTAGTACTACTATGGTTATCCTACACTCCTTAAAGAGATCCTCCCTGTTCAAAAGTGTTCTTCAAGAACCATGAGTGCTAGTTCGGTTTATCAAACATGCTAATGCATCACAGATACGTAACAATCACATTGGCAAACCACAGGCCAGAAATGATATATATGATGAAACAGTGCATACCAAATTTGTATTGTAAGGATGCCCCTAAACTAAAGTATCTTAGTGCAGCGAGCAATCATCCTTTGGCAGGTTCAGAACAATGGTGGCAGCACAAACATGAAAAATCAAGATAAGACAAAAGGAAACAAATATTACCAGATGCCCAGTATGAGCACTGACATTCCCGCCTTCATGATCGCTGCAAGAAAAGATGTCGTGGTACAAGGGAAAATCAATCTACATCCTTCGGCAACAAATATAGAAATAGAAACGTGGATGGATGAAATTACGTGTGAATTGTTACGTATAGGCGCATCAACTCCAACATTTTGGGGTCATCAAAACCAAGCATGTGGGAAAAATTCGCTGCGTAGTCCAGTGAATTATCAGCTGCAATAGTTTTCCCATCCTTGAAAATCCTTCAGAGAACCAAAGAAATAGGTTTATTACTATTTTGTTGAACAAACACCCTTTCTGGATCTTAATTAGAACAAAACCTTCAATGACCGATACCATGTTCCAGTTAGTGTAGTACAAGATGTTGCTTGTGATAAAAGAAAAGCTACCTCCGGTAAACATATGAAGCCACTTGTGGAAGCCGAGCAATCAAATTTAAGCAATCTTCATATGTAGGCTCCCAGAACCTATGCAAATAGCAGTCATAAATGCAATGCAATATCACCATTGAACGAATAAATAAATTTCGAGGCATTATAATGTTCAAGCATACTTTGATTTAGGCATTCCCTTGTCGTAAGCCTTTGCAAATTCACTCTCAACCTGAAATAGAGTTAAAAACAGAAAGTCTTAATTCACCCACTTTGAAGGTCTAAACGAATTTTCACACACCTTACAAATTTTGAAATTTTCTTATTTCCTTTCTAGTGGTACTAGTTCCAAGCCCAAACAAAGGGAATTTTGAAAAAAAAACTTGTGGCACTAGTTTCAAACTCAATACACCCGCTGGAATGTGTTTTTGGTGATAAACAACAATACTGAACAATGCAACATAAAAAGGTCTTACTTGAAGTGCCATCACTCCAGTGGTAAACTGTGTCATTGGATGAGCAGTTACAGGGAGAGCATCTATCGCCTTATAGACATAATCTGCATCCAAGTTAAATAAGGTGCTTGAGTGGAAAGAACAATCGGGAAATAGAGCGTATATTTATATGCAGTTCAAATTGATAGAACAGTGTCCCTGCAACGAACTTTTAGATGTTGAATATATTCAAGAAACTCAAAATCAATTTCTCAAGGTGAGGATTCAAATAGCTTATAATTGTTATCCCAAGTAAAGTAAGGAAAATCCGAGTGATTCTATCTCAAGAAAACATAAGTCAACAACAAAGAGCATCAATGGATCTGGAAGAAAAAATACCATGTTATCATGATCATCTTTGACTACTGAATTTCGGTGAAGTTAACAACAGCTTGCACTTAGAAGCTACTAAACATGAGAAAAGATAACAACAACTTATATCTCCTTCAAAATGCATGACCAAAGAGAATCAGGTTTTCCTAGTAGAACATAGTATACAAGAAATTCAGAAATATGTTGGATGTCTACTAGCAGAATAAAACTTCAATATTCCATACCAACATGACCTCATAAATTTCTACTCATCTATGACTACGTTTGAAGTGAAAACAGTGAATAAACGAGCATGGGTGAGGTGGGGGTGGGGTGGGGAATAAGGGACCTGGAACAGTCGAACGGCTAAGCAATTCCTTTGATAGTGCATCAACTTGCTCCTTGGTTGGCACCTGAAACATGCAACAAGCCAACAACCAATCAGCCCGTGCTAATAAGTAAAGACTTAAAGTTGGCAAAACATGGGGATAACAAGGCAAAAGCGAAACAGTTACACTCTTGGAATAACAAAAAAGCCAACAAGAAACTTTGTCCTCTACCGCATCAACAAATAACTATACTTCGTGTTTTGGAACGAACTATTTTTCTCAAAACCATTCTGGAGTAGTAAGTGTTTTATAAGGCAAACCTTTCCGGTCAAAAGAAGCCAAAGGAGACCTTCAGGTAAAGGTTCTCCACCTTTAACTGCAGTGGGCAGTACTTTCTGGCACTCTGGAATAGAGAGACCTCTAAAACGAATACCCTGAATAGAAACAGATAGATTACAGCCATCAACAGGGAGATACAGTGGGGCATACTGAAATATGGCAAATCAAAATATGTTCTAATTCTATTAATACTATGCACTTAGGCACCTATGCTAATAGATAAAATACTAAAAGCATTATGCTCTTGTAGTCAAGCAAGTTCCTGTATGATGAATTGATAAAATTTAATCCATGCACATCTCTTCTAAATTACTGTAACATGGTCAACTCTGGCAACTGACTCATATTTTGACATAAAATATAAAATTAAGACACAAATTCTTACTGTGCAGACACATTAAGCTCAATTTTGTTATACAAAATTAACAAGAAACTTCAGTACAACAACAAAGCCTTTCATTCCCAAGCAAGTTGGGGTACGCAACAAGAAACTTCAGTATAATATAATAATCCATTTTCTAGTCTACTGAACATTTCGACATATACAAGCTAACATGCAAATTTCCCTTAATACAGCACACATAGCAACACAAAAAGGACAACAAGCATACCTCCTCCGGGTCAAGTAAAGATGTTTCCCAGAGCATTCCAGTCATCCCTCTCATCCCACCAAGGACCTGGAGAAAGTAAAGATATTGTTCAGAATTCGCCCCAGTAAACAACACATAGCTTTTCAAAGATAATATGCATACCATGTCCACAGTTATGTTTCCAAGCTGGACCTTTCCATGCTCGGACTTTAGTTTCTTTAAGCGATCCTGTAACAAGATGCATACAAAATAATTTTTAAACTGACCGAATAATTTAAGAGCAGCTAACAAGCTTCTAAGTGGGCACTTATCCAACACATGTTATGAATATTCTGATCCTCTAGATCTAAGTGCCAACCTGACCTTGTGAAAATCATAATATTACATGTGTAATAGGGTAATCTTCTAATCATCTAATTTATTTCCTATCAGCCAAGAGAACAAAATCTAGTCCAACGGGAAGCATCATATATTCGAAACACGGTAAATATGTTTCTTAAATGTACAAAGGTATTTTTTGCTAGCATGTCCCAGCAGGGCATTTGTGAACAAAAGGTGTTCAACACTATTCGGAAGTATCACATGAACCGAAACGAGTTAACACTACTGGGACGATATAAAGGGAAGATAAGGAATCAGATGCCACGAATACTTTTCATCTTTACAAGAGAACTGCCTACAAACCTGTTGTTCGGGAATCATTTCCTGCAGCTGGGACCTAAGATCCTGCATTTTCAGAAACACAGACAGCGTCAGGCTCAGCAGGTATCAGAATTCCCGTCATAAAATCTAGCCATGGAAACAGCGACCAGCAGTTTCCAATCCACATGATCCTATACAAATTCAAGCACGGAACAGAACAGGACGGTAGTTATCTTACGAGATCGGAAGCGCTCTGCATCTGCAGCCATCTCACACCACCGAGCGTGGTAGCGTCATGTCCCTGTAAACACGAGCAACAAATAAATTCCCAGAATCAGCCAACGCCTAAACCGGCACACGGACGACGCGTTTGGCCAACCCAATGCGAACAGGGGGTCTGGTGGACGGACGGTTTCACTCACCATACTTTTTTTTTTGAAACGAGGCAAAAGCTTTGCCTTTTCATTGATATAGAAGAGAGTTTCACTCACCATACGGGATCGCAGCTTCGAGACCGCGGCGAGGCCCCGGAAGAACGCCATGGCCGGAGCACGCGGCTACCGCAGCTGAAACAGAACACGAACATAAATGGTTTCGTCAGACCCTAGGGCTCCACCGAATCAACCGAAATCCATCAAAAATAAACGGCGACAAGTACGTATGTACGCGCAGCAACCACATCTAAAGCATTGGTTCGTTCCTAAATTCCTCCAAAAAATCGAAAATAACAACGGAAAATCGCGCTAGCCGAAACGGATCCAGAAGCCCATCGGGCAACAAACGAAACAGAGCACAGAAAATCTGTCGATAAATTCTGGCGAAAATACCGAGGTCGCAAGCTGTTGCGGCGCGACGGGGAATCGAAACAGAGAGAATCGAAAGGGGAACAGGTTGGAGGCGGGCAATCCTTACGCGTGGGAAGGAGAATCGCACGGGAAGGGAGGTGGCGACTGCGGGAAGAGAGAGTCTCCGGAAGCGGTGGAGGGTGGAGGAGGAGTAGAGCCAGCAATTAGGAGTTGCCTTCCCCTAATAAATCGGCGGCTCCCTCTTTTTCCTGTTCTTTCGTTCCAACCCCCGGGAATATGTCTCTATTTCGCAATCTTCCGCACGTTTCGGAAAGAGTGAATCACACCGGAGGTCATGAAGTTGCACGAAATGGAAGGATTGGTCACCAAGTTGAAAAAGCTCAAAACTTGGTCACGAAGTTGTGAATTAGCGAGACGTTGGTCACTCTGTTACGACGGACGTTAAGTCGATGACGTGGCAGTACATTTTTTACAAAAAAAAACCCTTAAATTTTGAATTCTTCTAATTACTAGGTCCCCGCGGAGGCACCAACAGAAGGCGGACGAAGCCACGTGCATCGACGAGGAGTCCCTTGCCATCGTGGCAGAACGCCGCCGCCGTGCAGCCTCCTGGGTAAGCGCAGTGGTCGGAGTGGGGTTCGAGTTCAGGCTCTGCCGCCCTCTGCGGGGCCCGTGAGGTCCAGCTCGACTGTGCCTCCGCGAGGCCCAACTCGACTACGGGGTCGCCGCCACGGGGCAAGGCGGCGCTGCGAGGTACTGGAGCGACAAAGCAGAGGCCGAGCTCCGCGCTGCTAGGAGACTCGCGTCGGGGCGAAGCCGAGCTCGCTTCGTAGGTAGGCCCGCGCCGTGGAAGGAACGGTGCCCCGCCGCCGCAAGATGCGCGCCGCTGTAGAGCCTCCGCCACGCTGCCCTGCGCCCCTGCCGCCCGGACGGCCATTCATCTCAGCGCGGAACAGGTACAAGAGGCGTACATACAACATATGTTGGAGTTCCCGATCTAACATCAAGTAGTACTGCGGCAGCATAGTACATCAGCAAGCTTGTATCGCCAAATTAAACAGGTCGGCATCCATAGCCTGAAACGCGTCAACTACTACTTTACCCGTTCGACCGTTCCGTCGATCTCCTCCACGCGCGCCCGAGACGCAGCGGCCGCGGGGGAGTCGTCGTCTGCGCTAAATTTGGGGAATCCGGGATTCTATTGGATTCTTTTGCTGCTTCAGGAGAGAGGCCGGTCGAAGCAGTTCTTTATTCGCGACGGCGGTGGTTTTCTATAAAGGAATAAAATCGAAAAGGATCTACCAATTGAAAGACACAAAATTTGAAGGGGTTATTTATAAAAAATCAGTCAGCCACGTCACTGACTTAACGTCCGTCTTGACGGAATGACCAAAGATTCACTAATCCACAACTTCGTGACCAAGTTTTGAGCTTTTTCAACTTGGTGACCAATCCTTACATTTCGTGCAACTTCGTGATCTCTGGTGCGTTTCACTCTTTCGGAAATGTTTTTATCGACTACTAGCTTTTTCTTCTTCTTTTTTAAGTGGGTTGACAAAATCATTTCGTGCTCTGTCTGTCACGGCAAGACTAATTAAACACGGATGGGAGATTATTATTTAGCTAAAAAGGTATTCCGAATGCACCTTTGGCCTTTGCCACCCAACAAGGGCGAGGCCGCCGTGACCAACCATGCATCGAGGGGGTAAACTGGAATGAGAATACTTAATTTTGCGAGGGCTCTTCTGAAAGCAACCGCGGAGAAGATTTGTCAAGATTTTAAAATTAGTTAGCTGGAACGGCGACCGAATGAAAACGGAATATTGTATTTTTCGGGTAACGGAATGAAAATTTCTAGTCTTGCTCCGCAAGATGATGGCGATGTGGGCTTATGCTGGTCGTTTTGGGCCTGCAAGGAGGACGACGTGCAAAAGCCCAGTACAGTTGGTACTGCCACGGTTTACCCGAAGTAGTATAGCAAAGCTGCGTGCCAGGGGTCGGAAGAGAAGAGTGGTAGCGCCGCTGGTGACCTTTTCCGAAGCAAAATGGCTCTTCAAGACTCACATAACTGAAATGATGAGATGCCTTTTTTATTTTAGGGAGATTGATCAAATGCTTTCAATGCCTATTCTTCTGTCTTCCTCGTTCCATATTTTGTTTCTTTTGCTGGGATGATTTTAACGGATGCACATGATAGTTGATAGGTGTAGATGGCTCCTAGAAAAAGATGTTTTTTTTTTTGTTAAAGTATATGCTCAGCAAAACTAAAGTTCCATAGAGGAATTTCTGGACGAGAAGAAACCCCGTGAGGGTTAAAGTCCTTTTATGGGACCTTAGCACGACAACTTTCCTATCTACGACAATAAGGTTTGCCCGGGGCGATTACAGCGGCGTGATTTTGCCTTGCTCCAGTGTTTGTAGTCGTCGCTAGGTGGTCTATAGATTTTGATGTAATTTATGTTACTTTTAGCGTTCTTTGTACCATGTTGATAGTTGATGAATAGATCGGAAGTCACCTCGCAAAGAAAAAGATCTTTTGTGGTTGACTTTTAGGTGTACCAGTTTGAATATATTTTTCTGGATTTTGCTATCACTTCATTCCTATTCTGTTTTGGAGAGAACAAAACTTCCAAACATGCGGCGCTTCGGAGCAAGTTGGCGGTGGTGGCGAGTATGATTTTTCAGCACGGCGGAGGCCATTGCAGTTGAGGAGGAGTCCAAAGATCTTAAGCCTTCTATTTTTGTTCTAAGTCTGGAATAAATGTTTGATCTTCGGGTTGTTGTTTTGGTTGTTGTTGAGTGCTTATTGGATGTTATATGTTTAGTTCTTTTGGTGGCTTGGGTATGTCTTGTGTTGTTATGGGTGGTTGCAATGTCTTATCCTGCAGAGGTCTACTCTTAGATGGTTGTAACCTTGTATCACACCTTATTTGTTTTCGTCGGCTTTATTAAGTGAAGTCGGGGCTTTTAACCCTTCGCTGGAAGTAAATCCCTTCATCCTCTCCCTCTCACCACTTGCACGCGTAAGACTATCAAGAATGTTGTCATCAAACCTTTTTGGCCATATATTGTTTATGAATTTTTATTCCGGTTGTGCCTCACTTTCAATAAAATGATTTTCTCTATAACTGTCATAGCGAGGTGGATACTCCTTCGGTTTTTGTAGGAGTAGGCAGTAGTATAGGAAAAGTAAAGAAAATATATGGAGTCATATGCATGTTTCGAACTGCCACTTCTTTCTTTCCCCAGCTCTCTCCAGAACTCTCTCGTTGAGAGTCGACTTTTGGCGACCGGCGCCGCCCCTTTCCTCCACGCTTTCCGGCGATGCTGTCGGCCGGCGAGTGGATGGAATAGGAGGTAGGCTTCCTCTGTACAGAGTAGTAGTAGCTGTAGGTGTAGTTTTTGCCTCTATGGCAGCCTTGCCCCCCGTGGCGACTTTCTCTGTCTTCTTCTTCGACTGCTTGCCGGCGACTCGCAGCGGCGTCGGGAGCGATGCTTCTCTAATCTGCAGGCTGGATCCAAGGTGGATTGATTGCAGGGCTGGAGAAGATGAAGGTCGATTCAATAAATCCGCAGGCCGTATCCCCTGCTTTGCTTCGAGGTGGAGCTGTCTTCCTCTGGCCGGCCGTGGCGGCGAGGAGAGGATGAAGCTCTGCTGCGCTGCGAAGTGGTTTGTGCTGCAGAAAGGAGCTTCTCACGCGGTGGACAAGTTCGCCGTCGCGTTCTACGGCCAAGTTGGTGGCCAATCTTCAACCTCTAGTGCGGAGGCCCTCTCGATCCGGCGCCGGAGCTCGGCGTCTCGAAGCAGTCAAGTGGTTCGTCCCCGACTGCGGCGAGGTTGCCGGCGTCTGCGATCGATCGCTGGCTGGGAGAGACTGAGTGCTTCATGGGCTCCGATCTCGGCGTCCTGCGCCTGGAGATCGCCGGCGATTTGGGGTGGAGAAGACATAGGACTTGTTTGCAGTTCTTCATTTAGTCCTAGGGTCTTTTTTGTAAAAGCGCTGGGCCTTTATTCGAATTGTAGGTCAACCTGGGCAATAGATGTAAAAGGCCTAAGTGAACTTTGTACCTGCTGTGAGGACCCCTCAGATTACCAGTCCGAGGTGCCCACGTTATGTAAACAGATCACGATCCCAATGATCATTGCATCGCGATCACATAACCAACATGGCATACAGAGCTACATATCCAACTCGATTAGTACAAGACTTACATAAATGGTGGTCACACGACCAAGCCTGCAACCCTCGTCACGCAGGACGGAATTAACTACGATATAGCGGAAGCTTTCGGCTAGCGTCGGCCCTCGTCACAACCGGACGCATTCCCACAGAGCAGTTGACCGGTGACACTCAGTTGGCGTAGTCGTCGGCGTACTCCTCATCTTCGGCGTAGGTCTTCTCGTTGAAAAATCTGGACATTGGAATATCCAGGGACACAGCCATGAGCACAATCACGTACTCGCAAGACCACCACCAGGCTTAAGTTGTCATGGTAATGCAATAAAAGCGTTTTCGAAAACTGGGATAGCTGCTATATATGACTATAGGGCTTAATTTTCGCAAACGATGCTTTTAGACATAGAGAATACAACATCTCTATATCTTTGTTGAAAAAGGCATTTGGAGATATAATTCTCCTTCTTTTAGTAATGGCAGAAACCATTTCCACGTTTGAAAACACTTTTGTAAAGCTTTTTCAAAACACTAGGATAGGGATGCCCCTTTTTCCTTTCCGGGTTCCGACTGGTTGACTCCCCGAGACCAACCATCTTCTCCCAAAATCCGTACCTCCCAGGTACCTCCTTGATGCCTCCTTTTTCTTTTTGCCGAAAACAGTTTCTTTTTTTTAAAGCATAAAAGTGCCCATACGCCTAGATCGGTGGCCTTTCCAACCGTCCATGACCGAGGACTCGGCTATTCGAATAGATTTACACTCTGCAGAGGTGGTACACTTTCACCACAAGATTCGGATGGTCTGCCGTGGATCAACCCCGGACTGTACAGAGACAGCATGCACACATCAGACGGCCGATCCTAACTTCCACTATGTCAGTGCTAGTATAAGAATATCCTCGTCGAGTGGGTTTGCTCCCCCGGCACCGAGTGAGCTAGCCGTATCGATCCGGTTTCCCCTAGCCTCACACCGCCATGACAGGAGACCCACCGTTGCTTCCCGGTGGCACACGAAGTCCACACTTTGTATACCCATATCCAGCATTCGGTTCCGGGGACTCTAACCCCTTCTAGCCAATTGAGGAGTATTCGAATACTAACACCAACAAGCTTCCGCTAAGCCCCGTGCCCATTTTGAGGTAATGTGGTTGTACGGGTTAATTGTTCGGGCGGCCGCTAGGGCAGTCCTTTGTTTTTCAAAAACATCTCCACCTCCGACTGCTCCCAGCAGCTCGGGTTTTCGTAAACTCACCGAATGCTCCCAGCACTTCGGGTTTTCACAAACATCTCCATTTGCTCCCAGCAACATGGGTTTTATAAAACACTTTCTCGCCGATCGCTCCCAGCGACTCGGGTTTTTCCTTTAAAAACATTTTAGCAAATCCAGGTTCCCATCCTATAGTTTTGAGGTAAGAGTATAAGGATATGCTACTAGAAAATATAATTTTCTTGATAGCGCCTTCAGTGGAAGGCTTCTCAAGTAAAGACTTATTCTTATAAAACCTATTAGATACTAGTAGATATCTTTTGGCCAAACAATATTTTGTAAAATAGTTTTTGGGTGGCAAGATGCCACAAAGGAGATAAAACATGCATTATTTTATTTTGAAAACAAAACATGCTTGTAAAAATAATAGTATTTCAGTAGAGTGGTGAGGTGGCTTGCCTGGCTCAGCAATATGTCCTTGGTATTTATTTTGAGGTTCTTCGGGTTCACTCCTCACTTCCAGTTCCTTCCCGATCGTATCTAACGTCGTAAACAGGAAAAAGAACAATATTCAAAACCAAGACAATACCACAGGGACATATCAAACAGCAAGCATTTGCACAAGACACTAAGCTAACAATTAAAAGCAAGCAATTCACTTAGTTATACAACATCAAGCAACAAGTCCATATAACTAAGACAAACAACAAACACCCCTAAGAAAGTTTACACAACAACACTAATAGCTAAATTAGTAGTTTTAACTAAACACTAAAGCAAAACTCCACTTAGGGTGATTAAGTCACTTAACAAGAGCTGCTACCAGAGTTTCAGGAAATACTTCAGACAAAAGTATCTCCTTAGTTTTCAGGAAATACTTCAGACAAAAGTTAAGTTACTATTTATTTTCTATTATTAAATTATTTCACCAAGCTAAGATAGAGACATTAACAAACTACTCATGCTAGTATTTAAACTTAAAGACTACCAAGTTTAACTAACAAGGCAAACATATTAAATCACACAAACAAGTTTGCCAACTACAACACAATCTATTATTTATTTACAAAATAGGGTTAAGGTGATAATTAGACAACCTTTTTGGATCACTTTCAAATTGTAAAACTAAACATCACTAATAAACTTAAAACAGCCAGTAGCTAAGAAGAACTTTATTAGTGAAGTTTACTTTATTTCATTAATCATGAAATTAAGCAAACAAGCGTGATTAATTCATTTTATTTCCTTAGGCACTAAAAGCATTTTACAACTAACTTCATTTTGTTTTTACTTAAGCACTAACAGTACTAACATATTAAAAACAACATTATGTAGTGATCTACAGTACCTAAACAATTCACAAACAACAAAAGCAACAATTTCAAAAAAGACCAAATATTTATTTTATCACTTTTAATAGGCAGAAAACACCATTTTAGAGTTTATTAAGTCCAGGGTGTTCTGTTCAACCAAAATTTAAGAAAATCTAGGTTTAGGTTCTTTGTATGATTTAGAAGCTACTGCAATTGGATTTACCCAAAAATCTTAATTACAGAAAATTAATTAAATGCTAGAAACCCCTACTGGTCCAAACTTCAAACACATGCCAAATAAAAACTAAGCATCACAAACACATGGGGTTAATTTCTACTGAAAGCTACTGTCCTAAGAATTCCAAAACAATTGGATTCACTTAATTTGGATTAACAAAACTCAAATTATTGAAGAATCAGTGTTTCAGACCAGCGACAGCAAAACATTTTTCATGGATACACAAATTAATATTTTTGAGATCTGCAAGTTGGACATGGTTCTAGACTCATTGCTTTACCACTGTGATTTTTGGTTTGCACAAAATGCAAGTTTAACTATTTTATTTTGAATTAAACTAACAGATCATAAACTGCTATTTAGAGAAAAGAATAGATCCCTAAAAAAACAGAAGCTGGGCCAGATCTGGAGCCGGGCCGAGTCAACGAGCTGGGCCGGCCCGCGGCGGCGCGCGCGCTGGCGAAAGGGTGAGCAACCGTGGATCTGAGATCCGACGGTCCAGAACAGATCTGGCCAGATTCAAGGAGGGCCGTAGATCAGGCGATGGACGGTCCACGTCCGTCTTCTTCCTCAGGACGGAGAGGAGCGGGCTGAAACGCAGGAAATCGAGCAGAGCTCGGGATGCTCACCTCGAGGTCGCGAATGAGGAAGGGGAAGGGTCCAGCTGGGTGCGGAAGGCTCGGGGGAGACGAGGGTAGCCGCAGGTCTAGAAGGGGAGCTTCCGAGCGACGGAGGTGTTGAGGGCGTCCGGCTCGGCCCCGGCGAGGTCGCCACTGCTCCGGCGTCCCTGCGAGGAAACCAACATGTCTCAGAGGTAGGTCGAGGTGCGGGGATCACGTAGATGCAAAAATGGCGGCCTGAGGAGGACGGTGAAGGAGGCGAGCTTGCTCGGAGTCCACGGACCCGAGCGGCAGTTCGTCCTCGATTCCGAGCAGAACAGAGCGAGAGCTCGCTCGGCCTTTCCAGGGGTGGGGGAGCGTGGGTGTGTGAGGCTAATGGGCAAGGTGGGAGAGGGAATGGGGGTCTCGGGTGCCTAGTACGAGAGGGTGGCCGGCACGGTGCCACGGGCATGGGCGTGGGGAGAGAGAGAGAGAGAGAGAGAGAGAGCTCCAGAGCGGGATTGGATGGGAAGGGCGGTGGAGGAGTGTCTGCCCGTGCTGCAGAGGGCTTTGGAGGCTAGCAACTGGCTCGGGGCTGTTGGAGGGGGGGTGAGGTAATGAAGTGAAGGTATCTGCCTGCTCCCTGCTCGACAGAATGCCAGGAGGAAAAAGACAAGAAAGGGGAGATGCTAGGGTTGTCCAGGGGCAAGGGCAACGGTCCAGGGGTGTGTGAGGGTTCATGGCACGTCCAAAACAAGGGTTGGGAGAGTGAGGGGTGCAGGTTTCGATTTTTCTAAATTACTTTGGAGATAATTGGACTAGGTCACTTTGCTAAGATGGATTAGTCAATCCTTTGACAAGAAAATTAAGACACAAGATGACTTGATTAGAAGGGGCATAGGTGCAGTGTTTGGCTTAAGAGATGAGGTAAAAAGGGTTCAACAACCTCTAGATACAAAAATGGCAAATTGCCATTCTAAAACACAACAAATGGTCACCTTAAATTGTAGCACTCAAGACTAGCAAAAATTAGTGGTCAAACATTTTTGCAAAACTTAAAGAAGGCTTTATATGGAAGGTAGAGGTGATGAGGATGAGTTTAGGTGAGTTGCATTTCCATAATGAACAAGATAAACTCTAGTTATCACGCTCTAGAAATGCTAAAAATTAATAGACATGAAGATAGCCATCCACTATTTTGAAAATACAATATTTGAGTTTCTTAAGAACCAAATCATAATAAAAAGGGGCAAACACACCAAAATCATAAAAGACCACATTTAAGTATGGAAGAAATCAAATCAAACCATACACTTTAGTGGACACATATTATCCACATACTTACATTCAAGACAAACAATTTCAAGCATAAGTTAAACATTTCAAACAAGCAAACAATTAAACAATCCACCAAACACTTAAGATAAAACACATATATTTGTGAGGTGGTGACCAACATGATCATGACAAGATTTTGGAGAAAGAGGGTTAAACCACTCCTTAGTAATAGTTTCCAAAGCAATATTAAATTAAGAGTTTTGAACTAAGAGTTGCAAAAATCAGAACATTTTGGTGAAAAGAGTTTGTTAAAAAGAAGATTGATGAGATCCTTTCAATGCCTATTTTTCTGTCTTCCCCTTTCCATGATTTGTTTCTTTCACTCGTATGATTTTAATAGATGCACATGATAACTATAGATGGCTCCTAGAAAAACTGGTTATCTTCTCTGTTAAAATACATGCTCAACAAAACTAAAGTTCCTTAGAGGAATTTCTGGACGAGAAGAAACCCCGTGGGGGTTACCTTATCACGACGACTTCCCTGTCTACGACAATAATGTTGGCCCGGCTTGGTAACGCAGGGACGATGACAGTGGCGCGCTTTTGCCTGCTTCAGTGTTTGTAGTCGTCGTTAGGTGGTCCATAGATCTTGATGTAATTTATGTTACTTTTAGCGTTCTTTGTACCATCTTGATAGTTGATGAATAGATCGAAAGTCCCTCACAAATAAAAAGATCTTTTGTGGTTGACTTTTAGGTGTACTAGTTTGAATATCTTTTTTTGGATTTTGTTATCGCTTCATTCCTAGTCTATTTTGGAGAGAACAAAACTTCCAAACAGGCAGCGCATCGAAGCAAGTTGGTGGTGCATTCTCAAAAAAAAAACAAGTTGGTGGTTGTGGCGAGTGTAATTTTTCAGCACGGCAGAGGCCAGTGGGCTGGTGAGGAGGAGTCCAAAGATCTTAAGCCTTCTAATTTTGTTCTAAGCCTGGAATAAATGTTTGATCTCCGGGTTGTTGTTGAGTACTTCTTGGATGTCATATGTTTAGTTCTTTGGGTGGTTTGAGTATGTCTTGTGTTGTCATGGGTGGTTGCAAATGTCTTATCCTGCAGAGGTTTACTCTTGCATGGGTGTAACCTTGTATCACACCTTATTTGTTCTTGTCGGCTTTGTAATTGAAGTCGGAGGCTTTTAATCCTTCGCTGGAAGTAAAATCCCTTCGTCCTCTCCCTTTCACCACTTGCACGCATAAGATTATCAAGAATGTTGCCATCAAACCTTTTTGACCATATACTGTTTATGAATTTTTATTCCGATTGTGCCTCACTTTCAATAAAATGATTTTTTCTATAACCGCCATAGCGAGGTAGAAGTAGGCAGTAGTATAGGAAAAGTAAAGAAAACATATGGAGTCATATGCATGTTTCACGAATATATCAAACCGTGAGTAATTCTTTATGCCCCCTCCCCTTTTCTATCGTGAGTTCATAGAATACGTGGTTGGTGGGGAAAAACCCGGCCATAACACTGCCGCAATTCCAACTAGGGCTCAAGAAAAACTCGAGACTACCGAGCGGCTCGAGATCGACTCGTTTTTTTAGCTTGATTCGAGATCGACTCGGAAACAAATGAGTTGAGTCTGAGTGTCTTATGTAGCTCGACTGAAAAACGAGTTGATCTTAAGCGAGCGCTAGTTCGCTCGAGTTTAGCTCGTTAGATCGAAATAATACAATTACAAATCACATATTTGGTACTATAAATTAAAAATAAGTAGGATAATTTGTTACCTTATATGCTAACGTGATTTTTCTTTCCTTCTAGGTGCAACAAAATCTCGAAGGTCAATGAGTGAGCAAATGTAGGTAATGATTGTAGGTGTTAGAGAAGAGCGATTTGGTGCCCGGGCACACCTAGACCCGATATCTGGGCCGGAGAGGATGCGTCATGATTCGTTCTGCTGAGAGGAACTGTGCGGATAGGAAAAGGGAGAAATGATGGGAACAGGATGTACGGTGGGCCCATTACTTGAGGCGTCGCACGCCGTGAATGCGGGATATCTGTCCCGGCCGCACAGGAAAAAGGCCCAGCGTCTCTTTCCATGCACCAACCTCCCCACCACCAAGCAACCAAAAGGACAGGAAAACAAAAGAAAAGGGGGAACAAGGAGAGCAAAACATGGAGAAAGAGTTCAAGGATCATCTTTCCTGGTCTAAATCCATGGAAGAGGGGAGTGACCACTTGACACCGACTGATTCCACACACACCTCACACAACTAAATTTAGTTAACAATCTGAATATCCGAACTTTTGAATGCATGAGTTATTCGATCCTGGCACAATACCATAATCTTGACAGTAATGTGTTGTCTGATACATAGGATGATCATTCTTGCTAGCTACTCCGGCCTACAATTACGCCGTGCCGACGACTTCTCCCTCGACCGGATCAAACTGGAAAGAAGAAGAAACCAGGAAACACAGCAACAAATACTCACATAACAAAGAGGCTGTCGGGGCCCTTCGCCACCAACACACCACATCACTCGGCGGCGTCGCTTTGCTAACAGCCACTGATGGATGGGAACAAGGCCAAAGTAGGTTTGGTGCTGGTTGGTTGCTGCACTCACTCTGAAGAAACTGCAAGGGGGGTGGATGGACGGATCAGCTTACGCTTGTTCATCACATCACAAACCTGCAATGAGAATGGAGAGTTGCTGTTAGATTATGTCCACCGACTGATCCGGAGACGTCACCGGGAATTTGACCAAGACAAACGAACAGTTTCATTATAAGAGGCATGATCGCTTGTAGTGATAGATGAGATGCAAATGGTTTCTTCTTTGACAAGTTTGCAGCTAGAATCAGGTAAGATACAATGTTCGGTTGAGGGTGTCTTTGTGGGTGTGGTGATAAATCAGTCCGTGCCTACCCAACAGTATTATCATTTGTTTTGAGAGACTCAGTACTATCTGAACAGAAATATATAGACGACTGTGTTGAACTAAACATTCTAATAATATAAATTGGCTCGTACTAAATCAATTTAAGTTACTGACCGTGCACTTTGTGAATTGTGATGCAATCTAATAAGACTTGGCACAATTGAAATGTCTGAAAACAAACCTAATGCGAGAGACTTTGCACAGCTGAAAAATTCTAGTAAAAAGGAAGAAGCCATCAAGATTTCAATTTGTACCTTGATCTGTCGATGAGCTCTACCAAGAACACGCGCTCCAACTGAGATGCCTAGTCACGCAGGATGACGGAGTCGGCGATCTCCATGAGCGGGCCAAGGGACGCGGGCGCGAACTTGCGCGCAAACATGTGGGAGTAGGTGCCATTGGACTTCCTGAGCTCCCTGATGAGGTCCCCGGAGACCTCCTCCGGCAGGTAGGTGTGCGGCTGGCCTTCGACGGCGTCGGTCCAGTTGACCCTGGTGAGGGTGTACTTGGTGCAGCCGTCGGGGTCCTGCATGTCGAGCAGCGTCGGAAGTAGTGCTCCTCCGGGTAGCAGGAGTCCTTCTCCTTGATCAGGCACGGCGCCTTGAACTTGTTCTAGAGCCTCCTGTCCCTCACCACCATGACGGCGTGCCGACGGGCGAGCACGAAGAACTGCGAGCCGACGCGGAAGCGGTCGTACGGCACCTCTGGGAGCATGACGTTGTCGCCGCGGGCGTAGTACCGGGCGTGCAGCGTGGGCTCGCCTGGGGTACGGGCTGCTGCGGCTGCACGGGGGGCTGCTGCGGCTGCACCGCGGGCTGCTGCGGCTGCACCGCGAGCTGCTCCGCCTGCTCCGCGGGCTGCTGCGGCTGCACGGCGGGCTGCTGCGCCTGCTGACCGGGAGCTTCCGGAGCCGCACCCAAGTGAATCCCATGTTCCTCCAGCGTCCCCACGTACTCATCCTGCCACTTGAACCAGCGGCAAACACCATCCTGCACGGATCAAAGAAAGATCAGAAATCCTACAGATCGGAAAGATCAGAAAGCCCATCAGCACTTGTAGAAGCGAACTCCTGGCCTCGTGCCTTTGCGGCAGACATAGGTCTCGATCTCTCGGCCGCATATGGGGCAGGGGATGATCGGAAGGATCTCTTGTCCTGGCAGTGCTTGAGCGGCGGCCATGGCGGCTGCGGTGCGCAGAGTTTGCCGGTGAGGCTTGTTGGAGAAGGAGCTGGTTGGTGGGGGAAATAAATTTGTTTGCTGCTGCCTCCGGATAAGAACGGGGACGAGACGGCTTTTCCTCGCCGTCCGGCTCCACGTTAAGTGGTGGGAGAACATGTGGGCCATACTGAACAGTAGTAATCCAATACGCCCAGGAATACTTCTGCCAGTTGCGAATCTCCAGACCATGTGCGGCGTGGATATCGGGAGCACCTGCGCCCGGGCACCGAAACGGATTTTCGCTATATCTCGTTGATTAGGCTACTATACATTATCCACCCAAAGTTTGAGGAGCACTCTATTTGGAACAATATTTTATAGTGTTTTGTTATGAACTTATGATATCGCTGTGGCTAATTGCTTTCTAACATAGAAACTTTCATTGTCTTTCTTAGCTCGAAACTAGCTCGAGATCACTACAAGCTGAGTATGAGGCAATTTTATAGCTCGATCTTTCACTCGACTCGGTCAGAGCTCCTTCTGGCTACTAGTACGATCTGAATTGAGCCTAGATAGTATAATTTGTTCGAATCCGACTCGTTTGCATCCTAGTTCCAACCAGAGAAAAGCACTGAACAAATGTCTCACCAAACAATCGATCTCTTTGAAATGAACGAATGCCGGTCGTTTCGTTGTACTAGTACCATTTTCTTTTCTTTATGAGAACTTGCTTGTGCCAAGATGGTTACGTGCGTGGTTGTACCCACCTCCAGCCCACTAGAGTTCAAACCCCAGGTTTGACACTGGTGTTTCTCATTTAGGCGGAATATTCTTCAGTGGGAGGCGACGTTCCCATCGACAGCGAGGTGCCTGTGGTGACTTCGTCAATCTCAAGGCCCAACCGTCGGATCAGTCTTTCGAAGGTGCTCATAGGGGTAGGGTGTGCGTGCGTGCGTTCATAGGGGTGAGTGTGGTGTATGTGAGCGTATGCGTTATACTGTGTTTCGCAAAAAAATAATATTTTCTTTATTATATACGGTGGCTCTCCGACTGGCATGTGGGCCCCACCTAGCTCGTCACGAGAGACCACCCACCACGAGTCCACGGCCTGCGATGGACCGGACCCCGCACGGTCGCACCCCATCCAAATTTGGATCCAGCCGAAGTCGGGTTCCAATCCTTTGGAGGCCCCACCTTCTTGTCTTTACAAGCGCGGCTACTCCTCCTCCTTCTCGGCCAGTGCGGCAGATTGCAAGCGCAAACCTCCCCCTTCCCCTCCCATCTCCCTCCTCCTCCTCGTCGCCGTCGCCGTCGCCCGCCGCCATTCGCCGGAGTCTCGCGTCCCCGCCTGCTCCCCGACGCCGATTAGGTATGCGCCGCCCCCTCTCCCTACCGTCGCGGCCACAAAACCCTAATTTTTATTGTCGAGAACGCCAGAAAACCCTAATCAGCGCGGACCGGTGGGTGGTTCGTGCGCGGGGTCGTCATTGGGCTAGTGCCGGCGCGGTACTGGTGCGCGCGTATGATGATGTGCCGGGGGCTCTTTGTTTCATGGAACCCTGCTGTGGCGTCTTGGGCGGCCGACTTGGGCTGGGGTAGAATTGGGCAGAGATGCATGTTGTGCAGATGTAGAACCTTTTCTGTTATACAGGCAAAAGGAGGTCCTAGGGGAAATGAATAATTTTTTGCCTGGAGATTAGAAGCGTTTCCTGTTTCCTTCTCAGTTTGATGTTTTTGTTTCCCTGTCAATGTGGATGGAGAGGAGCAGAAGCAGGGCCTGTGATTATCATAATTGATAAGATCGATAACTATCTTGTTTCTACTCCCTCCGTTTTTTAATATAAGATTTTTTAGATTTTGTCCACATACACATGCACACAAATGTATGTAGACATATTTTTGTGTGCATGTTCACTCATTTTAGTGTGCATATAGACAACATGTGTACCACCTAAAACATCTTATATTAAAAAACGGAGGGAGTATCATGCAATAGTTTTGAATGTCATTCTTGTTGGAAAGTATATTTCTCTTGTTTTCTTCCAGTATCTTTTAGGAGTATTAATTTTTCTTTACAGCATGCGCACTAATTTGTGGATCTTGAATGCTCATGGTTGTGTCCAATGCCAAAATGGATGGCATGTTTGTGCGTCGTCTTTTGGGTGATAAAAAGCTGTTGTTTTCCGATGCTTAATTTTTCTATATTGCTGGTATATATGTATGCATTCCATTCTGGGTGCTAACAACCTTCCATGTCCCAACTTATGGTAAAGCAAAAAATTTCACCTGAGATGATTTCGTCTCTTAGCAAGGCAGGAAGTGCTTACGGCTTTTTTTCTTTTGTTGCTTTTTTATGTACCAAACGATGCCTTCCGTCATTTTGTTCTTGAATATACGTATCATATTTCTTGACAATAGTTCCTTGTTATATTTCATGCAGTTTGACCAGTTAATTTGTTTGGTGTGCTGCTCCTTAAGTAGTGCCTCGAGGTTGGTTTCTGAGGATACAGTTAACTGAAGACGGTATCACAATAAGGTGCAGCATCCTCCATATTGTTTACAGGAAGAAAGAATAGTCATGTTACTGGGATTTTGTACATGAATGTGATCACGAGTTTGGATATCTTTTTGCTATTCTTGTTATCATGGAATGCAACAAAGATGAAGCTCTTAGAGCAAAAGCTCTGGCAGAAAGGAAAATGCTGGAGAAGGATTTTGTTGCTGCAAGAAAAATGATTAACAAGGCACAACAACTTTACTCCGAGGTTGACAATATCTCGCAAATGTTAACTGTCTGTGATGTTCATTGCGCTGCTGGAGCAAAGGTTAATGGAGAGAATGACTGGTACGGTATACTTCAGGTACCAGTCTTCACAAATGATGACACCCTGATAAAGAAACAGTACCGTAAGCTTGCCCTTTTGCTACATCCCGACAAGAACAAGTTTGCAGGTGCAGAGGCAGCATTCAAACTAGTGGGAGAAGCAAACATGACGCTTACGGACAGCTCAAAACGTTCTGTCTATGACATGAAAAGGAGAGGCTCAGTCAGAGTTGCTGCAGCAAGGCCATCCCCTTATCAGCAGGCAAGGAGAGCTGCTCCTGTTAGACCTGTGAATCTTCAGCAGCCCTCAAATTCAGCTGGCCGGCAACATTTTGGACCATCTGTTCAAATTGTAAAATGAGATATCAGTACTACATTGCACTGTTGAGGAAAGCTATCCGCTGTCAGAGTTGCATGAAGCCTTTTATTGCACATGATTTAACTAATCAATTTGTTCCTCCTGGGACAAATCAACAATCTGCTGGGGTGAACAGAAGTGCAGGAGCACCTTCTGGGGCAAATCAACAGTCTGCTGGGGTGAACAGAAGTGCAGGAGCACCACAGAATTTCCCAGGTCCACAGATAAATGTGCCAGGTCAGCAAGCTCGGAATTATGCCACTCAAGGAGTTCGTGCTAATAGTGGATCTCATAATTCAACTGTAAATACAAAGAGGGGCGAAGATGGCAATAGAGCTAGTGCTGCAGGTGGGCCAAAAGAGAATACAAAATTTGCTCGGACTTCGAAAGGTTCGTCAACTTCAGGATTGAAAAGGAGGAGATCCATGGTTGAATCTAGTGGTTCAGAGAGCACCACTGATAGTGAAGAAGAGATCACTGTAGATGGCACTGCTGCAAATAATGCAAAGCCTAGTGAGCACAGCCGCAGGTCAAGCAGGCAGAAGCAAGAAGTTAAGTATAAAGAAGAGAGTGATGATGAAGATGTTGATGATGATGGTAATGACAACAACGATAATACTTTCAATTCTTCCAATTTCAAAAGGTTAAGGAAAAGTGGTGTGTTTCATAGTGATGATCAAAGCAATGAAACAAAGTTGAATGAAGACACAACTCAACAGAATGGTTCAGCAAATGGTCTTAATCATGAGAAAATATACAATTCTGTTAGCAGCAATGGTCTAGACCCAAACCTTGATGCTTCAGATGAGGACAAATTCAGCTGTGCGGATCCTGAATTTTAACTTTGACCAACTTCGAGATGTAAGTCGTTTAGAGCCAACCAGATCTGGGCTGTCTATGATAGTCAAGGCTGTATGCCAAGATTTTATGCTCGAATTAAAAAGGTAAAAATGGCCCCGAAGTTTATAATACACTTCACCTGGCTGGAATTTGATCCCACAAATGAAGCAGAGCAGGTATGGTCTGTGAGAACTGCCTGTTGCTTGTGGACATTTTAAGTTTGGAGAATCTGGAACAGCTAAAGAAGCTAATATGTTCTCCATACTATGAACTGTGTGAAAAGCAAGACAAGAGACATGTTTGAAATATATCCTAGGAAAGGTGAAGTTTGGGCCCTTTTCAAGGGATGGGACATTGGTTGGAGTTTGGATGCTGGCAACCACACAGATTTTGAGTATGAGTTGTTCAAGTTGTCTCTGATTTATCGGCAGGCACTAGCATTATTGTCATGCCACTTGTCAAAATAAAAGGCTTTGTTAGCTTATTTATGCAGTCTAAAGAGGCAACTCCGTACGTGATACCCCAGGATAACACACTAAGGTTTTCACATCTTGTCCCGTCTCATGTGATGCGTGGGACTGAAAAAGAAGGCATTCCAGAAGCAGCTCTCGAACTCGATCCTGCAGCGCTCCCCTTAACTTGGAAGAGGCTTTTGCTTCCGTTGTTCCGAAAAGCAGTTCAGTAAAAGGCCAGGAGTTTGACACCAAATGTGTGGGTTCATCCAGCGGAAGTATTTCTGCTAAGGGATCCATGAGGGTTGGGGAGACAGCAAAGGAAAAGAACATAGAGCATAGCACTCCACCTGCTGTAGAAGTTACAGATGATGAGGAAGCTGATGATGCTGTCCATGGAGAATTTGAATGCCCTGATTCAGAATTCTATGAATTTTCAGAAATCAGATTGATTCACAAGTTCGAACCTGGGCAGATTTGGGCTCTCTACAGTGATGTAGATAGATTCCCCAATTATTATGTCTTCATAAAGAAGGTTGGTATCAAGAATAATAAAGTAGACGCGAGATGGCTTGATGCGTGTCCTGTGGGAGAGGAGGAGAAACGATTGGTAAAAGAAGAGCTGACTGTTGGGTGTGGCACGTTTAAGGTTTCCAGTGAGCGAGATGCTAACATCACTTACACTGGCACAGATGCCTTTTCTCATCGTGTACTTGCTACACCAACTGGTAGAAAAAACGAATTTGAAATAATCCCTCGCGTTCGTGAGATCTGGGCTGTTTACAAAAACTGGAGGGCTGGATGGACTGCACAAGACTTCAAAAATTGTGAGTACGAGTTGGTGGAGATAATCAACCATACTGATAAGTCCATAGAAGTTCAGCTGTTAAGAAAGGTGGATGGTTACACGGCAGTATTTAGGAGAGATGAAGCGTGAAAACAATAAGTAAGGATGAGTACCTAAAGTTCTCTCACCAGGTCCCTTGCTTCGGTTTGACAAATGAGAAGGGAGGCAAGCTTCGAGGCTGTTTGGAGCTCGATCCTTATTCAGTGCCGGAGGCGTTTCTCTTCACCTAATTCAACGCGAGATATCCTTACTTGCGGTGAACCTCTTAGGAGCCTTCCTGTGATGAAGTTGGGAGAACAAAGGTTCCATCCAAGTTGGGCAGTCCAAATCTGGAACATTTTGGTTTCTGCTGTTCCCAGTACATCTATGAAGAGGTAAAATTTGTCAGGCAAACGGGATCTTCTCGCAAGATGACTATCCATCAGCGACCGTTTGCGAGCTGATCAATCTTTTGTAGCAGCTTTCTCTAGTCAGTTAGGAACTTAGCATTTCCTTGTATTAGTGTTTCTGCAACTGTCGCCCTTCGATTCCTGATAGCGTACTTGAAAATGTCGGCACCATGTAATTTAAACGTGGCAGGCTAATGAGATGGGATCTCTGTGGTATCTTTGTGTGTCCTCTGCAGCTGGGATCCAATCACAGGTTAGGGCCTTTTGGCTCATCCATGATCCACCGTTGGTGCAGGGATGTAGTGTAGCTGCTGTCCCCGTTCATTTATTCTTGCTTTCTTTTCTTTCCGTGTTTATTACTTTCTATCCATGGTTTCCTTGTGCCAGAATCCATTTGGAAGGATGGTGTGATGCAGCAACGCAACGTAGGTCATTGCTTTGTAATGGTTGTATTTGGTCACCTTATGCTCTGTGGGTTGAGGTATTAGATTATGTTCCTCGGATTCTTCAGGTTGCATCTTCCAGCAGTGGAGATTTCCTTTGACATGGGCTTGGGGTAGTATCTGTGCCAGTTGATATGCTTTACTTGAGATCACAAAGGCTGTATGGTGATGAGTTGGTGATGTGGTAGTGTATGTTTCTTTTTTCTCCTATTATTTGTGCACTTCACAGAAGCTTGTTATTGTGTCTCAGATCCCGCCCTCCATTGTGTTTTGTGATAAATGACAGTTGATTGCGAAACTCATGAACAGTGATGGATTCTGTGTTATTATCTGGATTGCTTTTTTCTGTTGATCTTGCGATTTGTAGATACAAGTATACACCTGGTGTTGTGGCATGTGTGGGTGACTGCAACCAGAAATAGAGACATAATATCGTTCGAAAGCAGAGATTTGAAGTTGAGACCCCCACAGCACCTTCTTTTGGCTTGAGCCTTGGCTCAACGCTTGGATATAAGTTTCCAGACCTTTTTCGTGATTTGATCAAATCCGATGCTATTGGCAGTGCTTGTTGCATAGCCATTTAGAAGCCATATAGATTCAACGTTGATGACAGATATACCAAAATCGTCAAAACAATCTAGCAATTATGCAATCAAAGAATTTTGTCATTATTTGCCACACTTTTAGCCAAACATGCTCAAGGTTAGGCGACCAAAATTGGTGCCACGCTTTTGGCACACCTAAGAGAATTTTGTCACATTTTTTGAGTGAGTGACATATGGAGGTCAGTAAACCGTAAAAAATCTTGTCACAAGTGAACCAAACGGGTGACTAATTTGATCAAACTTACCTAACTTCTAGTGTGGCATGGTTATATACAAACCAAACACGCCCTTAATCTTTTCCTCGCCTGTCAGTCCGCGTCTCTGTCACGACCCTCCCGTGCCGTTCTGAAACGACCCACCCAACCCTGTCCGGCCCTCGTCGCCGCCGCGACTCACCGAGCTCGAAGGCGGCACGGCGCCAGCGCACGCAGCGATGGAAGGTGGCGGCCGCAAGAGGGGCACGGCCGATGGCGCCTCTGCCGTAGGGAAGCGCACGCGAGGTAACCCGCCCATCTCTGCTCCTGTCTTGTATCATCTTCCCTGGGGGCTTGCTTGGTCGCGCTGCTAGTTTCGTGATTTCGTCCAATGAAAGCTTTGAGTTAAGCGTCCTGGGGATGTCCCGGAATTTCTCTATTGTGTTAGGTTAGAGTTTACGGGATTTTACACTGCTTGTTGGGGATCGGCAATTTTACACTAGCTCTAGTTCAATCTGAAGTTACTGTGGTCTGTACGTCGACTAATGCAATATATTGTACAATTAATCAACGGCGTGTTAATTTTATTTTATGCACCAAGATTAGTAAAATCAGCAGCGTATTAACTCGGCGCGATAATTAATCTGATTTAACAGAACCGGAGTCCTTTCAAGCCGGTGTAGGAAGCAAACGGAAGCCATGCACCCATTTTTTCAGGTTATAGTCCAACTTAAAAAGAACTCCACCACCCGGTAACACTTATTCTGCACAATAGCTGTAATTTGGTTAAAACTAAACTTCTGTTTAAGGAATAATGTCTTGTTGCTAACAAATCGTGTAAGCAAGACCGTGCTACAGGTTCTCCCTGATGCAAGCTTAATAGTTTCTGATGGAGAAAAAAAAAATGGAATGTGCACGGTTGTGCCAAATTACTTTGAACCTGTGAGAGTGCAAGAACAGTTTAAGAATATGTAACTACTTCTGAGATGAACAACCATCTGTAATATTTTTTAGATAAAAGGCACTTCCGGGTGCCCGACTTTATTAATAAGTATTAATGAAGCCATCCAGTAAACAAAAAAGAAAAGGGAAAAAATTCAGGCCACCTGCCAGATGTGCAGAGAGTTCGAATAGCGACGTTGGAGTCTATCTGGGCCGTAGATCTTCAGATTGACGGTTTACCTCGCCACTGTCCGCGAAGCGGAAAGTTGCAAAATAGTCCATCGATCTGGGGATGTACGGTGCAGAATAGATTCGACAACGCTACTAACTGAACTTCTAACAACACTTGACACTTCTTCAGAGATAAGCCAGCGCTGGCCGGAGACACGCCCATGTCGCCTCCCGATACGCCATGTCCGTCGCCAGCCCCTCACCTCCACGGCAGAACAACTGCAACCAAACAAGGAAAGAAAACCGCCACCGTCCCACATGGAGCAGCAGCCACTTCACGGCCCACCACTTCACGGCCCACCACTTGGGTCCGAGTAATGGAAGGCCCAGATGGCCGGGCCTACCCAGGCCCCAAGCCACCTGCCTGGCCCAACACCGCAGAAGGCCCAAGCGGAGCAAACCCTAGCCTTGTGTCTTCGACCTGCGAGAAGGCCGCCGGCGGCGGCGCAGCAGCCCACACCACCGGGAGCGGCACCACCAACGAGCCCACCAGCAAACGCCCACCACCAGGGCCCCAAGCACCCAGCACGGCCGGCTGCGGCTCGTCCCCTGACGAGCCCAGCGGCGGGAACTCGACGAAGGAGAGTGGCGACCACGCCGCCCCGATCCCCGGCGACGGCGCAAACGCCACAGAGGGGTCCGGCGAGGCGAGATCCCCCTGGATCTCCCCGCACGGCAGCACCCGAAGCTCTTGCGGGAGGAACGCCGCCAACGAAGCCGCCCCTCGCGGTGCTTGGCACACGTCCTGCCCGAAATCGACGTCGGAGTCCACCTGCGCACCGTCTTCGGCCCGCGACGCGCCGCCCTCGGCCACGGCGAGCACAGCCTGAGCCCGACGCCCCTTGCGCCGGCGCTGCTTGCACTCCACAAACGATCTGGATTTACAACAACATTAAGACAGGTGCAGCACGAACACAGAGGTAGAATCATCTATCGCGAACAGATAAAACATTGGACAGCTTCACCAACGCCAAAAGACACCAAACCACATCAGATCAGCCATGTGCCACAGACTCGCAACACACAATCTACAGACCAGCCAGACAACTACCACCCAGACCATGATCGCCTGAACGGGTCCCTATTCTACTCCTGCTTCTGACCTCTTACAGGACCTCTTGGTATCTTGCTCAGAACCTTGGCATCCAGCACCTCGTACTGCTTGCGGAGCTCGACGTGCGCCATTCCGGCGAAATGGTCCGCCTGGAGCCTCAAGGCCGCAGCATATATCAGGGTCAGGAAAACACAGAGGCTTCCAAAATCAGAAAGAAACCAGAGAGCGACGATCACGCCTAAGAACTTCAACAGGACATGGCCCAGAGCAATCTCCCGGAGCAAGCCGAGTGCTTGGTTGATGTCAGCACGCAGCACCCTCACAAAGTTCGCAGCAAGCTCTACGGATATCTGAACATCAGGATTCGGAAGTACGCAAGCAAAGCACCCCACCTCGTCGCCCGTCGACGAAGAGGACGGCGCCACCATCGGCAGCGAGGGGAGGACCCCCCGGCCCTCCCCACACGGCCGGGCGCGCAGCTCCGGAGGTAGGTCCAGCAGCAGCAGCGCAGCAGCCGCAACCAAACTCAACAGCACCACCACGACCCCCCGGCCAGCCTCGCCACCTACAACCTCAGCGCAATGGCCGCGGCCCGCCCGGCCCGCCCGAGGCCCAGATCGGGCCCGGGTAGCAACTGCCGCCCCCGGCAACCACGGCGACGGACGACCGCGACCCACCCGGCCAACCGCGCCACCACCTCCCTCAGCTCGCCCAGGCCCAACTCCAGCCAAGCGCCACCGCACGGAACGGCCGCGACCCGCCCGGCCCTCCCGAGGCCCAGATCGGGCCCGCCGCCCCCTGCAACTGCCGCCCCGGCAGCCGCCCGACCACTCCACCCCGGAGCAGCAGGACAGCGGGACGACGACCTCTGGCCAGCCCAAAGGTCGACCGCCGGCGCGAGCACAACGGGGAGCCGCCCACAACGCCACCCGAGCCGACGCGCACGCCACCCTCGACGCCCGCAGAGGAGAGCCGCCCTTCACCCCGCCCCCGAGGGAAGGACCGGACACGAGGAGCCCAACGCCGGCCGGAGGCGGCCCCGCCGGGCGACCCCTGTCGCCCAAGCGGTCGCGAGAGCTCCAGTCCGGGGTTTCACGTCGCGGAATGATGATCAACCATCTGTAATATCATGATACATCCTCATCTGATCATCAAACTGGGAAAAGAAGACTGAATATATGACTTGTTTACTTGAAATTCTGTCCCAAGATATATATCCTTCATGATGTATACTGTTGATTCTAACATTTGGTACATGCAGGAATAAGTTTAGTATGGTTTAAATTATATGTCCATCAACAGTTGCTTGTTGAGTCACTGTGAAACATTATAGGCTTATGATATTTAACCATGAGGCAGTAACCAAATTCGAGCCCTATGATCTAGGACGATTATTAGCAACAGACATTCAAAATGTAGATTAGCTCCATGTTAATCCAGAATGTGGTAGTCACTCTAGAACTGTTTCTAGTCCACTCCGATGGTAGTCCACTTTGCATACTGTATTCAGCAAAGTTTACCCTAGCATATTAGTTTTCCTTAAGTTGCTATTAACACTTGTAACCATCTGTATTCACATGTCTGAATCTTGCTAGTCAACATCAGTTGTCCTTACAATGATTTTTTTATTACTCAGTAGTGCAATTAGGAGATTCTTTTTGCTAATTAAGTTATTTACCCACATTAAATTCTCATTGTACAGTACCGGTGGCTGTCCCTTTGGTGAGGATTGCCACTTCCTCCATTACTTCCCCGGCGGTCACCATGTTGTTGCAAAGATGAGGAACCTGGGTGGCCCAGCACATCCCCCAGGAAGAATGCCAGTGGGACCTGCTGTTCGTGATGGCCCCCTTACACTAACTTTTAAGACTCGCTTGTGCAACAAGTATGACACTGCAGAGGGATGCAAATGGGGCGACAAGTGCCACTTTGCGCATGGCGAGGGAGAACTCGGCAAGCATATGTTCATGACCAACTCGATGCCGCCCCATGTGGGACCAAGCCCCACCAGTCACTTTGCACCTCCGGCAATGCTCAACTCTGGCATGACCACTCCAGCAAGCTTTGGGGCTTCTGCCACAGCCAAGATCAGTGTTGATGCATCCCTTGCAGGTGCCATCATCGGGAGGGGTGGAGTCAACACAAAGTATATATCCCGAGTCACCGGGGTTAAGCTGGCCATCTTGGATCACGAATCGGACGGCAGCTTGAAAAATATTGAGCTTGAGGGCACATTTGATCAGATCAAGGATGCTGGTGCTATGGTCAGGGAGCTGATTGTCAGCATCAGTGACAACAGCAACGCCCCTCCACCGGGCAAGCTCCTACCGGGAGGATCTCACCACGGGGGAGGACCAGGAAGCAACTTCAAGACCAAGCTGTGCGGGCACTTCACCAAAGGATCCTGCACTTTTGGTGATAGATGCCACTTTGCCCACGGTGAAAACGAGCTGCGCATATGCCACCGACTTTATGCTTTTCATACTGCATTTTATTTATGCTATTCATCAGCCTTTTAACTTATAGCTCGAGTAAAATGTTTCTCAGCCTGTTCTGCTCTCCTGAGATGTTATGTTACCACTATGGTTGATGCTGCTTGCTTCTCTGCCTCAAGTTTTTTACCGTCTTTCGTCGGTTTGTTTGAATTGCTTATATATAAACAGAGATCCAGCACCTCCTGTATTTTTTTTGGGTTCACGTGAGTAGTATTGACTTGTATAACACCGCTCCAGTGTCTAGTGCGCCTTCATGCATCTGGAAGGGACATACTAGAAACTAATCCATATCAGATATTTTATTCAAACTGCTGTAACTATGACTTCTAATCGCCAAGCAACAACTCACAGTTGATAGATCGACATCCAACTCACAACATAACATGCATATAGTACCATAAGCAACTTTCAGTTCTCATACAACAAGGTGAAACTAAAGGCTGGCTTTGATTAGTACCTGCAATGAAACAAGATAACCATTTCCTTTGGATATTGCAATGGATGCTGCAGCAAGGAAATTTCCAGGAACTATTTCACCCTTCCATGCGTGAGAACAGATTAGAAAGCTAAGAAAAAACCTGCTCCAGAGCAGTTATCTATCTGGGCTGGCAGTCCATGTCGTTCGATAGAAGATAGATAAAGGTATTTGGCAGCAAAATATGCAGCTTAATGTGCTCTGTGACTAAACTATGACAGATTTCAATTTTATTACCTATTACATCGCTCCTTGAATCCTTGATTGTTAGCATTTAGCAAGATCTCCATTAGGATATGTGTAACTCAAACAACGGTATGCGATTCGGTAACAAGGACTGCAAATTACAAAATTGCATGATTCATTCCCATGTGAGGCTAAACACAAATGTGACAACAAAGGCTTTAACATACAGAAGACAGATTTATTTTGGATAGCAATTCGCAGTGCTTCTGAATCAATTCCAGCTGTGAAACCGAGCTCAGAGGGAACAGTTCTTGTCTTCTTGAGTAAGCGGAAGGCAAAATTTATGTTGCATCTCTAGTACGGTCTACAGACACAGTTTGAAGCGCACGAACAGCTTAAAGACAGATTCAATTTCAGACATAACTCTGAATGAGGAACCATAAGACAGTCTTGGAAAATCTGGACACAAACAGAAGCACCGAGTACAATCTGGACAAGTTCGAAAAGACCAAATCCGTCAGTCCAGATAACGCAGGGATTGATTCAAGATTCAGGATACAAGTTGTTTCATTGAGCACGACAAGGTATTACAGTCTACTACTGAACACACACCACGAAACACAACAACAACGCACGCCAACGGAGAAAATATCATCTACCACACCACATACATCACACATAGGCCACAGTCCAGGAACGGGATCTAGCCTCCGAAGCCGTAGAGGGTGCGTCCCTGGCGCTTGAGCGCGTAGACGACGTCCATGGCGGTGACGGTCTTGCGGCGGGCGTGCTCGGTGTAGGTGACGGCGTCGCGGATGACGTTCTCGAGGAAGATCTTGAGCACGCCGCGGGTCTCCTCGTAGATGAGGCCGGAGATGCGCTTCACGCCGCCCCTCCTGGCCAGCCTCCGGATGGCCGGCTTGGTGATGCCCTGGATGTTGTCGCGCAGGACCTTGCGGTGGCGCTTGGCGCCGCCCTTGCCCAGCCCCTTGCCGCCCTTGCCGCGCCCAGACATCGCCCTCGCCGCCGGTGAGAGTGTGGGATTTGGGAGGAGGAGGAGGAGGAGGAAGCGCTGCGGGAGTTTGTGATGGATTGGGGATCCGGCGGTGGTGCGTTTATATCGGGTGGATTTGGGAGGGAAGCGCGAAAGTTTTGGAGCTTGGGGGCGGGAGACGTGTGCTGCTCGATCCGTGGGAGGGTGATCGTAAGGCTGGGATGGGTTGGGAGGGTGCGGCGCGGATCGGTGACGTGACGGGATTTTGGGAGTTTCGTTGAAATAGAAACGCGTAGGCGTTGGAAACTTGGCATGGTCAAATGGATTCGCAAAAAAAAAAAAAAGGAATGGTCAAATGGAACCGTAGACGCGGATGGGTTACTGATTTGGACCGTGAGCGTGTACCGGGTAAGAGCAACTCCTCTAGCCGATCATGTAAAAGATTGTTCTAACACGTTTTTAGGTATGGCACGGATTCAAACAGAACATAGACAGTAAAAATGTACGCAAAAACGAATTCATGCATGTGGGGTCTACCTGTAAGTGAGTAATTTGTTTTCTATTTCTTTTTTCCTTTTCGAAAGGGGAACTAAGCCACAGTCTCTACATTGAGATGATTTTTTATTGCATAGTTCAAAAATATACAAAGATAACAAACCTGAAACCGCATCCCTCGCTACAGAAACTCCAACAAACTACCACTAGCACTATGGTATAAGACAAACAACAGCAAAGAGAAAATACACAACTTCTAGACAAAGCTTTCAGAAAGAAAAAGTCTCACGTGCGTCGCTAGTGACGAGTCCAACCTAAGGTCGACCCGAGATTTTCATCCACACAGACAAGATTTGAGCAACCACCTTCACCAAGGGCACGGCGGCAAGTGGGCGTCAACATTGCAAAAGAAACATTCCACTCAAGTGTGCAAACTCAATGAAGCAACTACCATTATCACCTGTCCGGCCAATGACTTATCACTAACTAGATGCCGCTGGAGGAGAAACTGGAAGCCGTTGACATCCCATACCGCATTATATTGTCGCACCACTTTCGATCGAGCAACAACATGCATGACTTGACACCGTGGAGGAGATTTCGGTGTAACACCTGCCAGGACCAGTCATAACATGACGCCACCGTGTGAGATGCCACATCCACATGACCACGAAGGCCGCTGTCATCGAAGAAGCCCGGCTGCCACACCATCTCCAATCGCCCACGGTGTCAGTAGACGACGCTACATCGAGCAGATTGCGGCCAGAACGCCGCCACGAGACCGGCTGTAGGCAATCGCGCTGGCGCAGCAACGATCGCCGACAGCCACCATGTTCCCGCTGCAAGCCCCTTCAGGACTCGCTCCATAGACCCAACGCCTGAAGAAACATGGTTGTCACGGCCTTAGCGCCACCGCCGGGGCCATGGTCAGCTGCCCTCGCAGCCAACCGTAGCCCGACCACCACCATCCCAGGGCCGCTGCCAAGGAGTCCACACTCTGCCACATGCGCAGCCGGCGTCCAAGGCCACCACCACGATCTAGGCCGGATGTATCTTGCCGTGGGAAACGACAAGGCTACAATCTCTCATCGTCCGCTGTCCACCGGGAGGGGCTTTGCCCGCCGGCTTCCTTTGGCGACAGCGGGGAGTTGGAGGAGAGGAAGAGTGGGGGTGACGGCTAGGGTTTCGCCCGAGCCGTCCTCCTGGGAACGACGCGAGCGTCACCTCGTGTGTGTCTATGTGAAAGACGATTCATGAAGCATATCAACCCCAGGTACTCTCATACACCTAGAGTGTGCAAGGTGACCAGAAGAAGGATATATCATACTTAGTCTCTGAAAATCCAGCACACTGAATCATTAAGTCACCTTCAAATACGTCCCTGAAGGACATATTCATTTAAGTGGGACGACAAAAGTTAGAGAAGTGCATAACTCATTGGGAGAAAAAAATACATACTCGAGAAATGATTGTACTCCTATTTACCCAGTTTTACTGAAGTTTCTACGCAAGGTTTTTTAACGAGGCAAAACATGCAATGCAAGCTTGACATTCAAGTATCTTTTCTCCATTTTTCTCATAGCAGGGTTCTAGAAGTTTTTTTACTAGGATTAGACCAAACCTATAGAAAAAGCACCACGATCGACTTTAGCATCTACTATAAAGAAGCATTCGGGAGAGACGTTTTGGCTCCCAAGTTCATATGCTCCTGTTATACTAAACAAAATTTAAAAAATAGTAAAACGTTTCCAAAAATTCTGAAATTTTTGGTGACGAACATATACATGTTTTTTAAATACCTGTCGAGTTTCGTGATGAAATGTAAGTGTGCTGCTCTGTGCAAAAATAACAAAATCAGTGCTCTAAAAAGTATGTTTTTGAAACTACATTTCGACCACTAATATTTTGTCTTTTTTGCACAGGGCATACCGAATGTCATTTCGCCACGAAACTTGGCACGAATGTTGAACATTGTTATATGTTCACCTAGCATTTTTTCAGAATTTTTTAAAATATTTTACTATTTTTTAAATTTGATTTAATATAACATAAGCATATGAGCTCGGAGCCAAAATGAAATACAAATTGTTCTGAAGAATTAGGACATCATATTTTGAAAACATGCGGGATGGATACCCGGAAAACACCAACAATTATATGAGGATAATATAGCATGTGTTGCACAAATACAAATTAGTCGATGTGAAGGACGATTCACGAAGCATATATCGTCCCCATGTACTCTCGTGTACCCGGAGTGTGCAAGATGACCAGATGAAGGATATATCATACTTAGTCATGTGAAAATCGCGCGGACTGAATCACTAAGTCGCCTTCAAGATATGTCCCAGATGATGTATTCATTGAAGTGGGATGACAAGACTCAGAGAAGTGCATAACTCAGTGGGAGAAAATTCACATACCCGAGAAAGGATTGCACGCTTTCCTCTTCACCCACTTTGGTACGCAAGGTTTTTAACAATGCCATTCATGCAATGCCAGCTTGATATTCAAGTACCATTTCTCCAGTTTCTCGTAGCAGGGTTTGGGGATGCTTGAACCAACCCTATAGCAAAAAATGCCATGATATGACATGGGTCTAGGTGCACATTCAAGCATAAAGCGCCACATGTCCAACAACGTTTGTACTTTCATCGGGTGTATGGTGCGGACAACACAGTTATCTTTTATGGAGTATTGCGTATTTATTTTTTTGAACGAGAGGAGTACAAACCTGCGTACAATCAAAGGATACAAACAGAAAGAACAAACGCAGATTCATACAAGAAGTACTCAGCTGAAAGCACTACAACAGCGAAGAACTGCTGAACCACCAGAGCTCCTCCACGCCGACGAACGCCGGAGAAGAAGAGACCAAACCTCGTGCCGCCTGGAAGAGGGAGGACCTCCAACGTTGAAGAAGACCGCATGATCCACTCGCCGCAAGCGACGAGATCTTGACGATGAACATGCACGGCCAAACCGCCCCCACGACCAGCTCCAGCAACACCTGCCACCGGGGCGGCAAAGCCGTGCCAGAACCACCACCACCGCGCCAACCTACCCAGCGCCAGAGCCGAGCACCAAACCTCTCCGCTCCGGAACTCCACCTCCAGGTAGCACCTCCCCTCGCCTCCACGGCCGGCCGGAGAAGCCACGAAGAAACAGAAGCGCCACGAAGAGTATTGCGCATTTAGAAGTGCACTCACATGAATTTTAAAAGGGAATGGGTCCAGGTGGTCTGGTGGTGTACCATAATGTTATAAAAACAATGCCTCAACTTCATGCTGCATAAATGCCCTGCGTCGTAATATCTTTCATATAACTATGCAATATTGAAGAAAAATCTCTACCAATTCGGCTTCGGTTTTAGAATAATAGTTTAGTTTGAAACAAAAATATGTTTGCTTGTCATATGAAAGTTGTAGAAGTTTATTAGGAATTAATAAAAATGAGGAAGTAGTAGCTTATCAAGAATAGGTTTATTTTGAGCACCCTATGAGTTTCCATGTGCTAAGCACTTTAACATCCCTGGTTTATTTCAAGGATTATCGACACCATTGATTAATTGTGATAGCAGATATTTCCACATACTAAAAAAAAGTTATGTTACAAAATTCTTACTATATCGGGAACCATTAATACTAAAATTGGGATTTTTAGGACTACAGGAAAACTTGCATTTTATAAACTTTTCGTATTTCACATTTTATATTCTATAAGGTAAAATTTATGTTTAGATTCCTCTGCTTGATATAGGCATTGTAGATTAAATGTGACATCTTCCAACATATCTCTCCACATAAAAAAAATGAGTTTCAAGATTATTGCTATGTCAGGGAACTACTTTTAGGAACACAAAATATAAATTGCGACATACCTGGCCAAGCAAGCAGACATATGCATATAATTTGTGACATGTATAAGATTAATTGCAACATAGACAAACGGAGCTATGTGTAGTTCAGCCACCCCCCCCCCCCCCCCCCCCCACACACACACACACAGCCCAAGAATTTTTTAGTCCAAAACCTGTAATATTTGTGCTATTTTCGTCCAAAAACTGTACTATCTGGTCCATTTGTCCCCCAACAGTGGCCCAACATGGCTTTATAACCCATTTGCCCCCAGTCCATCGGCCCAAGCTCTGCCACTCGCAACGTACCTGGTCAATATTTATGTAGGAGTACAAGATCAACCGAGATATCAACAAAATTCCGGTTTGCATTTGTTACCTATTTGTACTGCGTATTTACTCTTGTATTTCTCATTTATCATCCTGATATTATAATATCACGTATCTTTAAATCACCATATTAAGTGTAGATCTCAAAGCGCAAACCCTTGATATGGTTCTCGCTTGTCCTCATTTATCATCCTGATATGACATCTTCCATTTTTGCTATTCGAAGGTCTATAAATGAGATTGTATGATGTATCCCATTTGACATACAAATTTTTATTTTAGCGTCACAAAGGGGAAAAAGTAGTGAAAATCAGATAGTACCATTGGAACCTGGCATTCAGAAATGGAAGGAAGGTCCGCTGGTGTTTGTTTCCTCTTGGCACTATTATTATTGGGAAGTCCTTCTTGTGCAGGTATGATAGCTCTTTTTCTCCCTCTCTACGTCATTGCTATCGAAATCTCAAGTGAATTTTTGAAGACTTCCTTTACGAAACCAGTATAAGAGATTTCTAAAGATTTTGGATGGAGAATGACTTCGCCAATTCTTTTTGGATTACTATTTGTATGGCTTTTTATGATCTTTGACATATGTGACGCACAACAAATATTGTATTTTGATAATATACAAGTTTTTTTAGCAGACTAATCAGATGTTCCAAATTTGCAAGTACATGATATCTCCTTTTAGTCATGTTCTTCGTCTGATCACATATACGCATGTTTTATGGGCACAGAGCGCTGCGAAACAAGGAACGAGTGGCTATACTTATGCATTAAGCCAACATGTGAAAAACCTTGCAAGCGCATCGCGGATGAAGATCATGCCATAAGCTGGAAGTCCCGGTGTGATGGGTCTTTGGATGGTACTTGCTGGTGCACGATTTGCTATGACAAATAACCTCAGTTTTTATATTGCTGGATGTACTACTAAGATAGACTCATAATACTGTGAGAGGAATAAATGTGAGAGTTTTGTGAAGATATATCCTGCTTGATGTTTCTGTGGGTGCTGTGCTTATGTCCAGATGTTATTTTCTGGGTGCAGTGCTGATGTTTGTTCGTTTTGAAACCTTTTAACTATCTTATTGGGTTGTAATAAGCACTATATAATGTTTAGGTGATGCTTTTGTTGTGGTGGTAATAGTTTTCGTCCCATAGTGGGCATTCGATGACGAATGTCATAACGTGGGGTTCCTCGCTAGTATGCCCCAACCCGCTGCTATATCCACTTCATTGTCATTCTTGTTGTAAATATGCATAACTGAATATTTCTGTTCCTTCTACTATCTTCTACATATTATCTATTTATAAAGAGAAGAAGCTAGCAGGAAAATTAAATCCTACAAACGGAGCAGGAGGGAGCCCGAGGGGCTCTAGCGGAGGGGATTGCCCTGGAGGATTTTGGGCGGCGTCCGTCCGGGTCCAGCCACGACGCCGCAGCCCGCAGCCTCTGATTGGACCCGCCTCGGTTGCGTCGACGACACAACGGTAGCAGCAGCCGCATACGGCGTACCCCCTTTCGTACATGTATCTTAAATCGAAAAATGCCGAAGCCTCCGGCTTGCAGTTTGTTGACAACTCTAAAATAGAGTTGCTGGTTCTGAATCTGAATTGCAGGCCTTGATAATTTGACGACATATTTGTTTCTCTGAATAAGAGGAAAACCAAGGCTTACATTAACCTCGGCCAGAACTTGGCCTGCGTGCAGTGATATTTTCTGGCACATCACATGATTATTATCCCTATATGATTTTACTATTTATTCTAAGAATTGGTAATATGGGAAATCGAAGAAGTTGTACGATTTATTTGTCATATATATCCAATGAGAGAAGAGAACTCCGTGTTAGTGCTAATCATTTTGTTCGTCAAAGTTGTTTTTCGTGTCCTCTTCTCATTTTTATTTGTACTTTGTCGTACACACCATGATAATTGTAATAGAGTAGTGTTGTTATCAACTTAACATGGGGTAATTAGGTGAATTATAGATTGGACAACCTTCTCGATCTTGAATTGTCTTCTAAATTTCAACAACAAAAAATGTCCAATGAAAACCGGGAGGTGAATGGATGCACAGAATACGAATACTAGGTGATTGCCCGTGCGTTGCAACGGGAGAGAAAAAAATGTAAGTCAAGAAAGACTAAAAAATGGGTTTTCTAAAAAAAGGACCAAAAAATTGTTAAAAAAAGATCATAACAAAATCCATGGTCAATATTGCTTTTACTAAAATGCCCATTTGAACATGTGGGAACAGAAGTATATATGTGACTTCAATATCACAATTTAATTTGTTCCTTTCGCTCACTCGAAAACTGAGATCAGAGATGACTTTGGATAATTATTGCTGAGATTAATTCAGGACATTGCAGCAATCAGGACCCAGTCCACACGCAATCAAAACATGTGCACAATCAAAATACTGAGGTTACAAGTTACACACACCCTCAGAATGTACTCTTACGGGACACTAACAGACTGAACAATCATGGACCAGTGTTGCCACGGAACAACAGATTAGAAATATATACTAAGAACTGAGTCCTAAATTCAAATTTGAGGTTATTGCTCATCTCGCTCTATCCTCTGTACTATATAGTGCATGGTACTTCCTGCCTGCATTCCCGCACCCTGGAATTACACTCCTTTTATCGCCTTCTCAAACTATGGTAACACCCGCACCAAGCCGCCATAGCGTTGTCATCCTCCTGCTTAGGAGTTAGGAATTATAAAACATAGAAAATCAATCTTATTCAACATACAAATTTGCACAGACAGGAGATTAAGCATAAAATACAAAAAAGTCTTTAAAAAAGAAGCAAGCTAACTGAAGGACGGTTGGAATTTAACCGATTATTCAGCTACATATATACCTTCTACAGATTTTATGTGCATACTTGGGGGAAATAAAATAGTGTTTGTATCAACACCCAAAGCAAAAGATAAGCTCTAATTAGCTGGATGCCAAAGAAAATGGAAGCGCCCACCTCGTGATATTGGATAGTGCATCAAACATTGTATGCATCAGCAGAGGGAAAATACATAATGTTTTAAGATGCTCCCGTCTACAGTACTTCACCTAGACAGTGACAATAAATTGGTTATCACAAATTAACACAAAGGAAATAAAGAAGCCAGGAAGGTGAATGACAAAATCAGACTGCGGGCTGCAATCTTTTCCCCGAAATCCTCCAAAAAGCAATTTTATGGAGGCGGACATAATAAATGCACGCTGCTAGCCATATGAACAAATCTAGCAATTCAGACCAAGCACTTTGCAGTTCCTAATATAAAAAACAGCGTCCATCTTGTTTTGTTAAAACTTTCTATAGTGACACAGTTACAAATTCTTTTTTAATTCAGCGAATAAAATGAGTGATAGAAATTTAGGGGTTATATGTATGCAAAGTCAATCTTCGTGTCAGTTTAGTGTGAAAAACAACGAACTTTCAGAAAAAAATATGATCCAAGTCAGAACTAAATACACTTTTTTCCTAGACAATACTATCATAGCTTTGTGATGCTATTTAGACAACCACATTAGCCTCTAACTTGCATAATAAACAGTGGTAAAGAGATGTAGAAAAAAAAAAAGCTTAGCAAGGATGGAAGATTACCTCTAAATCTGTTTGAAGCAACAACATTGCCGGGCACTTTCAAAACATGGAGAACAGTACTGTAAACCACAAGTTAACTGACGTAAATACATATTCAGAAGTTTGACCTAATACTATCTGAGCTTAATGAGATGGATACCACATTACCATGTTCAGGATGTCAATAAGTAGTGGAGAAATTGGCATCCTCCAGACCAGGATCACACTCTGGATGCGCATAAGGAATAAGTTTGTGGTAATCCAAACAGAACAGCCCAATCAGATATCGTTGTTCAGCAAAGCCCCAATGATATTGTAATGTGAATAGGAAATGTTACACGATATTCAGCAAAGGTGGTATCAAAATATAGTAGAGGAGTGATTCTTCTTGGCGTAGAACTGCACGAACAGGAGCAACAATTTGTTATTCCTCCGGCTCACCAGTTCAATATTGTCCACGTACATGCCGGTTTATGTTCTTCCTCCCACTCACGATCTCCAGCACGAGCATCCCGAAGCTGAACACGTCCCGTCGTCGACAGTTACCCATTCATACCCCTGCTGCGACTCCAGCGACAGCATCTTTCACCACGATCTACTGCCCGCACTCCATCACACCCTGTGAGCAGGGGATAGTAAGGATAACGAAGGCGTGGTCCCGAGCTGCTTGCGACCACAACCGAGCAGGTTGGGTTGAAGAAGCTAGCGTATTTGTGTTTTAGAAACAGATACAGCTCTAGTAATTCATACAGGAGAGTGAAGACCTCCTGTTTAATACTCCTACTTTGAGAGGTTAACCCATCATATACAGCAGCCAGAGATGTATAAAGCAATAGGTTCAGTGAATTACCATGACACCCTCAGCAGCGTCGACAACGAGCACAGCCCCATCGGCCAGCCAGAGCGCAGCAGTCATCTCATCTGAAAAATTGACATGCCCAGGTGTGTCCATGATGTTGCAGAGGTACGACTTGCCGTTGCCCCCGTCGAGCACGAGGGACATGGGCACAGCCTTGAAGGAGACCCTGCGCTCCTGCTCGTCGACGCGGGTGTCGATGAAGCGCACGTGGCGCTCGCCCTCGGAGTCGAAGGTGTCCACCTGGTGGGTCTGCTCCACGAGCATGTCCATGAACACCGTCTTGCCGTGCTGCAGGTGGCCCACGAGCGCGACGTTGCGGACCAGCAGCGGGTTGGAGGCGAGGCCGAGGACGAAGTCGGTGGAGGCGTAGGTGGATGTGGCGCCGGCGCGGGTGCTGACCTCGAACCTGACGTCGCGCGGCGGGGCCACGATGGGCTTCTCGAGCGCCTGCTCGTCCTCGTCCATGACCAGCGCCTCGACGCCCGGCCCGTAGACCTCCTCGGCGGTGGGGTAGTACTTCTTGTCCTCGGCGAGCACGATGGCGCCCTGGGCGGCGTCGGCGTAGTCGTCGGCGTCGTCGACGTCCATGAGCCGGCGGGTGGTGGGGGATCCGGAAGGGGGCGCCTCGGCCATCGCCGCGGCGAGGCAGGATGAAGGCGTTGACTCCGGATTGGGGATTTTTTTCGTATGAATCGGTAAATCACTTGGCGGTGGCAGTGTTGTAATATCTCCTAAACTCAAGGGCAGAATCGGAAACTGAAAAAACGTACCAACACCACCTCAAGCCATATTATATACTCCCTCCGTCCAAAAATAAGTGTCTCAAGTTTGCACAAAAGTGGATGTATCTATACATGTTTCATGTCTAGATACATCCACTTTTTGACAAATCTAAGACATTTATTTTTGGACGGAGGGAGTAGTAGAGATGTGAAGGTGTAGTAATAATATGGTCTGAACATATACCAAAAACATGGGTAAAATAGGGGTAAAAAAGAGAAACTATGAGGCAACAAGAGGCTTTATATGGTATATATATACTCCCTCCGTTCTCGAATAAGTGTACTTCTACCTTTTAGGATAAGTCAAACTTATTAATTTTTGACCAACTTTATAGGGAAAGTACCCACATTTACGAAATTAAATTAGTATCACTAGATTCAACTTGAAATAAAGTTTCAAAATATACCAATGTTATGTCATATATGTTGTTACTTTTTTCTACAAATTTGGTCAAATTTTTAAGAAAATTAACTTAGTACTAAAAGTAGAAGTACATTTATTCAAGTACGGAGCGAGTATGATGCATTGGAATGTAAAACTATAAACGGTGAGATACATGGGCGCACAACACATATTTGAGCTTTCTGAACGTCCGATATGGGCCTCTCCGCCTTTCCGCACCGTCCGATCACGCCGGCTCCCGGGAGTCGGCACGAACAACGATTCGATACATTCCTGCGCGTACGCTGGTTCGTGCCCTAGTCTCGTTGACGCCCTCCACGGACGCCCCCGGTAGCCCGACGACCCACCCGTAGGACTCATCTAACCATTTAATTTGTGTAGCGGAGGGGCAAGATTCACAACGGAGTCTGCCCATTGGCTGATTTTGTTATTTTATTGTTCTAGGTTTCTTGCGCCCCTCGTGATATCGCCTGTCCACCGCCCTCCCTCGCTAACGGCGGGACCGGGGTCCTTGCGGCCGTTCAAGGTAGTTCTCCTCGATGTCTTTAATTCGGTGGTCTTTTACTCTTTGGCCAGGGGCAACACGGGGTTTTTGCCATGGCGGCCAGGCCTCCGTTTCTCCCACTCTCAGTGGCGTCTCCTCATTGGTCGTCGGGTACGGGGTGCTGTGCACCGAGGGGGTATACCCACGCACGATAGGGAGGAGTCTTTGGGTCCAACTCGGTTGCTCCCATTTCTTCTCACTCACTGCTCTCGCTTCCTCATTTCATGCAGATTTACATTCATCTCTGTTTCCTGCTCCTTGCCTCCCAGTTCCTTCCGCAAGCACGGCCATGCCTCCATGTAGTCCGTCTGCCGTCCTTCCCGGAAAGGTCAGTTCCATAGAGATCAGGTTGGGCTTTGTTGCCGTGTATTTCTCTATGTTCTTCATTCTTTGTTCATCTTGATGCCCGTGTATTGGATCTGTGTTCTTTAGTTCTTTGTTGTTTTCGGGGTGCAATCGTGCGGTCCTGACCCTCATGTTCTAAAATTCAGTATCACTGTCTATATGAGACAATATTTAAAGATCCAAATGTATGCTATTTTGTATAAGATGAGATATTTTTAGTTTTCCAAAATTCTCCAAAAGATTTATTTATGATTTCTTTGATTTTTTTTCAATAAAATGATAAAGGATTTTGAAAATTGGTAATATAATTCAAATAATATTTTGAACTTAGTATTCATTTGCCCGTATTAGTTTCTCTGGAAAATATTTTTTAGAAATAGTTCAAAGTGTTTTTCACTTAAGGAACTTTGATTTTTTTTCTATAATAAATACTTTTCAAAAATTCCAAATATTATTTTTTATGATATGAGTACACATTTTTATTTGATTTTTAGGAATTTATTATAATTTGAAATTCAGTTTTGAATTTTACTTGATTTAAGATTTTAGGGGAAAAACAGAAATTCCCTTAGTCAAACTTGGTTGAACCCGACCCTGTAGACCGCTCAGTTTCGGTCAATCCGGCCGAGCCACTCTCTAGCTCTCTCCCTCATGCTCACCCTTCTCCTCTCGCGCTCGCGTTGCGGCCGAAATCGCCTTCGCCGTCGCCGGCTTGCTTTCGTGAGCTCCGGCTGTCTCTGTCGCCTCGATTGGTCGAAATCTCCTCCACTCTTCCTGCTCCACCTTCCTGTCCAGCTCGATTTGCTTTTCCTCGCCCTTCTCACTCTATCTCTTACTGATTAGTAGAAATTCGAATTCATCTTCAATTTAGTTAAGACTTGAATTATTTCTTGATTTCGGTTGCTTCAGTGTCAAGCACCTGGTACTGTTTGGCAAGAATATAGCAAGTAGTTGGATAATTTGACAAGAAATTGATAAGAACTTCCTAAGGAAATTGAAGAACATGAAAGGAAAGATGACAATTTTTAGGGTTTAGGTTCTCGTGCCACCCATCCGCCCACTCTCTAGGGTTATATAGAGTCCCCCTCAGAGCCACGAGTTCCATTAGGTCATTACATAATTAAGCACCATAAGTGCGACATTTAAGCTTAAGCTGTCCCATTACAATCTCAACCGTTGGATGCAACTGAAGAGTTAACTATGCTTCACCGCCGTTGGATTACTGACGAAGGAACTCATCTTCAGATAGAGGTCCTGACATTGCTCGCCTGTTGAAGCCATACTTCAAGGATGGAAATGAGGGAATGTTGCACGGATGAAACTGGCATCTTCCCATGTTGCCTCGTCGGTTGATAAATTTTCCCAGTGAATTAACCATTGGGGAACTGGGATATCATAGGCACCAGCATTGCGTGGAATCTGGCGATACTGTAGGACAGCGAGAGATTTTGTCTTGATCTTACCATCAGGAGTGAGTAAAGGAAGTCTTGCATTTGGTACTGCTGCAGGGCCGAGATGTTTCTTTAACTAGTTCACATGAAAGACATCATGTAACCGAGCTCCTTCCGGAAGTTGCAGCTTGTAGGCGACTTTGCCAATGCGTTGGAGCACACAAAATGGCTCATAGAATTTAGAGGTCAGCTTCAGAACGTTTCTGAGGCCCAATGCATTTTCTCTGTAAGGTTACATTTTGAGGTAGACCATGTCTCCTTCCTCAAATTGTCTCTCTGTCCTGTTGAGGTCAGCGAACTTTTTCATTTTGTTCTGTGCTTGCAAGAGATTCTGTTGCAGTCTCTTGAGCATGTGATCTTGTTCCAGGAGAGGTTCCTGGGCTTCAGGTGATAAATCATTTGTTGCTGCTAAGGTAGTGATGTGTGGAGGTTTATACTCGAATAGTGCTTCAAAAGGTGAAGTCTTGATGGAGGTGTGGTAAGAAGTATTATACCACCACACAGCAGCCGAGAGCCAATTTGCCCAGTTTTTAGGTTCTATGAAGGCCATGCTTCAGAGATATTGTTCCATACACTGATTGACGCGCTCTGTTTGCCCGTTTGACTGAGGATGGTAAGCTGAGCTGAAATTCAGTTGAGTTTTGAGAGCAGAGAATATTTCTTGCCATAGTTTTGATGTGAAAACTCTATCTCTGTCACTGACTATTGTCTGTGGAGGTCCATGCACTTTAACTATCTTGTCAAGGATCAACTATGCTACTTTTGAAAGGACAAGGATGTCGCCTAGAGGGGGGGTGAATAGGCGATTAAAACTTTTCCGGTTTAGTCTTGATAATTGCGGAATAAAACTAGGTGTTTAAAATAACAAGCCAGCAACCTAAATATACTAGGCTCACCTATGTGCACGAACAACTTATGCTAAGCAAGACAAGCAACAAGGTGATAGCAATATAGAATACTTAGAGCACGAAGGCTATCACAATGTAAAGTGCATAAGTAAAGAGCTCGGGTATAGAAATAACCGAGGCACACGGAGACGATGATGTATCCCCGAGTTCCTCCTTTTTAGGGGAGTACGTCTCGTTGGAGAGGTGTGAGACACCACAAAGGTCGATCTCAACGCCACAAAGGCTCACCCTATTCTCCGATGAACCGCACCACAAAGGATTGGTTCACCTTCCACTATCGGAATCCTTCAAGGCGGAATCCGGAGCCTTTACAACAACAATCTGAGGCACAACCCACAACTAGATTGGGGGCTCCCAAACGGCTACAAGTGACCACAAAGGTCTCAACCACCACAAACGCGTCTAGGGTCCAAAGATCCAAGAGTAACAAGCTCACAAACTTTCAACTTTCACGAATCCTCGGGAGAGCACAAACCGATGCACAAAGCAATGGCAAGAGCACAAGTGCTCAAATCCTTCACTCTCAAATTTCAACAAAGCAACAAATGCTTATGGGTGAATAAGAGAGGAAGAACAATAGAGGAGAAACACCAAGAACTCCAAGATCAAGATCAACTAGGTTCCCCTCACTTAGAGGAGGAATGGATGGGTGGAAATATAGATCTAGATCTCCTCTCACTTTCCCTCAAAGATATGCAGGAATCATGGGAGGGATTGAGAGGTAGGCAAGCTTTTTCAAAGGTCAACAATGGAGTAGAGAGAGGGAAAAAACGAGCTCAAGAAGTTAGAGAACCATTGGGGAAGAAAGCCCCTTAAATAGGTCCCCTAAAAAATCTGCCCGTTTAGCAGTGCAGGGAGGCCGGCCTCACGCACTATTCGGTGGCCCAGAGAGCCCAGCCTGGGAGCCGGCCTGGCTGGCCTGGAGGCCGGCCACCCAGCCGAGGCACCCGGCCTGGGACCCGGCCTGGGCCGGCTGGGGGCCCGACTCGCCCGGCCTAGGAGCCGGCCAGGCTGGCCTGGGGGCTGGCTACCCAGCAGAGGCGCCCGGCCTGGGAGCCGGCCAGGCCGGCCTGGGGGCTGGCCACCCAGAACCCGAAATTGTAACACCCATAACTTTTGCGAGAAAACTCCAAATGGTTTCCAACATGAAAACGCAACAAGTTTTCCTCACGGATAAACCGATAATATTTCCAACATGAAAACGCAACAAGTTTTCATCCGGACTCTGTTTTCTATGATCTTGGGTTTGCTCCGAAGATAATCACAAGCACTAGAAGATCATGCATATACACATCATAGTCCATCATGTGAGGAGGATAACACAAGAGGAGAGTTTGACCTCTGTACAAGAGACGAACCCGTAAAACCTCCAACATCAAAAACACCACAAGATATTCAAATGAAATCGTTTTTGATGAACTAGAGCTTGGTATGGAGATGAACACAAGCTCTAAATTCTCACATGGATAAAAGCCAAATAAGTGAAGGTGATATGCCCTAGAGTCAATTAATAAAGTGATTTTATTTATCATATCTCTATTGTTCATAATACGTTTTAATACCATGCCATAACTGTATTACGCGGAGACATTAATACACGTGTGGTATGAAAACAAACAGGTCCCTAGTGCCTCTATTTAACTAGTTCGTTGGGTAACAGATGATCAAGATTTCCTAATCATGGACAATGGCGTCGGTTAACAACGGAGTCATATCATTAGGTGAATGATTTGATGGACATACCCAAAATATAGAAACGTAGTGTTCACACCTTCGACCATGAGATCATATCAAATCTCTGCTTCTGAAAGATACGGCTGATCGCATCAAACGACATGATTATATAGCGTGACAATAAAGGTGACACTTTCGGGTATCGGAAGGAAGCAGTAGAAGCGAGTGATCAAGAGTGGGAATTACCAATCCACATAGCAGGATAGATACTCTAGGCCCACTCGGTGAGATTACATCAATGAGCTTGCAAGCATGTGACTAGGTCACGGGGATGTAATATCACAGACGAGTAAAGATAGATTTGTTAATGCGAGGTCATGCTCGGTAATCGTGATACCGGAGAACGACGCTCGGACAATCTAAGTATCGCTAGGCAAGAGGATGAGACTGGACGTCTAAAGTTCAAACGATAGAAGACATTCGTGGACACACACGGGCTATCATGGATATCCAGATCCCGCTGTTAGTCATTGATCGGAGAGGATGTCTCGATCATGTCTGGAGTGATCCCGAACCGTGGGGTAACACACTTAAGGGTGGGTGACGATTAGATTGAATTTAGAGAGAAAAGAAACCGGAGACTCCGGAAGTGTTCCGGACATGTCTGATGGAGATCGGAGGGCAACGAAATATGTTTCGGGGTCCGAATGAATTAAATAATATGTATTTAATATTAATAAGTGTTATTAGTAATTAAATATATTTTTTATTTAATTAAATTCGAATTTTAAAAGGCATTAAACCTAAATGGGCCTTAGAGGCCCATTAGGAAAAATCCCTAAAAAGAAAAGGAAAAAAAAGGGGATGGAGGCAGACCTAGGTGGGCCACATGGGGCCCACCTAGGACCGGCGCACCCTTGGTGGTGCGGCTGGTGTGGGATAGTCCCACACCGCCAAGCCACCAAGGCAAGCCTCCCTCCTCCTCCTTTAAATAGGGGACCCCCCATGCCTTTGGAATTACACCAATTTCTCCCTTCTTCTCTCCTACCTTGAGCGTGGTTCCGTTTCTGGAGCTGCATACGGGGAGGGAAGTCTCTCTACTATACGCACACCGCCGTGCTGCTAGATCCAATCTTCCACTTCCGCTGCTCTGCTGGATCTGGAGCCCGGAGGTCGTCATCCACACCGTACGTGTGTGGAACCGCGAGGCACCATTGTTTGGTGTTGGGAGCCGTCTTCTTCCACTACACGACCTTGAGGTCGGCTACGTCGGCTTCATCATCACGCGTCGTCATCGAAATAGATCTTTTGATCATCGATGCTTACGGTCTACAAGGGTATGTATTCCGTTCTCCTCCGTATAGTATATCTGCATAGTATAGATCTTGGCTAGTTTATGGTTATCGTCGGTAGGAAATTTTTTGTTTTCTGTCTACGATCCCCTACAGTGGTATCAGAGCCGATCTATGCGTAGATATATCTGTACGGTTAGAACACATGTTGAATGTGGGCATCGATTCTACATTTGTTACCCTCTCGCGTGTACTTGTTTATATCGCGGCATTGTCGGATGAAGTGGCCCGGACCGACTTTACGCGTACTCTTACGCGAGACTGGTTCCACACTTGACATACGGCTTGTACCGTATTTGTGACTGGCGGGTGTCTGTATCTCCTACAATAGTTGATATTGCATTTACAATGGAGGGCCCCGAAAGGGGTGTAATAGAGACAATTGTCTTATCGCTGTTGTGGTTGTTTTCGTAGGTAAGAAACGGTTCTTGTGCGGAAGCCCTAGCAGCCACGTAAAACATGCAAAAGATAAAGTAGAAAGCGTCTAACTTTATTTTGAGGGGCAATGTGATATGGTCAAGGTAGGTTTATTAAATTGTTTATAAACTGTCGGCGCGAAGGAGACCATCGGCGCGGAGGAGACCATATCATGTCGCATTACATTTCATTTTAGATGTTATGTAGATTGTGTGCATCTTATATTGTGTATATATATGTCTATATATTAGTTACACGGCGGTAGTAATATAAGATGATCCCTCCCAAAATTCCGATAATAGTGTTCTCCCTCTGTCGTGCACCACCAATAAAGTTCTACGTTACGGGGTACGCCGCATTGCGGTTACACTCGTCTCTTCGTTCGCATACGGTGGGTGTAAGCCACGTTGCACGCGCGAATACGTCAGAGGGTGTTATGGCGAGCCTAGCATGTACAGACATGGCCTCGGAACACAAGTATCGAAAGGTTAAGCACGAGTCACATGCGGTGATGTGATCGATATACGATGTCTACCTTTGAAGTTATGCTATCTGCCTGATCGATGGGGTAGTGTAATGGATGGGGTTGTGTAATCACTAAGACGATGCGAGGGATACTCGTCTTGAGTGGGAGTTCTAGTAGTTTTATTTTGAAAACTTGAACCCATATTTTATTATGAACAAAGTCTTTATGTTTTGCAAAACCTTTGTAGATAATAACCTCTTTGATAGACCTTTTAAACTTAGGCTTTCCTGCGATTGAGAAACTTAAAAGGTTGGGTCCAAACTTCATATTTTTATACCGTAGCTTGAGGATACTCCTTGTTTAACCATTAGCTCTATTTGATACAAAACCCGATAGGAGATAGACCCGGAGATTCCGCTAAAAAAAGGATAATTTAGATTATCAAGTTTTGTGCGGATAATTCCATCATAGTCCAGTGTATGCTATGATCTCTGCCATAGAGAATGAACTGTGGGTGCGTGTTGACAGATCGCGAACATTTGGAATGGTCGCTGAGACTGATGATCTGTATCCACCGTAAATCAGGTTTTCTTCTCAACCAAGATGGAAGAGAACACTCGCATTAAAGGAGCATGTGGCAGTCATACGATGACATTGGTCATACGATGACATTAGTCATACTTGATGACATTGGTCATACTTGATGACATTGAGACGCCTCGCTCAGCTCGATCACTGGATGACAGACAACGTTGCCAGATGCAAATGTTTTGTCATAGACTATGTCATGCAAGGGGAATCATTCACCTTCATGAATTCTTGATTACGTTGAAGAATCAAGAAGATGAAACGAATCACGGGAAGTCATCAATGATGATGGTATATATATGATATACAAGTTATGAATGTTTTACCTAAACAAGTACTTGCAGTAGTGACTAAGATTTGATACTAGTCATGTTTTATGAAAACAAGATTTTCTGCTTGAGTAGCTTGGAAGGATGAAGAGACAATGTGTGTTGATGATGGCAGGCAATATGTTGTGAATATGTTGTGATGGCCATAGACACTCTCTCTGCATCTACCATTTAGATTAAATTTGATTTGAACAAATTCCATTAGATCGCTTGTTAGCATGATCATTATAAGTGTGTCTTGCCTCTAGCGAGACAATTATTCATATTTGTTAGTGACAAATCGTTGTCCTACATTTATGAGTGATATCTTTAATGATCATACACCGATTATGAATGGAATGTTGTTATTTGAATCTAGATGGTAGTAGCTCACACATTTATAACATTAATGCCAAAGATACAAACTTAATAATGACACCACATTATTGTGGCACTAACGTTTTGAGTTATATGCATTGAGAAGCTCCATTCACATGGATCTCCAAGTCCTTAGATTTGATCTTTTGACACTTGCAAGATAACTAAGACACCGTTTCGGAAAACGGGCATTTAACTTGTTGAGAATCATACATATCGATGTGTGTGAATCAATGAAGTACTTCAACGTGTAGTGGAAATCATTATTTTTGTAAACTTCACCAATGATTTGAGTAGATATGGGCATATCCACTTAATGAAATGCTGGTCTGAAAAGTTTGATAAGATCAACAAGTTCGGAGTGAAGTAAGAGAATAAACTTAACAAGAAAATCAAATTCCTGCGATACAGATCGAGGAAACAAGGATTTGAGTTATGAGTTTGGCATATCATTGGAAGACTTGTGAAAAGAGTTCCACAAATTACGCCGTATGGAACACCACAATGTTATGGTGTGTTAGAACGTCGTAATCACACGCTATTGGATTGTGTGTGATCAATAAAATCTCTTATCGAATTTTTGTGATCATTAGAGTCGTATGGTAGGAACAAAACATTCACTTTAGATAATAGGGAAACCATCTAAATCCATGGAGACAATACCATATGAGTGATGGCATGGCTTTTAGCCTAGATTGTCGTTTTGATATTTTAGTGTTTTGATATGATCAAACCTAAAACGGATAAATTCATCTTTGTAGTGTATCTAAGAAATCAGTTGGATACATGTCTCACGACAGAGGCAAAATCGTTGCCGAAATATACCTTGCTGAAGAAATAGTTTCTTGTCCAAGGGTATAAGTGGGAAAGAAAGTAGAGCAAGACGAAGTTAATGAACTTCTCTCCAGGCATCAGAGTGGCGCAACGGAAACCGTTCCGGTACCGTCCTCCACAACTGGAAGGAAGCTGATGATAACGATCATGATGCTCTGAGCTCATACTAAGATCGTAGGTGCATGAGAATGTGTTCCGCACTGTGTGGTACGACAATCTTGTTATGAACGTCATGTTAATGGAACATGACAAACCTACGAACTACGAAGAAGTGATGGTGAACCTAAGTCCGAGAAATGGCTATGAGCCATATATAATCCGAGATAAAATCCATACACGATTACCAAGTAAAGACTTGGGTAAATCTTCTTGATGGGCTCCAGCCGTTGAGAGTAAATGGAATTTTATGACAAAATAGACACTGACGGAAAGGCAACCGTTATAGGATCGATTTGTCGTAAAACAGTTTCAACAAATTCAAAAGTTGACCACAACGAGATTTGTCTCAAGTGGCGATGCCTAATTAAGTCTATTTAGGATTGTTTTAGCAATTACTATAATTTCGAATTGAGAAATTGATAGATGGATAAAGAAGCCATGTTTCTTAATGGTAGCATTAAGAAAAGAGTTGTAACTAGTACAATGAGATGGTTTGTTGATCCTAAGGATGCTAGACACGTATGCAAACTTCAGTTGTCCATTCATGGGCTGAAGCAAGCATATCGGAGCTGGAATCTTCACTTTGATAATGTGATCAAAGGATTTTGGAGTCGTCCAAAATAGTTGAAGAAACCTGCATTTATAAAGAAGTGAGTGGGAGCTAAGTAGCTTTTCTTGATCTTATATGTGAATGGCATATTTGAGTGGGAGCTAAAAGGAAATTCCCTTGTCTTATATGCGGAAGGCATATTTGAGTGGGAGCTAGGTGTCATTCCAAATTTTATATGTAACGACATATTGAGAATGATACAGATCCTCTAGTAAAGTATAAATGATTATTTAAGTGATTAAATTTTCTATGAGTGAAGTTAAGAGTATTAGGCTTTAATCTATAATTCGTATAGATCATAAGGGGCTTAATAACATTAGGTCGGAATATTTCCTAGGTTAAGATTCTGAAATGTTTCAGAATAGAACAAGCGAAGAAAAGTTCTTACTTGTATGACTGGTAAAATATTAAGATTATCTTGGCATTTCAGCGATAGTTATTGAAAGAAAAGGATGTCCGACATCCTCTATGCCTAGCCATAGATTCTATCAGACTGAAAGCTCGACTTGGTGTGACCCAAGTTCTTGGTTGAAGAACGGGTTCTAGAGTGATCCCTGGATGGATCAATGAACAAACGTTAAGTATATCCTTCAGTGTCTAAAGAGAACTGAGGATATGTTTTCTGGTATGGGTAAGAGTGAAAGACAACTTGCCGTAAAAGTTACGATGATGCAAGTTATGACACTGACCCATACGGTTAGAAATCATATAGAGAAGTCCTTTGTTTTGAAGAAAGACATGGTTAGCTTGCGAAGTTGCATATGAATGCACTGTCGCATAATCTACATAGGTATAGAAATATATGGCTATTTCGGAAGTAGCAAGTGTGATTGGACTGAGCAGTTTTTCCGAGCATGCCTGGTTTCCCTTAATAGATCTCTTAGACTTTTAAGGCTCATGCTGTGCGAAATTTTGAGTCTCACTCCATCGACAATCATATATTTCACCGTTATCATATGATACGGGATGATGTCAAACTAGGTGACATAGAAGTGTTGCAAAGCACATACAGATTAGATTGTTGACTTGCTTCCTCTTCCACGAGACGAGCATGCACCATATTGCTATAGGTGTTAAGCTTTTACCAAGTTGTAAACTAGATTAATTGTACTCTAGTGCAAGTGGGAGACTGAAGGAGATATGCCCTAGAGGCAATTAATAAAGTGATTTTTTTGTCATATCTCTATTGTTCATAATACGTTTTAATACCATGCTATAACTGTATTACGCGGAAACATTAATACACGTGTGGTATGAAAACAACCAGGTCCCTAGTAGCCTCTATTTAACTAGTTCGTTGGGTAACAGATGATCAAGGTTTCCTGATCATGGACAATGGCATCGGTTAACAACGGAGTCATATCATTAGGTGAATAATTTGATGGACATACCCAAAATATAGAAACGTAGTGTTCACCTTCGACCGTGAGATCATATCAAATCTCGCTTCTGAAAGATACGGCTGATCGCATCAAACGACATGACTTATATAGCGTGACAATAAAGGTGACACTTTCGGGTATCGGAAGGAAGCAGTAGAAGCGAGTGATCAAGAGCGGGAATTGCCAATCCACATAGCAGGATAGATACTCTGGGACCACTCGGTGAGATTACATCAATGAGCTTGCAAGCATGTGACTAGGTCACGGGGATGTAATATCACAGACGAGTAAAGATAGATTTGTCAATGGCGAGGTCATGCTCGGTAATCGTGATACCGGAGAACGACGCTCGGACAATCTAAGTATCGCTAGGCAAGAGGATGAGACTGGACGTCTAAAGGTTCAAACGATAGAAGACATTCGTGGACACAGGGGCTATCATGGATATCCAGATCCCGCTGTTAGTCATTGATCGGAGAGGATGTCTCGATCATGTCTGGAGTGATCCCGAACCGTGGGGTAACACACTTAAGGGTGGGTGACGATTAGATTGGATTTATAGAGAAAAGAAACCGGAGACTCCGGAAGTGTTCCGGACATGTCCGATGGAGATCGGAGGGCAACGAAATATGTTTCGGGTCCGAATGAATTAAATAATATGTATTTAATATTAATAAGTGTTATTAGTAATTAAATATATTTTTTATTTAATTAAATTTGAAATTTAAAAGGCATTAAACCTAAATGGGCCTTAGAGGCCCATTAGGGAAAAATCCCTAAAAGAAAAGGAAAAAAAGGGGATGGAGGCCGGCCGGCCTAGGTGGGCCACATGGGGCCCACCTAGGGCCGGCGCACCCTTGGTGGTGCGGTTGGTGTGGGATAGTCCCACACCGCCAAGCCACCAAGGCAAGCCTCCCTCCTCCTCCTTTAAATAGGGGACCCCCCATGCCTTTGGAATTACACCAATTTCTCCCTTCTTCTCTCCAAACTTGAGCGTGGTTCCGTTTCTGGAGCTGGGTACGGGGAGGGAAGTCTCTCTACTATATGCACACCGCCGTGCTGCTAGATCCAATCTTCCACTTCCGCTGCTCTGCTGGATCTGGAGCCCGGAGGTCGTCATCCACACCGTACGTGTGTGGAACCGCGAGGCACCATTGTTTGGTGTTGGGAGCCGTCTTCTTCCACTACACGACCTTGAGGTCGGCTACGTCGGCTTCATCATCACGCGTCATCATCGAAACAGATCTTTTGATCGTCGACGCTTACGGTCTACAAGGGTATATATTCCGTTCTCCTCCGTATAGTATATCTGCATAGTATAGATCTTGGCTAGTTTATGGTTATCGTCGGTAGGAATTTTTTAATTTTCTGTCTACGATCCCCTACAATAAGAACCAAGAAAGATGATATGCCAAATATGCAAAGGTTTGAGCTCTCCACAAAGATGCGATCAAGTTACTTACTTGAGAGCCCCTCTTGATAGTATGCCGTCTATCCTATAACCCGGTCTCCCACTAACACCACGAGACCGGTAAAATAGAAACCCTATCAATATCATATCTTTGCCTTGCGCATTCCACTTGAGCTAGATGATGACGATCTTGACTCCCTCAAGTTGGAACACCTTTCTTGATTGTGCTTGCTAGCACATGCTTGATGAAGACTTCTCCAAATGCTCCCCCATACACCATTATGAGAGAGTCTCGCTAAGCTCCGTTTCACAAAGATGATGTCTTGAATCCTTCAAGACATACTTGCAATATGCTCAACTCTACACATGACCATTCTTCATATAAACCCTTGAATAGAGCATTGATCATCATGTAATCTTCTAGAGTCCAACACATGAACTCCAATCTTTTCCTATGGACAAGATCTACAAGAATATCTCAATGCAAACATTAGTCCATAAGGATTGTCATTAATTACCAAAACCACGCATGGGGCAACACATGCACTTTCACTTGTTTGGTTGAATAAGGATGTGATAAAGGGATAAAGTGTGCATACTTTGTCAGTCTGTCCACGACAACCAGGATGACATCTTTCCCTTTAGACTTGGGCAGTCCTTCAACAAAGTCAAGACTAATATCTGACCATTTCTTTTTGGGTATTTCCAATGGATCAAGCAAACCAGGATAAGGTATCCTTTCAGTCTTGGTTATCTGGTAAACTGGACAGATAGCAATTTGCTCTGCAATGAACTGTTTCATGTTTGGCCAGAAGAAAAGACTCTTCAGCCTGTGATAAGTAACTCGACCGCCTGAGTGGCCCCCAAAGAGAGATGAATGGAAAGACTGGAAAAGTTTTTCCTTCAGTCTGTGTGAGTACCAATCACAGTGCGGTTCTTGTATCTCAGAACTCCAGAAGATAGAGTGTAATTTGGATTGCTTGTTGGGCAGGTGGCCAATTCTTGTATAAGCTGAGTACATTTGGTGTCATCTTTGTAAGTTTCCTGCACCTCTGTCATCCATGAAGGAATTGCCATTGAAATTGCAGAGCACATATCTTCTTGAGGATCTTTATGTTTTCTTGACAAAGCATCTGCCACTGAGTTTTCTTTCCCTTGCTTGTATTCGATACAGTAATCCAGTTCCAATAATTTCAACATGAGTTTATGTTGAATTCCCTCCAGAAGCCTCTGGCTAGATAAGTACTTCAAACTTCGCTGATCAGTTTTTATTACCAACTTGTTACCAAGCAAGTAGTGGCGCCATTTTCTGAGGGCTTCGAATATAGCCAGACCTTCTTTTTTCATAAATTGATTGTGCTGCTGCCTTTAGGCCTAAGCATTTGCTGAAGAAGGCAATGGGTTGGCCTTTTTGCATTAAGACTGCTCCCAGTCTTGTTCCTGAAGCATCGATTTCCAATTGGAAAGGAATTGAGAAATTCGGCAGTATGAGCACAGGTGGAGTTGTCATAACTGTCTTGAGTTTCTCAAAGGCTGCTTGTTGTTCTGTCCACTGGAATGAGTTCTTCTTCAGCACATCATGAAGAGGTTTGCATATACTAGCATAACCTTCGATAAAACGCCTGTAATACCCAGCCATACCGAGAATTCTCCGGAGCTGCTTGACTGTAGTGGGAACTGGCCAATTAACAATTTCTGCTATTTTTGCCGGATCGGTGGAAACGCCATCTCCAGAGATAACATGTCCCAAGTATTCTACTGATGCAGTAGCAAAGGAGCACTTAGACAATTTTACCTTTAACTGATGTTGTCACAAAATTGACAAAGCAATGTTCAGATGGTGCTTCTGTTGTTGAAGGTTCTTGCTGTATACCAATATATCATCAAAGAAGACGAGAATAAACTTCCTGAGATGAGGAGCGAAGATGGTATTCATTAACTGCTGAAAGGTTGCAGGGGCATTGGTTAAGTCAAAAGGCATAACAAGATATTCGTAATGTCCCATGTGGGTTGAGAATGCTGTTTTGGGAATGTCAGCTGGGTTCATTCTTATCTGATGGTACCCTGACCGAAGATCCAATTTGGAGAATACTGTGGCTCCCTGTAGTTCATCTAGCAGGTCCTCAATTACAGGAATGGGGTATTTATTTTTTATAGTAATAGCATTGAGCTGCCTGTAATCCACACATAGCCTCCAACTTTTGTCCTTTTTCATGACCAAGATTGCTGGTGAGGAGTATGGACTGGAATTCAATTGGATCTCAGCGTTCTTCAACATGTTTCTGACAACTTCTTCCATAATGTTCTTCTGTTTATGGGGCATTCGATATGGCCTCACATTAGGAGGATATGTGCCTTCCTTGATAGGTATTGTATGGTCGCACTATCGAGGAGGTGGTAACCCAGTGGGTTCCTCGAACAAGTCTTGGTATTGTTGCAAAAGATCTTGCACCGGAGAGGTACTTTCATTAATTGCTTGTTAGCATTCAACTGTTGGCTGGGAAGAGTTTGTCAGTCTGACAATGAAGGCTTGAGCTCCCTGCTTGAGCACTTGTCACAAGCTTCAGCTGAAATGAGACAATCAGTAGTTGGCACTGCTCGGTCCATCAATGTACACCATCATTGTTAACTGTGATTGCAATACTCCTGTTCTCCCAATCTGTGTAATTTGGACTGTGTGTCTTTAACCAATCCGCTCCCAAAACCATATCATATCCTTTCAGAGGCAGTATCTTGCAATCATAACTGAATTTGTTTTTCTGAATGGTGAACTGGCAATCAGGGATACATCCCGCCGATACTAATTCCCCACCTCCTGCTACCATAACTATGTGTGCATGAGTTGATTGAACCTTCAATTGAGCTTTTTTGACAAATTCTTCATCTAAGAATGTCTTGCTACTCCTACTATCAACAAGTGTCACTGCCTGAAATTTGCCAATACGGGCCAATACTGACAGAGTTGTATCACCCGGAATTCCATGTAACGCTTCGGCAGATATTTGCATGCAATTGGCTTTGGGTTTTTGAGGTGCTTGTTGTGGTTCTGGCTCCACCTTGTTTTCCTCAGTTTCTAACTGATCTGCAGCATCTTGAAACTGTTCCCCTTGGGGTGTTTCTTCTTCTTATTCTTCTCCCCAGTGACCTTGCATCTGAATGGCGTGCACAATGCTTTTAGCAATATTTTGTGCATTAGAGCATTTGTGGCCAAATGTCCATGTTTCTGGACAATACCAACATTTGGGTTTTTCCTTAACCTTTTCTTGGGCTGGAAAATTTCTTTGTTCCCTAGCAGGATGTTGCTGCCGGTTTGCTGGAGTAGCTGTTGTTCTGTTAGGAACAGTTGTGTTGTTGACACGTTTGAGAGAAGATAGATGTGCCAATTCCTGCTGACGGGCATGAAAATATGTTGAACGCAGTGTGGAAGGTAGATGACTCTTCACTGCATGCTTGATTGTGTCTTTGAGTCCACTTAGGAATCTCAGCAAAAAGAACCTATCGGTTAATTCCGGATGGTCTCTCTTCATATATATCATGTAGGTTTCAAACGACTCAATATAAGCATTCACTGTTGAAACCTAACGCAGATGCTGAAACTGTTCCATTGATTTGTGTTCACCGTCTTCTGGGATCTGTCACACAGCAGCTCACACAATTCTGACCAACTCATCAACATAATATTCAGAGTGGTACTTGTTAACCAAACCTTTGCCTTTCCTCTGATATGAGCATTTGTCCACTTCACCTTGTGCTCATTGGAAATCCCTGCAGGGTGAAAACACTGTCGCCCTCCTCAATCCAAGTTTTTGCATTAGAGCCATGGAACAAGGGTAACTCAATGTGTGGTGTCCTCAAATACGGCTCTTGTTGGTTTTCTGACTGTGTATTGGCATTCTTCTGTATTGATGGATTGTCTGCTGAAGAAGATGGCGCCTTGTTTGCCGGAGGAGTGACAGTCATCGGGTGAGGTGATGGTGGTGGAACATATGTAGCTGGTGGGGCATATGTCGCTGGTGGAGGTTGTGAGTAAGTGAATTGTGGCTGAAACGGTGGTGGGTAATGGTAGAATTCATTTTGTGGTGGATAGTATGGGTAACTGGGTGGTGGTGGGTTGTAAAAATTGGGATTTGGGTAGTATGGTGGAGTGAAAGGTGACGAATTTGGCTGATACATGTGTGGGTTTGTGGTTGGGTTTGATGTCTGATGATAGGTGGGCATCGGTTGGGATACTGGTGTATGACTGGAGCTGGGTTGGTGAGTTGAAGGAGCAAGCGGTAGTGAAGGTGGTGGTCTGTAGGTGTTGGCGTAAGGGCGAGGGTTTGCTGGCGGAAAGGTTGGGTGTGGCATCTGGTTGGTGCTAGGTTTACTAGGTGTGGTGATGGGTTGGAGCTTGACGAAGGAGTTGGGCGTAGGGTGGAAGTAGGTGTGGAAACGGTGTGCTTACTTCTGGAATTGGGCTTAGTGGAATGGAATTGTAGGTAGGCGGTGGTGTGTTTGCTGCCTGTGGATGTGAATCCGTAACCACCGATGCTGTCTGAGACGGGCTCGACTGTTGATGCGGCTGAACTGCCAGACTGATCTGTGCCACCATCTCTGTAAGCTTACTGAGGTTACCTTAAATTGCGTCGACCGAAGCCTGTTGATTTTCCATGCGGCGATGCAGGTTCAGGACTTCGCGAGGCAGGCGCTCACGGATCTCCTCCTCTGCCTTGGCTTGTGCGTGGGCTGCTTCCAGCAGCTCCGCTTCTTCTGCCGCGGTCGCCATGCGATCTTGCGAGCGTGTGCGACGGTGGGACATGGTGCCTTGGGTCGATGTCGAGCCCTCGTGGGTGGAGATCTCCCTAATCTTAGCCAGCTCGAACGAAGAAGGGATTTTACCCCGAGATCGAGCGATCTGGGAACCTCGTCGTGGCGGCGGCGCTAGTCGAGAGGGATGGGAGGGAGGGAGCTACGCCGTGGAGGAGAGGCTACTGATACCAATTGTCAGGCACCTGGTACTGTTTGGCAAGAATATAGCAAGTAATTGGATAATTTGACAGGAAATTGATAAGAACTTGTTAAGGAAATTGAAGAACAGGAAAGGAAAGATAACAATTTTTAGGGTTTAGGTTCTCGTGCCACCCATCCACCCACTCTCTAGGGTTATATAGAGTCCCCCTCAGAGCCACGAGTTCCATTAGGTCATTACATAATTAAGCACCATAAGTGCGACATTTAAGCTTAAGCTGTCCCATTACAATCTCAACCGTTGGATGCAACTGAAGAGTTAACTATGCTTCACCACCGTTGGATAACTGACGAAGGAACTCATCTTCAGATAGAGGTCCTGACATTCAGTGAGCTAATTAAATCCTACTGATACTCCTATTCGTTTTGCATTGTCTGTCATAGACTTCTACTGGACAGTGTGTGAATGGTGTAGATCTAGAGAACCTAGATCTTTCCGTGACCTTCTTGGCTGTCTAGAATAATTTTTAAGGGTCTAGAGTTGATCCGCAGTGCTGTAATAATCTTTTAGGTGATGTATTTTAGCTTCCTTTACTGTTTTTGAGGTAAGAACATGAAGTGATGTAATAATTTTTAGAGCATAAATATGCTTGTGTGGCTTGTTGTGATGCCTCTCGGAGAGTTACACAATAGCTAAGCTTGCTTGAAATGCTTTGTAAAGCCTTTTTTATTATTTCCCGTGCTTCATCTTGTGCTCAGATGTGCTGGGATCAAGTTAATCTAGTTTCCTGGTTCACTTGTCTGTGTGTAATTCAGGTAAGATAGATACTGCACTTTTTGAACCTCTCTCCTACTTACCACAAATACTATGCTTGGCATAGCTCTGTTCTAACAGAACAGTTGCTGCACTAACTCACACTTATCTCCTCTAATGGCATGATAAACATGCATAGCATAACTCTGTCATTTACAGGGCATGCTTCTCACCCAGATTATCTATAACTGTTGTTGTCGAGCAGCTTGATCTTCTGAAATATGATGATAACCTGCTTCTTGTGGCTAGCCTGTATCTCCTCGCTGCTTCAAGGTTATTAGGGTGTATTTCTCTAGCTGCAAATGGTTCTGGTGGTTGTTCTGGTGAAGAACAGAAATGTGGGGGTGTGTTGTGAGCTTGGTGTGTTCGTCTAGGCCTCTTTTTATCATGGTTCTGGCCATCTTGTGTGCTTGACACCAGGAAAGCTTGCATGAGACGATTCACCTATTTACAGTGACCCTCTAGGGTTCAAGTTTAAATATTTGACCGCTTTATGCTCAGTTCATCTCCTCCTGTGGCTATGCATCCGAATGACCATGTTTATCCTAGCCTTGGCCGACTGAAATATCTGCTGCTGCTTTAGAGGTGAAGTTTTGGTGTTGGACTGATGGTTGAAATGCTAGGATTTGGTACTATTGTTCATTGTGGGCTTAGGTTTAGAATCCATTTGACCAATTAATGGCAAATGTGATTCTTCAAGTTGCCTTTCGGGATTTTATTTGAATTCTGGCAAATGATAGTCACACAAGCGAAGGTGCAAACATCCAAACGTCCGAAATTTTTATTTTGGTAGGCCTGGTTGACCTAGATGCAGACAACCAGACGCGGGCTATGGGCCCCAGACGCCTGCATGCTCGTGCTGTCGTGCAGCTCCTGGGGAGTTGAAGCAGCTCAACCAGTGCACAACCCAACCATCTTGATCGATCAGTGACACGAGGCACGCCTGGATGGATGGATCCATTCAAACCTGCCGTGATTCGAGGCAAAGGCTCGAATGTTGAAACAATTGAGCATGCGCCGGTACTCCCTCCGTTTAGGTGTGTAGGGCCTCTAAGGTATTGCAGCGCGACCAATGTTTGTAACGATTGGGTGAGCGTTTTATTTGTTGAATCAGGTTGAGCCAATTGGAAACGAATATTGAGACGAGATGAGTACTCCTTAAAATGGCTATTAATTAGGGGAGATGAACCACTGGCCAATCGCATGCGCCCGGTGGCCCATCAATATTTGCATGCAAGCGAATCGTCCAATCACTGCCAAACAATCTGCATGCAGTGGTAGAAGCAACTCGTGCATGCAGCCAACCGTACCCAAATTAATCGCACCTATTAATTGCTAAGGGGCCTTAGGGCATCTCCAGCCATGCCCCCCAGGAGCCCTTTTTAGCGCCGGCGATACCAAAAAGTGCAAAAAACCACCTAGTCGTGCCCCCCAGGAGCTCAAATAGCGCCGGCAGTAGCCGAATTAGCGCCGGCGCCCCCAGGCCAAACCCAAGCCGCTGGGTTCGGCCTGGGGGGGGCGATTACATGCAGCAGGCCCGCAGGTCAGCCTCTCAGCTCCTTCTCTCTCCTCTCTCTCTCTCACTTTTGTCCAGGCCCACCATGTGCAACCGAGCTTCCTCTCTCTTCTTTTCTCCCACGGTGCTCGCCTTTCGCCGCCGAGCTCACCCCTCGCCGCCGTGCCCACGAGCTGCCGCCCCTCCGCCCAGCTCCGCCGCCGGGAGATCCGTGTTTTTTTTTTCTGCTTCTTCTCCACCTCGCCGCGCTCCTCCTCACGCCGGATCGATCCCGACGGCGGCGCCATGCTCGATCTGGGCGAGCTCCCTCGAGCCGTCGTCTTCCTCGAACTCGCGCGGATGGGAGCAGCTGCGGCTGCGCCTTGACGGGGTCGTGGGTCGCGTGGCCGGGTCCGGGGCGGAGCGCCACCGCCGCATCCGCTACCCCACCACCGCCGTCGTCCTTCAAATCGGGAGCGCGGGGGCCGCCCGATTCCTCTTCACCCACCGCCGTTCATCCACCAGGACCCTCCCGGTGAGGCTGCGGCTCCATTCCCGCCGTCCCCTCTCGATTTCATGATGTATACAACGTCGGCCTCTGTTCTTCTTCCTCTGTCCGCCATGGCGACAGCTCGAGTTCCGCCTGTGTCCGTTTTTTTTTTGTTGGACTTGCTCGTCTGGGGTTGGATGCGACTGGAAAATTCATCTCCCCAGGATCTCGTTTTACGCCGGCGGAAGAAATTTGCCCCCCAAAAGGTCTCTTTTTTCATCTGGGGGGCTCCAACGGCTGGAGATGCCCTTAGTCATTCGGTAAATCGGAACAAATAGTTTTTCAGCAGGGGCCTAATACACCTAAACGGAGGGAGTACCTCTCCCGTCCCATCAATCAATGAAGGATAACGGTCCCTAGGCTTGACTAGCGATCGAGCTGCCGTACGTCCGCTGGCCTACCGGAGAGAATACATATCGTGACTTCCCTCCTCCTACCCTTCTCATGTATGGAGTCTTAGATATCTTTCTTCTTTCTAATGTTTAAACTGAACTTCCACCGCCGGCGAGATGAACTCATCGCCGCCTCGTGACGATGCTACTATTGCCTCCATCTCCAAGCCGAGGTACGTGCATATTCGTTCGTGCCGCCACTGTCGCGCCGTTGATCAATCGAGAGACGATGGTTCCTGAAGCTGGATGACTGATCTAATTAAAGTATTAAACTGACCGGCCGATCGATGCATGGTGCAAGGGAGGAGGAAGGGAACGCCGGCGAAAACGCGAGGGTGAAGAAGAGGATCATGTACTCGAGGGAGTTCCTGCTGGCCGTCAGCAGCTCGGAGGCCTGCAAGAAGCTGCCCGCCGGCGTCGACTTGTCCGAGAACCAGAATCTGTGGCTGTTGGAAGTGGTGAGCGGGACTTGCTCATCTCGCGCTGAGACTTGGCTTGCCCGCTCGGTGGGAAGATCAGGGGATTTGCCTCAGCGCGCCGGAGCAGAGCCCAGTCTCCGGATCTTCAGTACTAACTACTCCTATGTGTTAACCCTGACTGCATATCATAACCTGTGTGCATGATTGTTTGATTTGGGTTTGTGAAACAGAACCGGAGTCAATTCGAACAGGCGTACGAAGCAAAATTAAACCATGCGCCAAATTCTTCAGGTAAATTTTGTTTAGATAAACTGACCAGAGATTTGTCAAGTTATAATCAAACCTAAGATGAACTCCCACTTGGTAACAAACTATCCTGCATTTCATTTGAACGGTTCATGACGGGAACGATTTTACTGTTATATGGCCTTAAATTTTTCATAAAATATATGGCTTTGAAATTTTATCTACGTCAAGTCGTCAACGGTTGCTCTTTTGAGATCTTTAGTGTGGAACATACTAGGCCTGTGAATTTGTTTTTCGAGAAAACGAGGCATGTGGATTGTTAACCACAGGTCAGTAACAAAATTTTGTAGCTGCTGATTTTGTTGAATAATTCATTAATTCTTAGGAACACGATATCGTAATGCTTAACTTATCAAGTGAAGTCTTTTCTCATTCTATTTCAGCATATAGATCTTCAGAAATTTGGATCCACAACGGCACTTTCTTCAGTCTTTTCTGATGGTTAATGCATGATGCTTATCAAGTTCGCCTGTCTGAATCTTGCTAGTGTGTATCAATTTTTTTCGCAAAAGGATGCGTGATTCTTATAATACTGGCTAGAACTGCAATTTGATTTCTGATTGTAGTATATCTAAGCTAGTACTCTCTGGTGTGCTGTATTTTTCTGCCAACTTTTTTCGAGATCATCAGTTCCATCAGAAACCTGCTAACATTCTTGTACAGTTTCTGTTTTACTGATCCACGTGATAATCTCTTCATGCAGCACTGAAGGTTGCCGTTTCGGTGAGAATTGCCACTTCATCCACGACTTCCCGGGCGGCTACAAGGCCGTGGCAAACGCGGGCACCCTGGGTGGTCCAGCTTCTGCACAGGACGAGAAGGAGCTTCCCATGGAGCAAAGGCCCGCCGGTTACCACGCACCTGGTCAAGCACCAAAGCCCAACCCCGGCACGGCCATGGTCGCTCCGGCGAGTTTCGGCGCATCCGCGACTGCCAAGTACAGCGTCGACGCTTCCCTAGCCGGCATCATCATCGGGAGGGGCGGAGCCACAATCAAGCAGATATCCTGGTCCAGCGGCGCCAAGGTATGCATCCGGGACCACGAGTCGGACGCCGGCTTGAAGAACGTCGAGATGGAGGGCACGTTCGATCAGATCAAGAGCGCTAGCGAAATGGTCATGGAGCAGTTGAGCCGCTTCGGCCTCGGCAGTGATGCCCCTCCGCCGGCAGGTTCCAAGAACTCGGCTGCTGGAGGATCTCTCCGTGGCGGAGGGCAATGGGAGGACAGCTTCAAGACCAAGCTCTGCGGGCATTTCGCCAGAGGATCATGCATTCACGGCGACGGCTGCCGCTACGCCCACGGCGAGCGGGAGCTGCGCAAGCCGGTTCCCGTTGCTCGAGAACCGGGTGGTTGGTAGCGATCGGTGTGGATTGGACGAGTCGGAACTTGATGACTCGTGATGTGCTCTCTGATTGTGCTTGCGCTCATGTGAATTGTTAGCCTCGCCGTGTGTTTATGAGTTCCTATTTTCTGACGATCTCTTGTTGGCTGCTCCGAAATGCCTAAACATGAAGCTGCATTTTCCGTTGCTAAACATTGCATATTTGTTATTTGTCTGTCAAAAAAAAAACATTGCATATTTGTTGTCTGCTGAGTGCTGATTGCTGTCTCTCCCAACTCCCAAGTTGCAACTCAGTTAGTTTCAATTTTGACGGTTGTCTTTCTTGTAACCCGCTTGTTCTGTGGTGATTACTGGAGCAGCACCCTACATGCACGAAACGATTAGAAAGGCCGTGAGAACGGAGAACTGACTTCGATTACTTAACCTAGCTCTCACATAAACATCGTTCGTGAATAGGCTAGCAGCTCAGGCCAGTTGATGCTTTCAGTCATCACGATCAGGCATCAGAAGTTCAGACCAGATCGTCCTATTTTTTGCTAGACTTAACTATGGGGTAATCACTTTGGTGCCTAAGGGGAACGATGCAGACAGAATACAAAAGTACAGGCCGATCTGTCTGCTAATTGTCTCACTGAAAATCTTAACCAAAGTTTTGGTAAATAGACTCTCAGTGGTAATTCAAAAAGTAATTAAGGTTACACAAACTGCTTTCCTTAAAAGGAGATACATTATGGAAGGGGTCAGCATACTTCATGAAATTATGAATGATATTCATAAAAACAAGAAATCTGGAGTGCTTTTTAAGATTGACTTTGAGAAGGCTTTTGATAAGATCAAATGGCCTTTCTTAGTTCAAGTGCTTGAGAAGAAAGGCTTTCCAACAAAATTCATTGACTTAGTGATGAAAGTGGTTACAAGCGGTAAGGTGGGAGTGAAAGTGAATGGCGAAATAGGACCCTACTTTGCTACTCACCAAGGTTTGAGACAGGGAGATCCTATGTCCCCACTCCTTTTTGATTTAGCTGTAGATGTCTTAGCCATTCTTATAGGTAGAGCACAAGATCAAGGGCTGCTTTCTGGGTGCATCGACGCTGGTGGATAAGGGAGTATCGATTCTGCAATATGCAGACGATACTATCTTGCTGCTGGAAGATGATGTAGAGCAAGCTAGGAATTTAAAAGTGATCCTATGCCTTTTCGAACAAATGTCAGGATTAAAAATAAACTTCCACAAAAGTGACATCTACTGCATGGGGGAGGCTTCTAGTAGAACAAAAGAATTTGAGGAAATTCTAACTTGTAATGCTGCTAGTCTGCCCATGAAGTACTTGGGAGTCCCAATTGACAAAAAAAAGAATTAAAGTTTCGGACTGGAGGCCGTCGAGTGAAAGAATGGGAAAAAAAATTATGTCCTTGGCTGGGGAAACTACTTGTGATGGGAGGAAGAGTGACTCTCATCAACTCTTCCCTATCTAGTGTTCCACTGTATATGTACTCATTTTACTGAGTACCAGGGGCGTTAAAGATAGGATGGATTCAATTAGAAATGGTTTCCTGTGGTCTGGGGAGAAGGGAAAAAGAAAATATCATTTAGTTAGGTGGGAAGTGGTGTGTTTACCAAAAGATCAGGGAGGTTTTGGGGTGCTAGATCTAGAAGTTATGAATATTGCTTTGTTGTCGAAATGGTTGTGGAAACTTTTCAACAAAGAAGGATTATGGCAACAAATCCTAAAAGAAAAATATCTAAAGAAAGATACTCTCTGTCAGGTTGTCAAAAAAAGTGGTGATTCACACTTTTGGCAAAGTTTGATGGAGATCAAACATCTTTTTTGGTCTTGTTGCAAAATAAACTTGGGAAATGGAGAAAAGACAAGCTTTTGGGAGGACCATTGGATATGCGAGGTTTGCCTGTCCAAAAAATTCCCTAGGCTGTTTAATACCTCGCTTGATAAAAAAACCACAGTTAAGGCGGCTGTTTAAAGTAGATTTGCTAATCTTAGATTCAGGAGGGCCTTAGTTGGGGGGTTGCAAGAACAATGGATGCAAATGAGAGGCATGCTGATGGGGGTGATGCTAACAGAGGGGCCTGATAGGCTGGTTTGGAAACTAACCAACTCAGGGAACTTTTCAGTCAAATCCTTTTACACAGTGATGCAGACCAGCAGAGTGGTTTCATATAAATTCTTATGGAAGGTTAAACTCCCGCTTAAAATCAAAACATTCATCTGGTTAGTGCTCAAAAAAAGCATTCTAACTCGGGATGTTCTGAAACATAGAGGGGGGGATTGTGAAGAGGAATGTCTCTTCTGTGGAAAAAAAGAATCGATTAATCATCTCTTTTTTGAATGCCCGTTAGCTAGATACATTTGGAACGTGGTCGGTTGTGCTTTTGGAGTTGATTTCCAATTTCGTTCGGCCGAACATGTTATTTCTGTATGGCTGAAAAGGCAAGGAAAAAAGAGTAGGAACCTGCTAACGATAGGGGTAGCTGCATTCATGTGGGGGATTTGGAATGTTAGAAACACTGCTTGTTTTGATAGGGTTTGGCCTGATGAACCTTGTGATGTTATTTTCAAAATCTGCTACTGGATTCAATGGTGGAGTTTGCTGCAGGTGAAACAGGACGCAAGGGAACGTCTGGTGTACTTCGCTAAGCTACTGGAGAGAGTCGCAAAAGAGGTTTTTGGAGCAAGGAAGAGTTGGGCGTCGTGGATACACATGTTGATGTTTTGAAGCAAGAAGGGAAAAAAAGGGGCGTAAGGAATAAAAAAAAGAAGGAAAAGAAAAAGATGAAAAATCGAAAGACGAAGACCATCCTGGAGCTTTTGTAGGTTAGAGGTTGAGAGAAGAATGTGCTTCCTTTTTCTCTTTTCGTCTCCTGTAAGAACTCTGAAGGTTGTTTTGAGTACTTTGGCGGTGACGTGTTTTGCCTGAATTCTGTAGCTCGTGGTCTCGTTAATGAAATCGGGGGTGACCCTTTTATTCTAAAAAAAAATACAAGAACGATGAAAGAACGCCGTGACAGACTTTCTGAACTTGGGTTTGAAAACCTGCCCCGCAGACAGCACACTGTGTACAAAAAGTCAGATTCAAGATGACGATGTTGTAATGGCGTAAAATGTACATCTATCCACAAAAAAGAAAAACATGAGCCCATGATCTTGATCGGCTGCATGACATGTGATGTGGTGCATGCTGACATGCGCACACTGCAGGTGGATTGGGATCGAAGTACCATATATGTTTTCATGGCAAAAGCAAAAGGTGGTGGACAAGCACGGCTTTGATCTGCGTGGATGCTTTAGCCTTTCTTTTCCACGTGTGTTCGTCTGCTTTATGATCACGAGATGATGCATGCATGCACGGCAGCATGTCACACACTTAGATTTGCCTCCACATTTAAAGAGGAATATATCATAAACCACACCGCCTTCCTTTTTCTTTAGTTCGTCCTCTCTTTGCCTTTTCCACATACTTCGTAGAAGAAAAGCCATGGACAGTTGATCTATCTCTCCTGGTTGATTTTTTTTTTTGAGAACACAGTACAACACAGACGCTCACAAATACGCACATACACTCACCCCTATGAACGCACGCACGCACACCCTACCCCTATGAGCACCTCTGAAGGACTGAGCCGGCAGATCTTGAGGTTGACGAAGTCACCACAGGCGCCTCGCTGTTGACGGGCACGTCACCTACCACTGAAAGAATAGCGCCGGATAATCCTGGAATAAATCCAGGTAAATGCAAACGCCCATGCCAAGTCTAGGACTTGAACCTGGGTGGGCTGGTTCCACCACAGGGAACCCAACCATCAGAGCCAAGCTCCGTTTGCTATCTCTCCTGGTTGATTTGACACTGCAAAATTTTCATTTTGCGTCATGACGCAGACCATCAATCTTTTGTGCTGATAAACATCAATGGTAGGGACCAAATAAGGCATCGGTGATACTGCTTTGGAAAAAGATTAGCAGTGTCACAAAGTGGTTATCCACTGCACCAGGTCAAAAAGAGTAGGGGGTAAAAGAACACTGACGAAAGGGCGCACAGATCTTGTTGTCTCTCTATTGGGCTGTGCGGCCATGTATGTGCCAGACCGTTGAATATGTAATGCCGAAGCCTACACAACGTGCTGATGCAGCCCAATGGCCCCTTTAAGATTTTGTGTCAATGGTTATTCTCTCTCTTAATTTTTTTCTCTCTAAATAAGCTCAATAAAAACTATAAATGCATAAGTATTTGTTGCTCCCAATTTGTGAGCTAACCCCGGTATTACCTCGCCAGAAATCTAACTTTATTGTTCACGAAAAAACATGTAAAAACCATTGACAACATGGATAGCACATGTGTCAATCATGAAAAAAGGAATTACCAAATTCAAAATAGATCAAGATTTACCTATTGTCAAATCTATAACTGAGGTGATCGTGGGTTACATTCATACCACATTTCAAAATAATTTATATTTATCTTCTCTATTTATCAAGTTGTATCTTGGATTTGGAATTGAAGTTTTATGACATGGTAGAATGGTTATAGTTATAGAAATATTTTTATGATTTTATTTTGTTCTATAACACTATAGGCAAGCGTGATAGGGTGCTTCAAAACACTGGGCCACACGTCTAAAGGCCACAGTTGACGTTAGCCGCAGTAATAACCGTGCAATGAAAAGTGCATCTGCAAAGCTTTTTGTGGCACCGCGTAATCTATTCAACAACATTTAGATCTCGTGTCTTGGTAAATTAAATACAAGTACAAATTTGGTGTCGTGAACAAATAAGTTGAGGATCAATTTTTGCCGTGTTGGTTACATCTTTTCACGGCACATAACATAATCACAATTAAATATAAATAATTATTTAGTCCATTTTATAAAGATTGTAATTTTTCTAGTAACATATAAAAGCCCATTTCATTAAGATATAAATTCCATTGCATTACAATGCATCCATTTTTTAATAGGATCCATTCTTTACATAAAGGTTAACTATTTCCTTCATATCAAGATAAATAGTTGATATTGACGACTTTAAAAAAAGTTCTTAAGCCCCATAGATCTTAAAAAAATACATACACTTCTTAAATATTTTGTATAAAATAAGTTGTGTGTACCTTTTTAATGCAGATACCGGGGGTCTTAACCTGCTTCAAGAAAAAATGAATATGCATTTGAAGATGGATAATTAGAAATGATGATGACAGAAATGATAAGAAAAATGAAGATGACAAAATGGTACATGATAAACAGTCGTCGGTGGAAAAGAAGTCTGAAGAGAAAGTCACTAGTTCTACTGGTTCAGGTGCGGCCAGTGGTGGCGTCAATAACCAAAAACAGACACCTTTTATCCAGTTTGGTTCGGTGAATTTTGATGCTCTGTCAGACTTTGCGGGGGACAAAAATCTTTCAGTTTCGGTACCTAGGCGGCGATGGGCTGATCGTGTTGAGGAGGATGAGGAGAGCCTGCCTTCTCCTCTTCCAGCTTTAGCTCCACCGAAGCTCCACGCATCTTCGCTTGTGAAGGTTACAGTGCCCGAGGCAGGTGACAAGGAGGATGCAGCTACTACGGTTGGGCCGGGGGGAGATCGTTCTCCTGAGAAAATCTTTATTGACGCTGTGTCCCGCATGTACTCATGGTCACAGGGTTTTGCAATTACTCCACCGGCTCCGAAATCACGGGGATCCAGCCCTGTTGTACCTGGCTCGCCCTCGGGCTCGCAGACGACATCTCACCTGCACGGCTCGGGACAGGAGTTGTCCGAGCGGCGGACGCAGGTGACACCACGTACGCCTTGTACTCCAGGTGGGAGTATGGGCGGTGTCGAATCTCTAGCTGGAGAGTATTCCCCAAGGCTGGAGGCCAAGGGGGTGCTATCGCCGTCGCTCCAGCAGGCTTCGCCTTGCTCGTCGTACGTTCCAGGTGGGAGCGTAGGTCCAGCTCCCTCTTCAACGCCATTGCCAGGGACAGGAGTGTTCCTTGGCGGCCGGTACGCTGTAGACGAGGTGATCGCCTATGGAGGCATTCCTGAAGCTTGTGCAAAAGGAGTCCGCTCGAGTGCGTGGCTGCGTGCTCAGGACAACGCCGATGACACACAACTGGAGAGGGCTCAAAAGAGAGCCTACGAGCGTGAAATCCCCACTTCCTCAGGTACCCGTCTTATTTCGAAGTTTTCTCTTGCTTCTATTCCAAATGAAGTTATAGTAGCTAGGGCTGCGAAATTAGGGATTTCTTTAGGCGATTCTCCTAGTCAAGTTGAGGCCTCGGTGGTTGATCTCAAAGAGGTAGATGATAAGCGTACTTTGGTTATGTTACAAAAACAGGAAAATTTGGCTAACAATGAGGATCAATCATCAAGCAGCTTAGTGTTGAATAAAGCTATTGAACTAAGTAATGATTTAGAACGCGAGGAGCAATCAGGCTCTGAAGATCATAAGGATTTGCAACTCCCGGTTTCTAAGAAAAAACGAGTTTACAACAAAAAGAAAGCTGAGACGTCTACTGTTAGACGAAGTATTAGGTTAAAATTAAATTCGAACAAACAATGAGAGGATCTATTTGGAACAGTGGGGGTTTTAGAGACACGGCTAAGCATTCCGTAGTTACGGACACTATAAAAGAGTTTAGGTTGGATTTCTTCGCTGTCATAGAGACAGGGTGAGATAACTTTTCTACTCCTTTCCTAAGGAATCTTACGGCTGGTTTTGATTACAGCTGGTACTGTTTACCACCTCAGGGAAGATGTGGGGGGGGGGGGGGGGGGATCCTAGCGTGTTTCAATTCCCAGTCTTTATGTGTCAAAAATGTGATACCTGGAGAGAGGTGTGTTAAGTTTCACCTCTCTTCCTTGGTTGACAATTTCGAGTGGGCACTGGTGGTGGTGTATGGCGCGGCACAGGATACCCAAAAGGGGGAGTTCCTGTCCGAATTGGTACGAATATGTGAGCATGAACCTCTACCACTTCTGGTTGGAGGCGATTTCAATATTATTCGTCGTCAAAGTGAGAAAAATAATGATAACTTTGTAGCAAGATGGCCTTTCATTTTTAATGCAATAATCGAGAGTCTTGACCTACGAGAATTAGATCTGGCGGGTAGACAGTATACTTGGGCCAGTCGGATGCCGACACCAACTTACGAGAAGTTGGATAGGTTTCTTGCGAGTGTTTCGTGGGAACAGAAATTTCCCCTAGTAAGTGTCAGGGCATTGACAAGAGCAGGCTCTGATCATACCCCGTTGCTTCTTGACTCGGGCGAACAAGCTTTTTGGGAAATAAAGCTAATTTTTCCTTTGAGCTGTCTTGGCTTCGCCAGGAGGGATTCTTTGAGATGGTTGTTAGAGAATGGACAGCGACCACTCATGGTAACTCACCTATGGAGGTGTGGCAGAATAAGATCCGCCATCTCCGTGCTTTCCTAAGAGGGTGGGCAAAAAATCAAAGTAGTGTTTACAAAATTGAAAAAGCGCGTCTCCTAGAGCTTATTAATTCTCTAGACATCAAAGCGGAGTCCTCTCCGTTGAATGCTTCTGAGAGGGAAGCTATGCGGGTTGCAAATGAAAAAGTAGCCACCCTCAGACGTGATGAAGAGTCTAAATGGGCTCAACGAGCGAAAGTTAAACATATTCAGGAGGGGGGAAATAATACGAAATATTTCCACCTCATTGCCAATGGTAAACACAGAAGGAAAAAGATCTTTCAGCTCGAGCAAGACGAGGGGACTATTGTAGGACAGAGAATATTAAAAATTATATTACAACTTTCTACAAGAGATTGTTTGGGGCGCCGGCCCCAAATAATTTCTCTCTAGTGGAAACTGAAATTCGGATATTCCACAGATTTCGGCTGAGGAGAATGCTCTCCTCTCTGCTGATTTCAATGAAAAGGAAGTTCATGATGCAATTATGCAAATGGAAAAAAACAAAGCACCGGGACCAGATGGGTTCCCAGCCGAGTTCTACCAAAGGTTTTGGGATATGCTAAAACTCGACCTAATGAAAATGTTTGTAAGTTTCCAAAAAGGGGAGCTTCCACTTTTTCACTGAACTATGGTAATATTATTCTCCTACCAAAAAAAGAAAATGCAGTCCAAATCCAACAATACCGCCCCATCTGTCTGTTAAATGTTAGTTTCAAAATCTTCACGAAAGTGGGCACGAATAGAGTTATGGGGGTGCACATAAGGTGATCCGACCAACTCAATCTGCCTTCATGCCGGGGAGTCATATTCTAGAAGGGGTTCTGATTCTTCATGAAACCGTCATGAACTTCAAAGGAAGAAATTGGATGGGGTCCTCCTAAAAATAGATTTTGAGAAAGCATATGACAAGGTCCAGTGGCCCTTTCTGCAACAAGTGTTGCGCATGAAGGGGTTCAGTACGAAGTGGTGCAGCTGGATTGAAAAATTTGTTAGTCGCGGGAGTGTTGGTATCAAGGTCAATGATGATCTAGGCCATTATTTTCAGACAAAAAAAGGGCTGCGACAGGGTGATCCGCTATCTCCTATCTTATTTAATATCGTAGCAGATATGCTGGCTATTCTAATCTCGAGAGCGAAGGAGGATGGCCAGGTAGATGGATTGATTCCTCATCTGGTTGAGGGAGGGGTATCCATTTTACAATACGCTGATGATACTATCCTTTTTATGAGTCACGACCTAGAAAAGGCACTGAATATGAAGCTCGTTTTATGTATGTTTGAACAACTATCAGGGTTGAAAATAAACTTTCATAAAAGTGAGCTCTTTTGTTTTGGAAAAGCAAAGGAGGTGGAGGACCAGTATAGAATCATTTTTGGATGTGAAGCTGGTTCGTTCCCTTTTAGATATTTGGGTATTCCCATTCACTTTAGAAAGCTAAAGAATGGGGAGTGGAGACCTATTGAGGATAGGTTCGAAAAAAAATTAGCAAGTTGGGTTGGGAAGTTACTCTCTTATGGGGACCGCCTAATCTTAATCAACTCAGTGCTAACGAGTCTACCTATGTTTATGTTATCCTTTTTTGAGGTACCTAAAGGGGTACGCAAAAGAATGGACTATTTTAGATCAAGATTTTTTTGGCAAAGTGATGGCCATAAAAGAAAGTATAGACTAACTAAATGGAACATCATATGCCGGCCGAAAGATCAGGGGGGTCTTGGGATTGAAGACTTAGAATCAAAAAACAAAAGTTTGTTATGCAAATGGCTTTTCAAACTCTTGACCGGGGAGGGTGTTTGGCATGAGCTGATTCATAACAAATACCTACATTCTAAATCTCTATCCCAAGCTAAGGTGCAGCCTGGCGACTCACCATTTTGGAAAGGCCTCATGAAAGTAAAAGATGATTTTTTCATCAGGGGTTCTTTTACTGTTGGAAATGGTGAAACTATTCGCTTCTGGGAGGATACTTGGCTGGGGGACAAGCCCCTTTCTAACCAGTATCCCTCCTTATATAACATTGTCCATCGGAAAGAAGTTTCGGTTGCTTCTGTTATGGGGAATGCGCCTCCTCCTAATATAAGTTTTAGGAGAGCTCTAACCGGGGAAAGGTGGGATAGATGGTTACATTTAGTTAACCGATTAATGGGTATTCAACTTGCCGATGCTCCTGATACGTTTACTTGGGGTTTAACTACATCAGGAAAGTTTACGGTTAAATCTATGTATCTCGATTATCTAAGTGATCATACTAGATTTCTTCGTAAACATATTTGGAAAATGAAAGTGCCACTGAAGATTAAGATTTTTATGTGGTTTCTTATGCCTAAAGAGATTTTAACTAAAGACAACCTAGCTAAACGGAATTGGGAGGGTTCAAAGAAATGCTGCTTCTGTGATCAAGAGGAGACGTGTCAGCATTTGTTTTTATCATGTCCCTTAGCTAAGATGGTCTGGCGTATTGTTTCTATGGCTTTCAATTTACAACCCCCAACTAGTATACGAAATTTGTTTGGGAACTGGTTAAGGGGCGTAGACAAAAAAGATAGAGTACAAATCCGAGTGGGTGTATGTGCTTTACTTTGGGCCATTTGGAACATACGTAATGATTATATCTTTAACAATGCAAAAACATTTTCCTTCATGCAGGTGATACCAATGGCTACGCACTGGATCCGTACGTGGTCCTACCTACAGTCAACGGACAAGCGAGGCGCTCTGGATTTTGGGTGCAACCAGCTGAAATTGGTTGCACGGGATTTATACAACCGGTTCAGCTGGCGTTTTGATCTCAGGATATCATGTTGATGCAGTGCCACTTCATGTTGTCTGTGTTTTTTAGATGGTTGATACATGTATCAACTCTGTGTGATCCATGATGTAATCCTTTGTAAGACCTGACTCTGAATAATAGTAATAATAATAAAAGCCGCATGCATCAATCGATGCAGAGGCTGGGGTGCCCTTTTCGGAAAAAAAGATGGATAATTAGAAAAACCATCCTCCTTTTTCGTTTTGTTCATCGTCTCTTTGCTTTTGCCGTGTAGAAAAAAAGGTATGGACCGTTGGAAGATATATAGCAACATATATAAAAAGGACTCATCCGTTGTATGTTGATTTGCCATGGTAGAATTCCCATTTTTGCGACATCAACGTCAATGTTTGTGCTCCTCGATCATACTGGTTCGTGTGACTGTTGTTGACGTAAACGACTTACCATGCATAGCATTCAGAGCACATACAGAAGCGACACTCGAGGCGAGCCAAGGCTAGATTGGTGAGCAGAAGCACAGCACCCGGCCACCTACCATCGGTGGACGCATGTAACTGTCCCTAGCAGAGCGCCGGCCGCCGTCTGCTGGACTCCCGGAAAATACATGTGACGCGAACGACGACTCCTGGTTTCTGACGAGCTGCATTTAATTTGGAGATCAATTTTTGTTCCATTATTTTCCTCCGAGGCGCAGGGGCCATGCATATATAGGTATAGGTTAATTTGAGATTGGCGTCATAAAACCATAGATCCTTCTTACACAAGGTTGTACTCTTTCCGCCGCTGGAGGCCGGCGAGATGAGCTCCGGCCTTGACCATCTTGCTCCCAGGTACCCAATCCTGTAGGCGTGTGTACGTGCGCGCGTGTTTGATGCATGGTTAATTCCTGACGTTTTCTAGCTGACACAGGCAGGATGAAGGCGATGAGGACAAGAGGATCACATACTCGAGGGACTCGCTGCTCTGTGTTCGTGGCGCCGCCTCGGAGGCCTGCCGCGACAAGCTGCCCGCTGGCATCGTCGCGTGCAAGAACGAGGTTGAGGCAGCACTCATGTGTGATTGGGATCGGCGAGGTATTTTCATCGAGTTACACTCTTCTTTTCATTTTTGGATCACCAAGAGTCAAAGAACTCTCCGATGTGACAGCGTCGGAGCCGCCTCAGACCAGTGCAGGAAGAAGCAAATCGAAGATATGCACCAGGTTTTTCAGGTGAATTTAATAGTCCGCCACCCGAACTGGACCTTTTTTTCTGAAAGAATATGTCCTGTTGCCAACAAATCACAGAACAAATACACCTTTTGTGGAGTATTTACAACTACGTGCAGTCAGTTACAAAACCTGAATTATGCTCCCATTTACTAGCGGTGGTACTAACTGAAGTTCTCATTGCGCAGCAATGCCGATTGCCGCTTCGGCGACAACTGCCGTTACCTCCACCACGAGCAGGCGGCTGTTGGGAAGAAGATGAAGAACCTTAACCTGGGCCTTGGCAACCCGGCTCCAGCACGGGCACCACGTAGGTCTACTGCGCCTGCTACTACCGTCAAGACCCGCCTCTGCAAGAACCATAACACGGCAGAGGGGTGCAAGTGGGGGGACAGGTGCTACTTGGCGCACGGCGAAGGCGAGCTCGGGAAGCCGATGGGCCCTGGGAGCAGCTTCAAGACCAGGCTGTGCGTGAGCTTCGTCACCAGCGGGTCATGCGCCTTCGGCGGCAAATGCCACTTCGCCCATGGCAAAGACGAGCTGCGCAACTCGGACGCAGAGTCTGAGTAAGATCTCATGCAGCTTTTGAACATCTCGGGTCAGTTGTTTAGAAATGCCCCCGAACTTCTTGGTAAAATAATACCGTCATAACTTCTGGCTACTGTCCAATAACTTTTCAGTCAAGGGAGGTATTCCGTGGAAACAGACATATTTCACGGGCGGTCCTAAATCTTTTCGGTGATTTCTCAGACATATTTCACGGGCGGTCCTAAATCTTTTCGGTAATGTAGTAGGATTCCGTGGAAACAGACATATTTCACGGCGGTCCTAAATCCTTTACTGAGAAATCCTACTACAATACCCAATTCCGATCCAAGAACGTTATTTAAGCCGCACGATTTAAAGAGATCTATATGGGATCTACTTACATTCGTACCGCTCGATCTCTACTGCTCAAAGTAAGAACTAGCACAAGCTGTGCTACAGCACACACACCTATTGTACTACAGTGATAAGTTAATAGGTGATATCTCTACATACAAGCACAAGGTTGGCAGCTGCATATGCCAAGCAAGTCACTCCTGACCTCTGAAAAGACGCCTGCGTTTGGAGGTTTTGTCCCCCTCGGGTGACTCTGCAACAACCATTTGCTCTTGCAGAACCAAACCTCGGTTGCGGCAAAGTTTCCTGATCGGTGTTCGTTGCATGCTTGGCCCGGACTCTTCATCATCTTCAGCTGGATCCAGCTCTTCATTATCTTCAGTGCTGGGACAGCTTTGGATTCTGTGTGGCATAAGTTCTTCACCATCCGCAACAACTTCTTTCATAAGCTACGAACAGGTAAAAAGGAGATAACATCAGAATATCTGAAAGTTGAAAAACAGTAACTCCTGCATCATCTAGAGAATTTTGATCATGTATAGTTTTATATTGTCCATAAGGGGGGAGTGGAAAGACGAAATGAGCAACTGTTATAGCAAATATATATAGAGGCTATTTTAGGAAGATGCAAACAGGATCAATGGAATTTCTTCTCAACTTAGGGATAAGATTATTTCTGTTGCAAACTAAATAAAGGTTGCGTATGCTAGTGGATCAAAGATGCTATTGTACCTTCCAATCTCTATAATCAAACCGGAAAACGAAATGGCTGTAGGAGACTTCTCCTGACGCTATTGCACTGGCAGCAGGTGCATTTCTTGGATCTGTGCAAAGCAAGCAAAATTTTATTAGATACACAAGCATCCCTCTAGTGCTATTAAAGCACAAACGGAATTATATAAGAAAGTCCTTACAGACTATATGATGCCCGTTGTCATCAATGTTTATTGCCACCCTGCCATCTTTAACTAGGAAAGACAGTGCAAAAACATTCTCAACCGTTTGAGCAAACGAATGCCTGTTCAGAATAAGGTTCTCCATCCTCGCACTCTTCTTTTTCCTCAGGATATCAAATACAACAGACACATTCCGGTCAGTGTCTGTCTTTGCTACCTCTGAAGAATCAGCAAGCTGCAAATTAAAGAGATGATATGAATCCATTGTTGGAAGTGATGAAACAGTCCACAAGTCCAGTGATCATACATTTCTGACAAAAATCAACAATGTTATGGTAAGGAAAGATGTCTTGCTAGCAGCCCAGAAACATAATACCAGGAAACGGAAGATTGCAAGAATATGAATGGTACTGTCTCAGATGTTCCTTAAGCAAAAAGTGCTAGATAATTTTGAGCATGTAATAAGATGAAATGATGAATGATGGCAAAGTAACACGTCTGCTACGAGCTACCTACCGCACAGTACGGTGGAATGGAACATGTGAAAAACAGCGGGGAAAACAAACCATGAGAAATGCAAAGATGGATTTAAGTAATCTCTAGCCATCTATAACATTTATAGTAAACAAAAGCATGCGGATACCTCTTCAGGACAAGTATTTTCAGTTGGCCTGGCAGTTTTTTTCCTGCTAACAACTGAAACCTTGCGCTGCTTAACTTCAGTATCCATGGGTCCAATCCTGCAAATATTAAGAGAATGCATGGTTTAAGTCATTTACCAAGCAGACAATATGTAGGACATGTTGAGAACCAATAGAAGAGAAAGGAGCTTAATTACATGGTGCTGCATCCAGGCACAGCCTGAAGACGTGCGAAGAAGAAAGCCAACATCAGCCCAGCGCAATGAGACAGGCTCAGAATCAAGGCTTGCTTGCTGCCCAAATTTCGTCAGCAATGCTGTGACGAAATCAGAAGGCGTGATTCCCTCACTTGCCTGAGATCTCACAGATTTTACTAAAGTGGTTGTAATGTCCAGCAGAGCTTCTGCGTCAGCTATTTGCTCCCTAGGCTTCTGCACTGCAGTGTGAAAGGGCACCTCATTTTGTGTTGTGTGTACAACATAAATACTTGAAAGCTCTGACCAGTAAAATAGAGCAGAAAATAGACATTTTATTTTATGATAAAGGCCTATCTGCCTAGGAGAGGGAGTTTTAGATTTTAGTTGGATTCAAATCCTTCAGATTCAGTCTCACCCTAAATAAATCCAAAAGCCCCCTTATCAATAACCCTCTAGTAATCATTTTGACATGCCACAGTGAGCTAAAGACCAATACTCGCCCACTTTTGCATGGAAATGCAACGATGCGGACAAACAGACCAGCATTGAGCAACAAGATGAGCATGTGCTCCACATTAGCATGCATGAACAACCTACACGGTCTATTTATAACGCATACTGCTATAGTCGGCCACATTCTACTGTATGATGCAGAAATACGGTATACTTCAGAAAGCTCTAGAATAAGACAAGGCAGGACCTTAAGATATTTGACGTGAAAACAAATGTATACTCATGCTTACAAGATGTGGCAATACTCTATGAACACATGTTTATGTATCTTGCTCGACAGTCTCCTTCCAGTGATATGCCGCCATGGCGTTGGCTTAACAATTTGACAGATAAAGCTACGGTAATTTCAGGAAACATGAATGTGTATGTTGATTATACCATATCTCCTGTCTGAGCCCCTAGACATATTAGGTTTTATAAGGGTTGCCACTTTCATACAGTAATGCCTTTTTAGCGGGTACTACATTAATATTTAATTACATCTGAATCCTCTAGAACCTAAAAACTCCATTTGTTTCACTTCTGAGATATTACAACTTCCAACTCAACCAGGTAATTTAGACAGAGTAACACACGCATTCTAAAGGGGGGGGGGGGGGGGGGCGAAGACTTTTTTTCTTTTTGCAATCCCCAAATAATGCACTAACTAGATCTCTGATAGAGAAAAACAACCGTGGGTTGCAATGCAAGGGCGAGAGACGACGATTCGTGACCGTACCGAGCTCGTGCAGGCTCTCCACCTGCGTGATGATGGAGGCGAACTTGTCGGAGTCCTCCTTCGCCATGTCATCCTTCTCATCTGCGCCACGCACACGCACAGAAAACAAGTCAGAACAACACCGCTTCTTCCGGCCCCGAAATGGAACCCCCGAAATAAAACACCAGCGGGATGGCCTTACCGCTGATGAGGGTCTTCATGGCACGGTACCGCGACCGGAGGATCCGCCGCTCCGCCAGCCCCTGCGGCTGCCGCCCGCCGCCGCCGGCCTCGCCCCCCGGACCCGCCCCAGACCCCGACGCCGCCATGGGGAACCTAGCGGCCGGAACCCTAATCCGCAAATCGATCCGAACCCTAGGGAGAGCGGCGCGGCTGGGGGCGACGGGAGAAGCGGAGCGCGCGGGTGGGGGGATGGGTGGGGATTTTTCGCCAAATTTTTGGGGACGGGAGGGAGTAGGGCGGCGGGGATTTGAAATCACGCGTGCCGCGGGTAGGGAAGGAAAGGAAGTTTTGCGGCGTATTTCTTCCGACCCCCGCGGCGTGTACACGAAATGGCAGCGGCTGGAACGCTGGCGGTGAGTGGGCCCACTGTTCGGTGAGTGGGTGAGACCGGGAGGGTCGGTGGAGGTACGGCATAGTTTTTTTCCCTTGCCACTGGGGCCAAACTGTCAGTGGGTGAGCGTTTGCCTCGTCGCCGGGGGTTAGCTGCGCGACCGTGTGTATGGGCCGTCGGATGTAAAAAAAAAATGATTCCTAGTGGGAGAGCCATATGGTGTTTTTGATAGAAGAGGGTGCAACATCACCGAAATTACAAGTATGAGGATTTGAACTCGGGTGGGTGCCTCTTCCCACCACTAGACCATGCCTTAGTCTACTCGGTCGTCGGATGTGAGATCTGTTTTGTCAGTGAGGTTGGGTTGACTGACCCTTTGCATTTGGATTTGAATGGCTGGAGGGCTTGCTTCCCGCTTGCTATTTTGAATCGGTCAACTTTCGGTTTGAGGGCGGTTAATGGTGGGTATTGGACCTTTGGCCGGCAAGATTTCATCCTTCTTGCCGAATTAGGTGTGTATGCCCTTTGAAGTTGTACCTAGCAAACATGTTGCAGGGTTGCTGATAACATGGGGTCATAACTTGGCTCAAATCACGCGTGGTTTGTTTAACTCTTTTTGCTAATGTATGACCCGGGCCAAAGTTTGGCTTGATGAAAGACGAGATAACATGATGAAGTATTTCCTAGAAAAAACTGAGCCGACATGAGCTTGCGTGATAAAGTCGGATGCCACCATTTGTTTTCTTTAACTTGTTTCGGTAACACTATGAGAATCTTCAGTCAGCAATTCGATCCGACACGTTTCCGAACACTTTGTTTTCATCCGAGACAGACGAAGACCTTGAAGCGTTTCAGGCGCTAATGCCGGGAGAATACTAAGTAGGTAGGCCCACAACATGGACATAATCAAGCAGGCTGGGTGGCCCACGAGCAATGGTACCAACGAGGATACCGGGCGACCCTAGATAGCTAAGTCAGAAGGCCCGAGCCGGCTCCTTGAGGAGATGACCTGCCACACGGCGCCCGACGGCTTGGAGTACAATATGGTAAACCCTGCTTGATTAGTCTAGAACTCTTTACCTGAACCGACTCAGGATGTCTTGTAATCCCTAAGTCGTCTGACTATATAAATTGGCCTGAGGCGCCTTAGGGCAAAGGTTCACGATTCATACAACTCAACACCTGTCGCCTTAATTTTAAAGCCGACGATGACCTTATAAACCAATTTATATTGATATCGGTGATTTATAGTAGTAGTAGGGTTCCTCCACCGACGAGGACCCCGAACGTCACCTTGCCCTACTACCTTTGACGTTAGACACCTCCAATGGCTAGCATGTCGAAAATACCATAACAAACCCCCTTGGTGGCTGACATCACTCTGAGAGACTGGTGGTATGTTGCTGCTGTGAACATCCCGTTTATGTCTAGATGTGAGGTTAACTCATTCATTGCGCTGGTGATTCGATAGCTTTTGGCTTGAGAATGCTAGGATCTTTGATCGTGATCATACCCCTTGATCGGATTGTCGATGGGCGGCTCGCCTGAGTAGCTTGTCACCGTATCACTGTGCCGGGTATAGAGTTGCTCGTAGGCGTGGTACCGCCACCCCAAAGTGAGTGGGCCGGTTTCTTTTTGTCGCTTGACACGTCCGTTCGTTAGACGTGCCGTTTTGTGTAACCAACTTCTTCTTCTTAAGCTTAATATAATATAATGACGTGCAAACCTTGCGAGTTCTCGAAAAAAGTTAGTCAATTTTTTTTAGAACTCTACTCTGGCTAATTGTATATTTGTATGGGATTTTTTTTTTTTTTGAGAATCTTGTATGGGATAAATTCGTCGACAAGAGTTGCTATAGTAGTCAGCCCATTACTGTATGGCACTACGAGAGAGACTGACGATGACTACTTGTTTGGACCAGACCAACGGAAATCTTCACGAGCCTCTCTCACGGCCCAACCAGCGATCATTCCACCTGTTCCCCTCACCGCCGCCGCCGCCGCCGCCATGCTCCGGCACCGATGCTGCATCCTCACCCAGTTCCTCGCTTATCCCTCCACCTCTCTCGCCTCCCCTCTCCACCGCCTCCTCTCCGCCGCCACGGCCCCCGTTTCGCCAACCCCCCGCCTCGCCGTCGAGGACTACCTCGTCGACACTTGCGGCCTCACCCGTGCCCAAGCACTCAAGGCCTCAACGAAGCTCTCCCACCTCAGGTCCCCCTCCAAGCCCGACGCCGTCCTCGCCTTCCTCGCCGGCCTCGGCCTCTCCAGCGCCGACGTCGCACCTCTTGTAGCCAAGGACCCACAGATTCTCTGCGCCAAAGTGGAGAAAACCCTGGACCCCATCGTCGTCGGGCTCACCGGCCTCGGTCTCTCGCGTTCTGAGATCGTGCGCCTCGTCTCGCTCGGCCGCGTCCAGTTCCGCCAGAGATCCGTCGTCTCCAATCTACAGTACTATCTGCGCCTCTTCGGTTCCTTCAAGAACCTCCTCGCAGTGCTCAGGAAAAACGCCTACCTTCTCTCGTCCGACATCGACAGGGTGGTCAAGCCCAATGTCGTGCTTCTGAGAGAGTGTGGGCTAGGTGATGGTGATATGGCCAAGCTGTGCATCGCTGTGCCATGGCTGCTCAGCAGCAAACCGGAACGGGTCCGGTCAACAGTGTCGTGCGCCGAAGGTCTTGGTGTACCCCGTGGATCTCGGATGTTCAGGCATGCACTAAGTGCTGTTGCATACCTGGACGAGGAGAAAATCACCGCCAAAGTGGAGTGCTTGAAGAAGTTGTTCAGGTGGTCCGATGCGGAGGCAAGCATTGCTGTGTCTAGGGCTCTGTTTGTGCTGACGAGGTCTAATGAGAATCTTCAGAGAAAGTCTGAGTTCCTTATCTCAGAGGCTGGGTTGGAACCTTCTTACATAGCTTATCGGTCGATGATTATCGGTCTTAGCCTGGAGGGCCGGCTTAGGCCCCGCTATTATGTTCTAAAGTTTCTTAAGGTAAATGGATTGCTATATCGAGACTGTGACTACTGTACAGTTTTCAAGTTGACCGAGAAGGCATTCGTGGGGAAGTTCATATGCCCTCACAAGGAAGCTGCACCGTACCTCGCTGAAGACTATGATGCTTCTTGCAGAGGGGAAGTGCCAAGTAATTTCAGATTTACATGAGCCAATAACGGAGTATGGGAATTGATAACTGTGCATCGGCAAGGACTTTCCAATGCAATCCTCAGTCTGTCTTTCCATGAAAAGAAGTTCTTATTTTGGCCTTGAAGATGATATGAGGTCTCAAACTTCCCCTTTGGATGCAGTTTTTGTACTTTTTCACAGAACAATTCTGGATTTCTCGATAACCACGATGTGTTGATTCCTGCCGAGTATGCAGTTTGATCTAGTTTGCTGGTTGACTGTTCTAGTTCTTGGAATCTGAGTGTCTTCGGATGCAGTTTTAATCTAGTTTGTTGGTTGCCTGTTCTTGTTCTTGGATGCTGAATGTCTCTTTGTTCTTTCTGCAGTAACATATATATGTTGATGCAATCTGTTGTTCTGAAATACTTGTGTCAGTCCCACAGTTATTTCAGAATTTTGGCAACCTTTTGAAAGCCCTAGATTACTTAGCCTTATGAAGCAGATAAGGATAGGTCAGGGTTTTTTCCTTCAAAATATTATAATGTGTATGTAATCTATATATCTCTGGAGGAATATACCAGGACTGAAGTTCTAGCCACCGTGTCCATTTATGACAAACAAGTACTCCCTCCGTCCCAAAATAACTGTCTTAGATTTGTCAAAAAGTGGATATATCTAGACATGAAACAAGTATAGATACATTCACTTTTGTACAACTTTGAGACACTTATTTTGGGACGGAGGGAGTAATACGTTTGTATCCACACACACACTGTAAACTTGAACTCCTGGAGTTGTCAGGTTGCCATAGCAGTTAACGTTATTTTCCCTTCTCTTTGCTTGTGCCGTTCCTGTTTGCACACAAACTCATTTTATGGTTACATAGTAACGTAGCGACATGGGATGGTCGCTCTTCATCTGATACTTGATCCCTGGGAAGACGAAAAAAGAAGACCTGGAAAACATAGGAGGTGATAGTGATTCATGTAGCATTACTGGTTTAATTCCATTGCACGCATGGTACGTTGGTACAGTATGTCATTCGAGTTCCAGAGGGCTTGATCTTGCTTCTTTTATACATACAAATCCTTACACTTGTTGCTCGCAAGGGTTCTTTGCAACGTCAACCGTCTTTTTAGAGGTGAGCATGGAAAGATCGTCATGAACTCTTCTTTCTTGTTTTTTGAATGCATTTGTTGGTTCTCAGATTTGGTAAATTGTTGGGTCTATATTTGATTGTGAAGTTGGTTCTGGTTTTGAATCAATAAATCGTTGGTGGCTTAGTGCGAAGAAAAACATATTGCACTGAATGTGTTTACATCTGCTGCCTTGTGGTGACATATCGGAGCTTCTGGAACGATGTATCCTCCTGCTAAAACGTACCGGAAGGAAGCTGCTGCGAATTGCGCGGAGATGATTGCTTTGGAACCACGGGTTCAAGCGCAAAGGCGGAGTTCTAGATCTTTAAAGTTTGTGCGTCTGACATATGTTGTATCACATATTTCACGTTGTAATCTTGACAGGGAGGCTTTGTGTTTTGTTGCTTTGTGACCTGGCGGTTCGCTGTGGATGCTGTGGTTTCGTGTTTAATGAAACCAGCGAGTGATCCTCCTTTTCTCTTACAAAAGCTATTCTTTCTTACATGGACTTAGTACTGATATATTCTACGAAACAGTCCCAGACCAATCAACCGAGTTTGCCAACCGCGCACACATACAATCAAACGAACTACCAGATCAAGGAGTACAGTACATATATGTGTAACCAGATGGAGCAAAATAACGTCATTGCATCATTTGGGCATGCAGCTTGATAAGCAGCATCGTCTCTCTAGTGACTCGTTACACTCCAGATTTCACAACCAAGAAAACATAGGGTATCTCTCACAAAAAAATTATCACTCACCACTCAGCAGTTCCTTCTGGAATGGATGCAAAATCTATTTGGGAAATTACAAAAAAGAAAAAGCTTTTGAACCTTAATCTGGCGATTTCCACTTCACACAGTAGCAAATATCACGCCATCTGCATTACATGTCCTCCCCGGAAATCTCACCACCGGAGGTCCGCTTTCCATCATCTGTGTCGCTTTGAGGGCCTTCACCACCTCCGGCATGGTCGGCCTCGCCCACGGGTTGTCGCGGTGCAGTCCTGGGCAATGGCAAGCACACGCGCCATCTGCTGCCTGCACACGCCCGAACCGGCAGGCAGGAATCAAACGGCTCGCCCTCACGGCGGCACGCGGCCATCCACCGCGCCCACCCGACGAGGTTTCCGCCGCCTTCCTCCATCTCCTGCCCCGTCGGTGGCTGCCCGGTCAGCAGCTCTAGCATGACGACGCCGAAGCTGTAGACGTCGCCCCTCATGGTGGACTCCATCGTCATCCCGTACTCTGGGGGGATGTAGCCGAGCGTGCCGGCGAGGTTGGTGCTGACATGGGTCTCATACGCGCTGATTATCCTCGCAAGGCCGAAGTCGAGACCCTTGGCTCCAAGTCCCAGTCCAGCAGGATGTTGCTCGATTTCATGTCTCGGTGGATGATGTGGGGCACGAAGCCATGGTGCAGGAATGCGAGGCCCTGGGCAGAGCCGAGACAGATCTTGAGACGGTCCGGCCATCCTAGCGCGTCAGCTGCATCCGTTCGGTTCTTCCTCAGCCATGTCTCAAGGCACCCATGCTCCATGTACTCGTAGATCAGGAACCGCTCATTGCCAGAAGCGCAGTAGCCAAGCAGGGAACGAGGTTTGGGTGCTTCACCTTCCCAATGGTCTCCATCTCAGCTTGGAACTCACGGTTAGCTTGGAACTGGTGACTACCGTGCAGCCTCTTGACCGCGACTTGCTGGCCTCCGGAGAGCGCGGCCTTGTACACAGTGCCAAAGCCACCTTCGCCTATGACGTGCAGGTTACTGAAATTATTGGTGGCTTTCAGGATATCACCTGCAGTGACCCTCATAAGTGAGTGCTCAAATGTCCCAAGGTTTATACTCAGAGGCTCTCGCGACTTCTTTCCCAGGAGTCTACTGCTTAAGGTGGGCTCAGTGTCCTCCTTGGCCTCGCTTGCAGGCACAAGAGCAAAAGGACACCTTCTCTTCGAAAAGCTCCGTCTCAAATAAACCACCAGAAGAACCAACAGAATGACAATGATTGCAATGCCACATATGGTCGCTGCTACTGAAACTCGACGAGATGGATGAGGCACCTTGCGGTTGATGTTATTAGCGGCACAAATGCCTCCTGCGGCACAGTCCGCTAAGCTGAATGTGCCAACGATGCGGTTACCAGAGAAGTTGGCAAACAAGAGGCCAAACATATTGCAGATACCACAAGGGATGGTGCCAATGAAATCGTTGCTTGAAAGGTCAAGATAGTTCAAAGTAGTAACATTGCACAGAGCTGAAGGCAGGCTGCCGTTGAGGCTATTGTTGTGGATATCAAGATAAGTTAGCTTTGTGAAGTTGGAGATAGAATCATCCAGGTTTCCTGAGAAATGGTTACTGCTTGCATTGAACGAGATCACTGTCCTCAAGGATCGTTTGTCCCCGTCGGGACAGGAGAATGGGATTTGTCCAAAGAGGTGATTGTTACTGACATCAAGATGGCTTAGCCCCTGGTTGCAGAGCAAAGACTGGGGTAGAGTGCCAGTAAGCGCGTTATTGGACAAGTTCAGCATGGTAATTTTAGGAAGAATGTGGATTATCTCAGCATGGATGGAGCCATTCAGATGGTTATTAGACAGAAAAAGGCCCTGAAGCTGCACCAATGGTGCAGACCAAGGAAGCATATGTCCAACTAATGCATTGAAAGACAGGTCAATGGTTGTCAGATTCCTGATCTCACCGAGCTCTGCAGGAATAGTTCCATTCAGCAAGTTACCTTGCAGGTATAGATTCATCACTATAGCACAATCCTTGATTGCTGTTGGGATCTGACCTGTCAATTTGTTGTATGACAGGTCAAGCATTCCTTGGTGCTGAATATATTCAGAATCAGAGTGAGACAGGCGTGAGAATCCCCCACAGATCTCAGCAGGTATAGTGCCTGACAACTGATTATTAGACAAAACCAAGGTATTGAGCAGTGTCAAACGTGATATCGCCCTCGGGATATGTCCGGTCAAATTGTTATAGCTCAGGTCCAGCATAACAAGGTTTGTGCAGTTGAAGAGCTCTACTGGGATGTTCCCAGATAACATATTGCCACATAGAGACAATGTTGCCAGATTCCTTAGAGTGCCGACGGACCGTGGGATCGGTCCTTCCAGGTTGTTATTGTCAATTTGCAGAATCTTCAAGCCAGAAAGTTTGCCAATGCTCTCAGGGATCATGCCGGTGAGCTGATTATGGCTGAGACAGAGCCGCAAAACAGCTGATGACTCCCAAAAGTTGTCAGGCAGAGATCCTGTGAAATTGTTAAGAGACAGATCCAGGTTTACTAGTGGTAGCTCAGCCAAGTATTCTGGTATCTCCCCATGGAGACGGTTATGATTCAAATTTAGTTCAGTGAGGTTCCTGCACCCTTTGAATGTCTCCTTGATACTCCCTGTCAGATTGTTGTTATCCAAATTGAGCGACCGCAGAGAGCTAGCTTCACATATCTCGACAGGGATAGGACCCGAGAGCCGGTTATGACCTGCAGAGAAACTAACCAAATGCTTCAAAGGCAGCAACGGCAGAGGTCCACTGAACATGTTGTCTGTCAATATTATAAACTTAATACTCCCCCAGTTTTGAATCAAATCTGGAATATGACCAGATAGTTTGTTACTTTCAGTGTTAAAGTAGATAATAGCTTCTAAATCTGCAAGTTCTTCAGGGATAAAGCCAGTAAAATGGTTGAAGGACAGGTCTATAGCAGTAAGCTTCTTGCAGTTACCAAGTTCTTTAGGTATGGTCCCAGTGAGCCCTGCTCTCCTTGCAAACAGTTGCTTTAGATTGCTCAGCAGACCGACTGATGTTGGGAGTTCGGCACTGAAGTTGTTCTGTGATATATCAAGAGCGATCAAGCTTTCAAGATCACCGATTGACCGAGGTATGGTACCCATGAACTTGCAATTGGAGAGTTTAAGTACTTTTAGCCGCTGCAGGTTACCGATGTCTTCTGGAATGCTTCCAGTGAAGTCATTTTCCATTAAATTTAACCCTTCCAATTTTTCTAGCTGACCAATCTCAGCAGGTATTGATCCCACCAAATGATTTGACGACAAATCAAGTGTCGTCAGGTTCACCAATGTGCCTATTCCTAGGAACATTGATCCATTGGGGCTGTTCTTGCATGTGTCAAGGTACGAGCGACGGGTCAGATTACTGAAAGCAGCTGGTATCGACCCGCTGAATGTGTTTCTGTCAAGGTACAGACACTCCAGGTTCTGCAAACTGCCCAGTTCTGGAGGAAGGCCTCCAGAGATGTTATTCATGGACATGGATAGCTTAGTGAGGTGCTGAAGCTGACCAATGGCAGGGCTGAGTTGACCGGAAAGCAAGTTGTTGTCAAGCACCAGTTCTTTCAGCATCTTCAAGTCAAACAGTGAGACTGGTAATGGGCCAGCAAGCTGGTTATAGCTCAAGTCTAGGTACTGGAGATGCGATAAATGTCCCACAACTTCCGGAATCTCACCATAGAACCCGCATCCACTGACGTTTAGCCGAACAAGCGATTGGAATGCCCCGATGCATGATGGAAAGGGGACATAGAGTGGCACAGATGACAGGTCTATGGCCACAACAGCGCCACCCCCACAAGTTATACCTGACCAGCTGCATGGAGGTGTTTTTGGATCAAACCAATTACGGAGAAAGCCTTTGCCCTCAGAAATTGCGTTCCTCAGAGCAAACAGATTCTTCGTATCAGACTCCAGCAATGCAGAGGTAGGGATGAAGCAGAGAAGTTGGACGATCAGGTACAAGCAAACCTGGAAAAGGAAGGGCAGAGTTGAACAGGTAAGCATCAGTGCTGAGGCAACAGAGTTTCTGAACAATGACAGCACATAGAACCAATAAATACACAAATGAAATAAGGAGCTAACAAAATGCCAGAAAAAATCTCTTCAGGGCATACGCTACGAGCCAACAGTCGTGGGTTGAACAAAGCTTATTCTGGTGCTTATGAAGGCTCATATGAATGCTGTTCTTTTTTAAAGGACCTGCCTGGATTGGTGCATATACATGCTAAACTAGAAATGTGCAATTCCTGTGTAAGATTATGAGTTAATAAACAGGGGAAATTGGTATGCCATTTGCAAAAGTTACCTGAAAATACTAATGTGAAAAGTCAAACGGTCCAATTTTTTCCTTTCACATGGGAGATATTTAGCAAAATGCCATTTCATGGCGGTTGTTTCACACAATCACACGGTCATTACATCGAGCAGGTTGTGGGCGACAGCTTCAATTCACTGGCCAATCCATTCATCACAGCTCTTTCCTTCCCCTCTTCTCCGGCATTGTTGCCCTGTGTTCCTCCACCTCGCGCATCGGCTCACCGGCAATAATCCAGCATGTCATGACGTTCCTCATCGTCACCCCCGACTCCCGAGGTGTTGGCCTCGACGATCCTGGCGATCGCGGAGACTCCAGACGGGGATGCGGAGCCACCGGGGACGGAGTCGATGACGAGGGAGAGGGAGAGACAGAGGTCGGCTCGCGCCGAGGGAGGCGACGGCGAGCACGGAGAAGGGCGCGACTGGAAGCACCAGCGTCGCGGACTCGCGCCCCCTCGCCCTCGGAACCACAGTGAGAGGCCTCCATCGATCCGGGGTCCGGCGGCCCACGGCCGGGTACTTCGCGTTTATGCGGGGTGGTTGCCGAATTCTTACACCGGCGAAGCTCACGGCAAGGCGAGGGCGAGCTGCGGCGGTGGGTGGGGCGCAGTGGCGATGGCCAAGGGGGTGCTGTGATGTCACGAGCAGGATATGATAATTTTTGATCGAAATTATTTCTGAATCTAACGTAAAAAAACCATTTCTATAGTATGGTAATGTGTAGAAATGGTAAGATTTTTTTACATTTGAATACAATCTGGTCCAAATATGAGTCCGATTGATAGGATATGGTATACGAATAAGATATATTATTGCTAGAATATACGACGATATATGATAGTCTGTATTTTTAAGCCGAATAATCTAACTAGATCTCAATCGAGTTAGAATTAAGTTAAGCCCAGATTATGTCATCCAGTTTTAGTTGCAACTTATGTGTAATCCATGTGCAACTGAAAATCTTAAGTTGCAACTCATGTGCAACCTTTTTTTTTTGCGAAAAGGATCCTGACACTAAAAGAAACATCGAATAGTACGAAACACATCAACAAAAAGAAAATTACAACGAAATCCTTGAAATGCCCTTCGTCTTCAACCTCCAAACCGTGTTGACGGCGCGCCGCCGCTGTCGCTCCTCCCTGAGCCGGCCTGACGTAGGTGGATGTAGATGGGAAGTCACCGAACGGGTTCAAGAAGACCAGGTCCATCCTGGAGATGAAGAAGAAGGAAGAACCGTCGATGAACCTCCTTGACGATCCGAAGATCCCCACTGCCAGAAAAAGTTCTTAAGAACCACACCAGGCTGAAGCCGAGGAGACTTTATTGGACAAGACGCCGCCGCCAACACGTGAGCACCGCCCCACCAAATCTTAACCCTAAAACCAAGAAAACGGAGCCCTCCCGCCGAAGACCACAGAAGGAGGCAGATCGGCGGCGGCATCAACGGGAGGCAAGGGAACCCTAATCGCATGTGTGTGTGTTTCTCTCGGGGCAAGGGGGTACGGTTACACCAACTTGGCAACACGGGAAGTTGACATGATTTTTTCCCAACGTATGTTGTCTTGACATGTGCAACCTACTTGCAAATAGGAAAAATTCATTTGCAACTCATATTTAACCGGGAAAATTTTATTTGCAACTCATGTGCAAACACCATTTGCAACCTGGAAAATATCAGCTGCAACCTATATGCAACCATGTGGAACTAGAAAATATGAGTTACAACCCATATACAACTCACATATCGCATGAATCACGATGCAAATCTCACGGAGCTAGTGTTGAGTGAGCTCTATTAATTTTCACTCGAGTGAGAAATAACAAAACCGAACCTTCTAAGTATGGTTATCCGATTTATTGGTAAATTTAGTTTTAACTAGTAATATGTGGATGATGTCATTTTTTATCAGAGGGCACAAATACTCGTTAGTGTCTTATTTTTATTTTAGTACCTTCTAATACTTCCATATGTGCTTAATGTGTACAAATTTTAATACTTCCCCATTTTTATGTATATTTCAATTTAGAACATGTTCATTTATTAGTTCATACTTTGTATCACTTTGTTTGCACTTGTAAGTTGTATTTGTTGCATAGAGAAGATGTGCCGCGTAACATTTGAGCCTTTAGTTCACACATTTTTTACTTTTTGATAATATGTGTCTCATATATGCATGTGGAATATGCCATTTTTCAATCGATTGAGTCGGCTCATAATCCGACATGATCAAGTATATGAATATGCATTATCCACTACTCATCCCAAATCTGGAACCAAATAACAAAATATGAAATAGGATATGGTTTGAGCACTATCCAACCGAAATTGCTCTGGTTTCACCCCTAAAAAAATAGGGACGTACGGTATATGCAATCAATCATATTTTTTGAAAGAACAATAAATCCGATTTGGGATTAGTCAAAATATAAGTTCACGCGATCCCAATGACTCATATCCATTCAGGTTTAGTCACAAAATAATTTCCCTATTAAGTTGTTTTCAATATGAAGACCGCTATGGTGTCTTAACTTGACTGGACTTTTGATTAACAGAAAATCTTGGATTTTGACTACCGAGATACGCAAAAAAAATTCCATTAAACTGTTCGGTTAGTTAAGTGCAGTACTTTTACTCCATCGACTCCATGTGATCCTTCCATTCATTCTCCTCCATCTTTGCTTTTGTGCGCTTATTTGCGTATTTATGTGAGAAATATTCCTGATCTTGAAGATAAAAAATCATAACAAGAAAATGACCGGACTTATGCTTTATTATCTTTAAAAGAGTTGTCCGCATACAAAAAAGTGCTATTTTGTTTTAAAATGTATAAGATAATTGCAGTTACGCTTCACGTGCTACCGCGGTTGCACATGTATGTGGTATGTGCAACTGAGGTAGTACCAAAGTGCACGTGCACTCATCCGCACAACCCAGTACTATCCCACTTGCACGCGCACATGTTTGAGGGTTGTAACTCAGAAAATATTAAAGTTTAACTCATCGAAAATAAAACGGTTGCACATGTGGTGCTATGATAGTTGCACACATGTATTTTTTTTTTAGATAAAGGGATTTTATTACTTAAAAGGTTTAAGCATTACACCCGGCCTCTGCATAGCTAAGATGCACACAGCCACCAGTTCACCGACACACAAGTCTGTAAGCAAAAGATACAAGGCGAATTACATATCAAAATGAGAAATTGTAGATTCGCCTAAGATGCTGGTAGGTCTATCCGGAGTCTATGTTGCCACCCATGCCGGGAAAATAACTCCCTGGCCGCAGCCTCCAGTCTCGACGCCTCCAAAAATAGTGCAAATCGAGACAACAACAATAGTGTAACAAATGAAAAAGTTGCACAACTGGTACCACCCTAGTTGTAAACTTGCACAAATATGTGGGGTCCCTAAGGCGCAACTCCAACGCCGCCGACCAATTTGGTCTGTTTGAGTCCGTTTTTGTCGGATTTGGGAAATAGGGCGGCCCAACGCGCCGGCGCATTTGGCCCGACGTCTGTTTTTCTGTCCGCGCGGACCCATTTCCGGCCCAAATTTGAGGCGAAATTGCGTGGGCGCGGACAGCCGGTCGACCGCGCGTCGCTCCCCTTGTCCTCCCCAGCGCTCCCCTGACCTGCCAGTCAGCCTCACCGAACGGCCAACTACCACCTTCAATGCGGTGGTGGAGGTATATATATGGCCGCCGGCAGGGTAAACCCTAATCCACAAACCCTAGCGCCGCCGCCACCATTCCAAGCCACGGCCGCATCGCCTAGAACCCCTTTCCCCGACCAAAGAGATGGATCCGGCGCGGCCGCCGCAACACCTTCTGGACCAGGTCAAGCGAGCTCGGCAGAGCGCGCTCGGGCGCTACCGCGGGAGCCTCTCCCGCCGCATGCCCACGAGCCCGGCGTGGAGAGGCATGCCAAGCTACGGCCGTCGGCTCCGGTGCCGGATCCGGTGAGGAGGGCCTACGAGCGCGCGTGGTCTGACGCTGACGACCTCGACGAGGATGCGTACGCTGACGGGGTGGCGTGGGGCTCGACTGCCGTCGACGGCTCGGTGTGGGGCGGCGGCCTCGAGGAGGGCATCCACGGCGTCCACCTCTCCGAGGAGGCCGCGCTGCAGGCCTCCCACATGCAGCTGAGCGCAGAGGGCGCCCGACTTCATGGCGCAGGCCAGCGCAGTTGCGGCCTCAGCCGCCGACCTCGCCGCACCCCCTCCTGGTGCCCCCACACCCCCTCCCGGCGCGGACGACAACGACGACGATGACTTCGACTGGAGCAACGACGATGAGGCGCAGGAGGAGAGCCATGGCGACGCGCAGATGCAGGAGGCAATGTAAGCCTCCTACAAGTCTCTCCGCGCCGACCGTGCCCGGCGAGCCAGGATAGCCCGTGACCTCAAGGCGAAGGAGGCCTCCAAGCTGGCGCGGGCGCTGAACGCCTCAGCCACCGCGGCTCGGGCCCTCCGCCGCAAGCGGGCGCACGAGAACGAGGCGGCCGTGAACGGGGCCGGCTGTTCCCGCCGCTCCCCATGAAGGCATGTAGCCGCCGGCAGCGCCGCCTACTACGCGCGGACAATTTTGTTAAAATAGCCGGCGCCACTACCTAAACCCTAGCGCTAAACGTGGGCTGCTGGAGGAGCCAGCTAGCCCGCCCCCGCAGACTGTCCTCCGGCCGGAAGAGCCAGCAAGTCCGTTCCCGCACCATGGGAGCGAGTCCGCCGCCGCCCACACGCGGCAAATTTTGTTAAAATTTGCCGGCATCTCCATCGCCCGGAACCGGAAGGACCTACTATTAACCTAGAATTAGTTAAAATCTTTGTTTAGGATAGAATCTTTCCTATGAACTATGTACTCCTACTATGTATTATTAGATGTGATAAAATGTAATGGAAATTTGGAGAACAAGACGGATATGCCGGACCAAATGGGTCCAGTGCGTTGGGTGGGGTGGCCAAAAAATGCCGGTCATGGGCAGGACACTGTCCGTTCGGCGACCCAAACGACCAAAAAACGGACGCAAAATATATCTGAAATGGGTCGTGCGTTGGAGTTGCCCTAAGTGCGGCAATACCAAAAGTGCAACTCATTAGAAAAAACTGCAGTTACACGGCTGTATGGGGTGTGCAACCGAGAAAAATAGCGAAAGTGATAACTCATCATAAAACAAATAGTTGCCCAACCGGTATTATCACATTGCACACATGTGTGTGGTGTGTAAATAAGGCAGTACTTCAAAAAACTACTTTTTTTTAGCCACTTAGAACTGTCAATTCTTATTTTATAAAGAGGTGTTGTCTCGTTAGAAAAAGAGACATGATCTTGCAAGTGAAACGGAAAAGAAAGTTCTGATCTTAGTGTGTTCATGTGTTCTACTTACTTCAGAAAAACTAAATGGCATTGGTTTTGACCGAACAAAGCTCTCAAGTCTCAATTCCAAACGAAGTAAAGCACATGCTTCTACAAAGAAAAAGAAACGAAGCATATTGTGCTCATGCAGTCATGCTTCCCTTAAAAAAAACCGAGATGTGCACATGCATATGCAATCAACTGCGACGAGTAACATCTTTTACAGGAAAATTGCGACAAGGAACTTAACCGAGTACCTTCCAAAGCATTGCTCTCCGCTGCGTAATTAGTTACTTCTTGCAAGGAACGACTTCCCTCAAAATAATCCTGACCATAAGGGTGGACAGCACAGTCAGGACCCATGCAAGTATTTAATGTTTTCCAAAAAAAGCATCAACCGTTACTAATTGGCAATTAATCATGCAAGAATAGCAAACGAGTATGGTAGAATAGTGCTACGAGGCTTTTAAAAAGGAAAACGAGTACTCCGCATAAATTCGAACGGATGAATAAGTAAAATTACAACATTTACTAACATATTTGTTTTGTCAAATATAGCCCATTGACAAAACTATGTATGAATGGAGCCGAATTTGTTCAACTAGACGTCAACTAGGGTCTACACAAGTTCGGATCCATCCATTTTCACGCGACATCAGAGTCAGATTTGGAAATAGTTTCGTGCAATAACCAGATAATGCATTAGTTTCTACAAAAGGCTAGATCTGGCAACAAAAAAACTACTCTCTCCGATCCACAAAAATTGTCGCTAGCTAGCAACAAACTTGTGCGTTCCCTCTGAAATGCGATATGAAGTACATAGAGACAAAAAGAAAATCTAGATGAAATTCCCAAACTCTATGAACTCCACTGGTATTGCAGAAGACGAGGTCACACTAATCCTTACATAGTCCAATCAAGAGCGGAACAGCTGCACATTTTCTGCCGGGACAGAGTAAGCAACGAACAGGAAAACACGTACTTCGGCATCTGAACGGGGCAGACAAGGGACTTACTCGGCGGAAAGGCTCGTCTTCGAGCGATCGATCGCTCGCGCGATCCGCGCCACGCACGACGAGACGGAAAGGAGGAAAGGAAGCGAGAGGACTGGGTGGGTCCCACCACGTGCCTTCCCAAGCCACGCACGCACGTCGTTCCTTCCGGGAAAGCCACGCACGCACACTCCATCCTTTTTCTCCCCACACGCAGACGCACGCGCTCCATCTCTCTCCCCAAGCGAGCGACGCACGCACCGACGGCGACGATCCCCATCTCTCCCTCCCCAACGGCGACGAGGGCCAGGCCGAGCCGGCGCCGCCGCAGCCGCGGCTGGCCGCGGCGGAGGCTGCGACGGCGAGAAGCAACCTTATCGCAGGGGGGTGTGGGCTGAATCGAAGCGCCGCCACCGCCATCTTCTTCACGACGGCAACGAGGGCCAGGCCGAGCCGGCGCCGCCGCAGCCGCGGCTGGCCGCGGCGGAGGCGGCGACGGCGAGAAGCAACCTTATCGCAGGGGGTGTGTGGGCGGAATCGAAGCGCCGCCACCGCCATCTTCTTCACCGACGGCGACGAGGGCCAGGCCGAGCCGCGCCGCCGCAGCCGCGGCTGGCCGCGGCGGAGGCTGCGACGGCGAGAAGCAACCTTATCGCAGGGGGTGTGGGCGGAATCGAAGGAGCCGCCGCCATCTTCTTCACCGACGGCGACGAGGGCCAGGCCGAGCCGGAGCCGCCGGAGGCGCGGCTGGCCGCGGCGGAGGCGGCGACGGCGAGGATGAACGGTGGGGTGGGGCGGTTCGCCACTTAACGGTGGGGGTGGGGGTGGGGCGGTTCGCCGTGCGGAGCTTGCCGTGGGGAGCGTGCGGTGCGGTGTTCATCTTCCTCTCTGTTTCTTTCCCTTTTTGGCAAAGCGCGTCGTTAATCTTTCCGGAAATAGGCTGTCGGAAACCGATCGACAGGTTCGCTTCGCTCGCGCGCGCGTAAGGTAGACACGCCCCTTACTCGGCGGGTCTCGCTCGCAGTGCTGGTGGCGCCGCCGGCGGTAGACGAGGTACGGTGCCGTGTTCGTACAGCCGGCCGGGACTCTCCTGTGAGCACGAGAGAGGCGTTAGCGTGCAGCAACAATGGGGAGATAAGGTACGGAGAGAGGAAGCCAGGCGATCTTGCTTACCTGGTCCCTCCGCGCGCCGCGCCGCGGCCGACGTGTTCCTGGGCACGTTACGCACGAGCAGAAGTCTCGATTGGCGAGGAGAGGCAGAAGAGACCGAGGACGGCTCTCCGGGGAGGGTGGTACATATAGAGGTGGTTTCAGGGGGGAACGGAAAATGGAGGCTGGGGTCTGGCATTTTGTCTTTGAATTCTTCTTGTCTCGTTTCTAGTATTTTTTTGGATAATCATTGCTACCTTCCATTTTGGTTTGGGCTGGCACTTGTCTTGTTCTGTAAGCATTGCTACCTTGCATATAATTAAGAAACTTCCGGTTGAATTTCTCGCCTTCAGATTGACATTGAAGATTTATGGTGGGTGTGGCTTCATTCTCTCTAGTTGGCATCGGCGAATATAGGGCTTAGATTCACAATTTTAGGGTCTAGATTCCCGCGTCTCGACTCCACAAATAGGGTGCGGGTGGCGACGCGAAGACGACAACTCATGTGTGGTTGAGCGATATGGCATGGGAGGGAACAAAGTGTTTGGCGGTGGATAGGGGCGTGTATCGATGAAGAGGGGGCCGAGAACGACGCTTGTGGGATTCCACTACATCAAAATGTTGCTGACAACATTATCGGTGGGGTGGGATATATGCTTGAGAGTAAGACATATAATTAGCATGATCTGGATCCACCGACTATAGAGAAAATGGAGGACAAGATTGCCGACCATGAGCAGAAATATAATTGGAATAGACGAAACAACACGACACGGTTATAAAACACGTACCGGGTTGGGATCAAGCGCACGCCCCGAACAGACATATGAAATGTATGGACAACAATCCATTATTTTTGAGCAACAACAATAATAATGGTAGTCATCACGAAGATGACAAACATGAACCTGAGCACGTGTCACATCGGGACCACCCATTGATTTATAATTATGAAAAATCGTTTAACACGATCAATCATTTCCGTAGCAATGCATTGGGCTTTGTATTAATATCTAAAATTGGCATTCATTAATTACCTCTCATTTTATTTAGAAGTATAAATATGGAGTAGTACTTAATCATAATTACTTTAGAAACATAAGTCGTTTTATAACGAATAATCCCCGATCAAAAGAAACATACTTACAAACATAATGTATGAAATTGTGGCATACATTGTTCAACACTTACACTATGCAATTCAGGCTCATAGAAGAATATATCGGTGTCTACTCATAGACACCGTGGTTCCATCCCATGCATAGTCCAACAATGTGCAAGGATGCGCCTCTCATGTCCTTCTAGCCCGCAATGAGTTATTTGGTGGTGAACTTCAGCAGTGGTGGAGCTATGTACAAGTTAGGGGGGCCACCGCCCCGCCTAATTTTTTTTAGCTTAATTACCGCGTATAATCCAGATTCAGACTGGAGAAAAGGTAATTGACCTCTGTAGTCATCCTGTTTTACGCACACACAAGAAACAACCCCCAGAGATTACCTTCTAGCTCCGCCACTGGACTCAATATCCCCAACTCTTAATTGAATTGCCTTCAACAACTCCCTCTTTCCTTGCTAGCGAGAATGTCGACCATATCGATCCCTTACTCCGTCATGTAATATTCGTAGCATTACATTCGGGACGATGAACATGTAATTAGACGATGACACCAATTCGAGACATTTAGAGAAACATGTTATTTTTTCAAGCATATGCCATCTTCTTTTGATCGCGATTGGATGGCCGAAAATCCAGTTCATCTAAGTACAAGTCCGGGGCAGGCACCGTTTCCCGCTCAATCCCCACATTCCCACTTCCACCGCCTCAAACCCCTTCCCGTAACCCCACTCCCGTAACGGCCTATCACGCGCGTGGCACGTGACAGCCCCTCTCTCTTCTTCCTCGCCGCCCGTCCTCCTTTTCCCTCTTCCCTCCCAAACACGGAAGCTTCCAGACCATTTCAAAACCCTAAACCCTCGCCACCCAAGCAATCAAATCCCCGCAGCTTCGCCGGCCACTCCGGGCGATTCGACCCCCTCCGACCCCCGGCGTCCCTTATTCGCGCCCACATTGCTCGAATCCGGCGGCGATTTCGCGGGAATCGGCGCGGATTTGGGCGTCCCCGCGCCCGGATCCCCCGAAGCTTCAAGAGCATCCTATGCTGCGTGGCGACGGCGCGGTGGGATCCTCTACTTCGTCTCGGATTTCTCGATTCGGGAGGGGCTTCGCTGGAACCGGCGCGGATTCGCGGCGCGCGTGGGGGTCGGAATGGCCGCGGCGCGTCATCTTCTCGCCGCGGTGGTGCTCTGGGCCGCGTTATCCTCCGCCGCGTCGTTCACCGACCCCTCCGATGGTACGTCTGCTCGCCCACGACATGTGGTGATTCGTGATCGAGCTCTTACCCCGCGATTCCTCTACTTTGTGAGTGCGTGCGTTACGCCCGCGTGCTTCCTCGTTGTGGCTCTTGTGAGCGCGCGCGTGGTTCTGGTGAATTTCCCTCTGTGCTGTGCGCACGCGCGTGGACTGGTTGGAATCGCCGTGAGGGAGCTTGGTCAGCTTGCCCGCGCTCGTCGATTCGTGTGCCGTGTGCGCACTCTGCAACTCTGCTTTGCGCTCGCTTGTGCTTGTGTCTGTCCGTGCTCGCACTTACATTTTGATCGGTGGTCACTGGATATGGTTGTGTGATGGTCACATGTGTGTGTCCTAGCACTTGGAAATAGCGCGTCTTATTTTTTACCCTTGCCACAACAGTTAATGTGCTTATGTAGTGCCATAATATATAAGACTCTGCATGTTTTTGTGCCTGTAAAGTGCTTCCCTTTGTGCAGTGGCTCTGTCTGATGCCATCCTGTTGCCTGTGTTTGTCTCTTGCTGCTCTGAAATTTGTAAGTGGTAGGTTCTAACAGGTTCACTGTTTGTTTTGTTACTGTTCTTTGGCTACTGTGCAGCGATCGGGATTTGGGCATTATATAGCACACTGGAGTCTCCATGGCAGCTTTCTGGGTGGACATCCATGGGTGGTGACCCCTGTGGCAGCGGAGACGGGGAACTTGGATCGTGGCGGGGGGTCTTTTGCAAGGACTCGTGTGTAGTGGCTATGTAATTCTCACTTAATTCTTAACTTGCCGGTCAGTTTTGCCTGCAAATTTATATGGATATTTATTCTGTTTTTTGCTGTTTTTTTACTTCCATGCAGAAATATTAGTGGGCTTGGGGTTGGTGGGTGGCTTGGCCCAGAACTGCTCAAACTCCACTCTTTAAAAGAGCTGTAAGCTTATTCTGACAAAATTTCTGATATCTGCTAACTAGTTATGATTCTACAATTTTTGACACAAACTTCTTTTACTGATGTGTCATGATGATAGTGATGTGAGCTTCAACAACATTGCTGGTGAAATCCCACCCACTTTGCCCCCAAACATGGAATACTTGTACAATCTTCTTGCCTTTTTTGCTTATCCTGTTTAAGCTTTGTTAAATTTATTTAAATATGAAATATGAGTGATCTGATTATTGTACGGCTTGATCTCTTGCAGAAATTTGGCAGCCAACAAGTTTGAGGGAACTATACCACCGTCACTGCCATATTTGCACTCCCTTAAATATCTGTGAGTTGATTTTGAGAATTGCAGCATTCCCTAGCCCCTACTCAAAATTTGGTTGCAGAATCGATGATTGATCTGTAATCTCGATTGCAGGAATCTCAGCTATAATAATCTCTCTGGAATAATAGGTGATGTGTTCGTTAACATGGAAAGCTTAGTAACAATGTAAGGTTCCCATATCTTGATTATTTGATCACTTTTCAGACATATATACCTCTTGTGAAGTAAATGAGTTATTTTACCGCACTCTGACCTAGAACATGCCGTTTGCAGCATGATGTGCACATATCTATACCCTGAAACATCTGCGTTTAGTATATCGCTAATGAATCATCAGATGTAGCATGGGATTGTCACGTACTCACGTGTAATGCTTTGTGCACTGCAAGTTGCTGTGAACTTCTTTTGCAGTTCTTTTTTGTGCAGCGATCTGTTCTAAAACAATCTTTCAGCTCATTTGTATGTTAACAAAACGACACATCTTTAATTGCAACCCTCACTGCTTTGTTCAGTCGCCTCATATTTGTTCCCTCTCTGCTTTCAGGGACTTATCATCCAACTCTTTTGGCGGTGACTTACCAAGATCATTTAGTTCGTTGAACAACCTTCACTATCTGTAATAATGATGTGCCTCTATGTCATACACACTTGTACACAGCTGCAGGAACTTGTTAATTAGAAGTTTCCTTTCTTGCTTTTGCAGTTACTTACAGCATAACGAGTTCACGGGATCTGTAATTTTGTTGACAGACCTTCCGCTGGTAGCACTGTAAGAAATTTGACTGGAATGCAGGCATATTTGATTTTCCATATTATATCTGGCAGTGCTGATGTTCATCCATTGCTTGCAGCAACATTGAGAATAATCACTTCAGCGGTTATGTGCCTGGAACTTTTGAGTTCATTCCTGAGTTGAGGTACTGAAGTCTGTTATACATTGCCCCTTCCTGTCCCTCCTGAGGATATTGTGTGCATATCTGTATGTCTTTGAGTTCATATCTAGTACACTATGTGATTAACCTTCTGGTTAATATTCCAGGATTGATGGAAACCATTTTCAACCAGGTTTCAAACGTTCACCGTCCTCATTTACTAGGACGACCCATTCACCTCCACCCCAATATCAGCATCGACCTCCGCGTCCACTTCCACTTTCACCTCACCTCCACCTCCACCAGCAGTGAAGCAGAATTTAAAGCACAAAGCAAAACCTCCACAGCCTTCTGTTGGCTACGCTTCTCTGCTCAGTCCTAGCCACCATACGAAGTCACACTCTCGAGTGACAGCAGCAGCAATAGCTACAATCACTTGTACAATTTTTGTACTGTTCATTGTTGGGTTGATCCTCAAAAGCTGGAAAGGTTGTACATGTGACCTGAAGAGCGCTGCTGAAAATACCAAGTCTTTACCAGCCAATTTGGAAGCAGGTAGCACTGTGCAATTTACCAGGATTTCATACCAATTTATGCTAGTTGATGGCCAATTAGTCATACATATATTTGTATCTCTTTTGGTTTTTTTTATTACTCACCATAAATCTAGGACTGGCAACTGTAAACCTGAGAGCCATCAGAAATACTAAACCCTTTAATTTCAATGCTCATTGACGAAATGATACATAAAATTCATCTACATACATTTTGTTTTCATCCTTGCATGCTGCATTATAATGTTTTATTGGGCATACTTGCTCACATTATTGAAATTATTATGCCATTTTGCAGTCCCTAAATCAAATGAGGTCCTGTACTCTTGGAGTTCTCTTATGATTGGACGTGATACTTCTTCTAGCAATAATAAAAGCATTAAACCTGGAAGAGTTCCCAAAAGGAAAAGTTTGGCCAAGACATCCAAAAACCTTGTACCTGCAAAACAGTTTCAGCCAATTGACATTTTGGCGGCTACCAGGAACTTTAATGAAGAATGCCTTATCGGTGAAGGTTTTAGTGGCCAAGTTTACAGAGGTGATTTTCCTAATGGCCAGGTATGATACTAGTATCATAACAAGTGGATCATTACTACTCTCTCTGTTCATAAATATAAGACGTTTTGGGAGTTCAAACTCCCAAAACGTCTTATATTTATGAACAGAGGATAGTTGACTTGCTCTTTATCTGGTTTGTTGACTATACTAGATTGAATACTTCCTTTTCCTTTTCGGCATGAGATCTCGTCTTGCAGTATTGAGGACTGTAGCAATGCTTTTTTGTGATGTCTTCATAAGATATACAGTTCAATGTACAGGGAGGGACATTCTTAGTCTCACATGTCACTTTCAAAAAATGTATTTTTTTCCAGTGGTGTAGTTAAATTGTCATTTTCCTAAATAGCGAAGGCTATCTTCCCTAGAAAAATTCCAAAGGTATTAAATTTGTACGAGCTATTATTTTTATCTATATTTATATGTCATGCATTTCTCGTTGTATGCACAGCTACTGGCTATAAAGAAGATCAACATGATAGATTTGTCATTATCAGAACAAGATGAGCTCATGGACATTCTTTGGAATATGTCCAGATTAAAGCATCCCAATATATCTTCCCTTGTGGGATATTGTGTGGAGTTTGGGCATTGTGCTCTTCTATACGAGTATGCAGAAAATGGCTCCCTTGAAGATCTTCTGTTTTCATCAGCCACAAGGTCGAGGGCTTTGTCATGGAAAGCTCGGATGAAGATTGCTCTTGGAGTTGCCTATGCTTTGGAGTAAGTACAGTTTGTCTGGATTGTATTTATACCAAATCCTCTAATCAGTTTTGTACAAAGTACTGCAGAATAATTGATTACACCTATCTTAGCTTCATATTGTTTAGTTGATCGATGCCATTTTCTTTAGACTTCTATACTGGAACTGGAATTCCCATATATGTTATATCTATGTCTGATCTCTGCAGCTACATGCATTTGATGTGCTCTCCTCCAGTTGCCCATGGAAATATTAAAGCTACAAATATTTTGCTCGATGCTCAGCTCATGCCCTACCTCAGTCACTGTGGGTTACCAAAGTTCAGCCATTTTGTCAGCGCCACAAGAATGGTCAGTGTTCATAAGTTTACCTATAAACAAGGGTTGTATTGCTACTCTAAGTTTATTTTGTAAGAAAGTTCGGTGACGCACTTAACAGTTGCTTTATCAATTCAAGGACACTTGAACGGTCTGAGATTCAAATTTGAGGCAGGGATGGATGCATTAGAACAGAATAATTAGAACTGCTCTCTCCCGGATTAGAAATTTTTCATTCATTGCAAGCTAAATTACGGGACACTCATATATGTACCATGTGGTAATCCTGGAAGTTTTGGGATAATATTTTCATAAGTCAGAGAGCGACTACCCTCCAAACAATTGAAATTCGTTAAACTGCCCATGCTCCCTTCAAATATACACAATAGGTGGAAGGATCTCATGTTATCCAATTTGAATAATATACTGCACTGTATAAAGCAAACTCGATTCGTTGGCCATTAACGATACCCCATTTTGAAAGCAGGATTCAGAAGCCCTCAGCGGCGCTAAAGGCTATGCTGCCCCTGAGTCTAATGGTTCAGGAACAGATATCATAAAAGCTGATATTTACAGTTTTGGTGTGATACTGCTTGTGCTTTTGACTGGACAAAAGGCTTTTGACAGGTACGTAATCACACACACTTGTGCCATACTAGCAGTCTGGTTTACTGAGGGAATCTTGTTCTCTGCAGTTCAAGAAGCCAGAATGAGCAGTTTCTAGTTGATTGGGCATCTCCTCATCTCCATGACCTTGATTCTCTGGAAAGAATAACTGATCCAAGAATACGTGGCTCCATGCCATCTAAAGCTATCTCTGCATTAGGCAACATCATCATGCTTTGCATCAAGGTAGTTCTCCATTTTCTCTTTTCTTGTAACATTGTTTTGTAGTTTCTTAACCTTGCTGATAGCTATTGGGTAAAAACTGAAACATGCTGCTACGTGGAATGGTTAAAATGCTTAGAGCCACAGCAATATCCTAATGCTTACTGCATTCACCAACTGGATTTCAGGACAATTTTCTGCGAGCAGTACATTTTCTTTTAGTTCAGGGAAGAGCTTTATTGCCTCCTGGCTTCTGCATCTAATTGATGCACATGGCCTTAAAAGTATACAAAGTCACCGAACTTTAATCAAACGGCAAAAAAAAAAGAGATTACATAGTGCACTGGTGAACTGACAGCCACACATCCATGTTTCAAATAGTGCTTATGTTATTTCTACAATGCAGCAATCACCAGATTTACGCCCACCAATGACAGTCATAACAGACAAATTAGTAAAGCTTGTCCAGTCAACAGGCTTTCAAAAGACCAACGCAGCACATCAATTGGAGGTTGATGCTCAGGACCCCTCTTTCATAACAACCCGACCATATTTTGAGCCATCGTCCACTGGTATCTCACTTGAAAACGCCGCTTCCTTGTTTTTATACTCTTCATATCTTAGTCTTAATTTGATTGTCTGATCAGTCAGTCAGGGTGCAACTGAGAGCTTCATCCCTCGGTGACGAAGATCTGCTCTTCTCCTCAAATTGTGTAAGATATCATGATACTTTGGGTTCTTGAGGTAACTTGGAGTATCTGAAGCGTCACAGCCTTTTCAAATTTCCGTCAATGCCAATTTTTGACACCCAAAGCTGCCGAGTTGAGACGCACTGACTGACAACCATGCGATGCTACCAAAATAAACTCTGCTCGTCCGCTCATTATGGTAGTAAATTGGTGCAAGCATGGAGTAGTGTCTCATATACTGTTAGATTGGAGTCAGTTTAGTTCACATGGGGTGCTGCTTGGAGTGCTCTTGTTAGTACTGATTTCAACTGGCAGATCAAGGTATATACCAATCCCCCACTCCAGGACCAGTAGTCCTGTCTATATGCTCGTTTTCTGTCTTGAAATTGTGTGGACAAGATGCGCGTTAGCCAATCGACACGGATCCCAACACAGCATCTGCTGTGGCCTGGCCCTGACCTTACAATGCTGCTCGGTTCACATGTCTTGTATTTTTTCTGGATGATATGTGCCAAGTGACACGATACGATATGGTATGATCTGTTCATAAATATACGACGATGCCCACTCTTTCTAAAGTGAGTAATAAGTTTACAAACGATAAAAGCAACCATCTAGTTTTCTGTTCTTCCCAATCAATTCCATTAGCTGACAATTCAAATAACTTCATTACTCGGAGTAGTATTGATTCACGGCGCTCTAGTAGCGGAAACACACTAGTAGTACATACTCTCTCCTAGTCCCAATCCTGCATGCAGAAATACAATGCTATCCCTTAATCCTGGTGCCGGGATCAGATGGAGATGCTGTTGGGGATGCCCCTCCCTGTGACCCCTGGCTCCGAGAATGGTTTGAGCAGCTCGTATGGCACGATGCCAGCTCCGCACCTGTTCTTGTTCTCTGGGTTGTTGTTTCTCTCGTCGATGGTGCCCTCCACCTCCTTGAGCCTGCCGCTGAACTTCTCGAATGCTGCCTTCACCATGGGCTCGGCCAGCCACGCCGGCTCGGCGTACTCTCCCATGTATTCCTCGTCGGGCGAGTGTGAGGAGAGAATGTCGAGCGTCGCCATCACCTTGATGGCCTGCATTTGCGAGGGGAGGCTCTGCAGGAGAACCTCCTCCGGCCTAGCCATGAACTTCTTTATCTCGTCCTCCCGGTTCTCCTCCACCGGGATGTTCTTCCTCACCACAGTGGGGCGGTTGGGGAAGTACCCGCCATAATGGTATTGCCCAAAATTGACGGCGGCATGGTGGCCGGACGTGACCCACATGATGGTGCTGAGGATCTGGACGAGATTGTCTTTGGAGTCGCACACCGGCCACCACGGCTCGTCTTTTTTGTCCGCGTGCCCCTTGGTGCGCACCTCCTCCCACCAGGCCTGAAGCTCCTCGTCGCCGGTGACGTCCTCGTCGGACTTGTAGTAGACATTTACGTAATCGAACGCCCATTGCTTGATAGAGTTCCAGATCAGGAGACCGTCGTTGGCATATGGGTAGTCCTTGATGGCGAGCTCAAGCTCACCATCGTCCCGGCGCACGGCAAGTCCCCGGCTGATGAGGTCCTCCGGCAGTGCCTCCGTGTTGAATTGCCAGGTCGCGTCGTAGGCGGCGGAGCAGAGCTCGATGGAGTACATGCCTGGCCAGAATGCCTCCTCGATGATGCCGTCGGCGTTGATGAGGCTTTCCCTGGCCAGCGCGTTGATCTCCATGGTGTAGCGGAAGTGCGGGTGAAGGAGGCGGTACACCGGGTGCATCCGGCTGAGCTGCCGGTTTGTGGCGATGATGTACGGCTCGACACAGGCGTGCGTGCGCAGCCAGTGGCTGACGAGCTGGTGGTAGCCGGTGTCGTGGGTCAGCACGTGCGCCTTGGCCAGCTTCCACAGCCATGACTCGGTGGCGTCAGGCCCATGCGTGAAGGCGTGCTTCCACTGCGGCTTAGTCGGCGACTGTGGCCGCGTCAGCTCGATGGCAATCGGCATCAGCGTGCCTTCCTCGCCGAGGAAGAAGACGGTGCGGGATCCGTAGAGCGACCTTTCCGGCAGCTCGCGCACCTTGTGCACGTACGGCAGGAACACGTCGTGGTAGTCCAGCATGAACAGCCGCTTCTGCTCCAGCGCCTCCTCCACCGTCATGAGACCGTTCATCATCTTCTCGAGGAGCTCCTTGGTTAGCGCTGACTCCGGCGGCCCGTACACCTCCGGATCGAGCTTGCTCACTATGGGGAATTCCTGCACCATGCTCATTCGTTAATTGAACCGATTAAAAGCGGAGGAGGAGAGGATTACCTTTTGAATGATTTTTTCTACTGCATTCGCATGTTTTTACTACATTTTTTTCTAGTGCATCTTAGAGGGTGTTTTATAACCCAAAAATAATCGATCCTAGCTACTAATTAGTTACCGTGAGGCGGCGGATGCAGATAGGGTTGAGCCCTGCGAGAGTCTGCCTCGCGAACTCCTCATCTCTGAACCATGCGAACCTGTCCCCTGCAAAACGATGCACGTTTGTTGATGAGATATTGCTAGTGTACGAGCTCCAGTAGGTGGTGGCAACGGTGGCGGTGCTCACTTTCGACCATGTGGGGAACCTCGAAGCGGAGGACGTGGTCGGTGGTGTCCTCGATCATCTGGACTACTCGGGGGATGACGTTGTTGATGATGTTCAAGGAGTCCCTGGCGTCGACGGGGAGTGGGATGCCATCACTGTAGAGGGCATCGATGGCCGGGAAGTGCGGGAAGCAACGGGTGTTGTTGAGCAGCGGCGACAGCGCCGGCAGGATGGCATGCAACCCCGACCGCAGCGTGTCGCGCTGAATGTCTGCCCTTTAATGTCCGAGAACTGCTCATCACGCGGCACATACACTGGCGAGCTCCTCTTCTCCGTCTCTGGGTCTGCGTTTTTTTTCAATTTAATTCTGTTACAATTTATTCTTGGTTGATTCAATCAATTGATGTCTGGACTATGATGCGTACCGATGAGTGCCTTGGGGCGACCCGTGCGGCATCGGCGAGGGTAGGGGTGCTTCTTGCCGCCGATCACGGGGCGTTTGTGCTCGATGTTCTTGTCAGGGTCGCCGAGGTCGTTGTAGGTATCGTAGTCGTAGATGCGCTCGTGAAACTTGCGCTTGCCTTGCCCGTCACCGCGCAGCGTCTCCAGCTCCTTCTTCCTCAGCGCCTCCAACCCTCGAGGCGTCTGCGACGGCAGGTACGACTGCAACATATATAGGTCCATGCATGGTTAATTCCTCCGGAGGGTCATGTAGTGTCATGGCAGCTGCATGCATCCATGCATGTGCCTGCTTAATTACCTTGATGGTGAAGAACACACGCGGTTCGGGGTTGTCGAACTTGGAGTGCACCCAGGAGCCGACGTCGAAGGTGATGGCGGTGCTCTCGTCGCCGCCGGTGATGAGCTCGATGTTTTTGATGAACATCTCCCTGTGGTGCTCGTTCTCCACCAGCACCGCGCCTACCTGCCCAAACGACGCCGGCACCGACATCTCGGCCTCGTATCTCCCTTCTTTCAGCGTCATGTGCGCGAACCCCTTCACTTTCTCCTTCTCCCTTCCGGTCCCTTCGCACCAAAAAAGGAAACAAATCTCCTTAGTCATGTCATCATGTGAAAACAAATCAAGAACTTGTGCATCCATGCAGAGGCATAGGAACGGTTCTCCAGCCACACAGACCAGAGGGAGAGAGAGATAAACTCACCAGGGTCGAGCTCCGAGCTGACGAGCTCCAGGAGCAGCGTCTTGCCGAAGAGGTCCTGGAGGTCGTCGAGGCCGCGGGAGACGTACATGGAGGTCGGCGCCTGCGCAGTCACAATGGCCTTCACCGTCAGGTGCCTCTCCTTGGTGGTCACGGAGGTTGACACGCCAATGGCCTCCTCGGTCGACGTGCAGCTGATCTTGCGCGCCTTGAGCCGTCCGCCTGCGCTGGAGGCTCGCCTCTGCTGGCTGCTCACCGCCGCGGCAGCAGTGAAAAGAGGCGAGCTCTGCGCCGAGAGCACCAGAGGCTGCTTGAGACGGATCATGGCTGCTATAGATTGGGCTCGGAGCACTACGTTCGTTCTTGCTTGGTGATTTATCAGCAGGAGAGCATATCAGCGTCTGTCTCTCGGCTCTCCCAAGTGCTCTGCGTCTATATGGTGCAAGTTATAAGAACAACCTGTGGGGCTTGATGGGGCGTCGTGTTTCACGTGCGAATGTAATATGGTGATTGATTGTGTGCTTAGCTAGCTGTGTAACCTACTCTGTGTATACAACTCTAAGGGCATCTCCAGTCGTTCGGTCCCCCCAGGGTCCAAAACTGCGTTTTTTTTGGGCTGCCGCGGCGCCAAACGGCGCGAATCAAGATCCTGGGGGGCGCGTTTTTCAGCCGTGAACCCAGGCCGCCCCCTAGCCGGCGATTCGGCCGTATTTCGGCATAAACAAAGGCCGGCCCTTTTTGGCATACAAATTCACACATAGAAATAGTTTAACATACAAATCCATACACAAATAAATAGTTTAACATACAATCCACACACAAATAAATAGTTCAACAATGCAAGCAAATAGAACAAATCGTACTAGGCATTGGCATCGTCATTATTGGCATCGCCATTATCGGCATTGCCATTGCCCTTGCGCGCTCACAAGTGCTACACCAGATCGTTCTGTAGAGCTTGATGTGTTGCAGCGTCTCGAATCTCCCGGCGCGTGGTGAGGAAGGTTGTCCATGATGCCGGCACCTGGTGATCAACCTCTGCAAGAGGACCCTGCTGTCAGGCACCGGGTGATCCCGCTCACTCTCAATGATCATGTTGTGCAAGATCACACAACACTGCATCACCTCCCACATGTTGGACTTCGACCAAGTCATAGCTGGGTACCGGACAACAGCGAATCGAGACTGCAGCGCACCAAATGCCCGCTCAACATCCTTTCTGCAAGCCTCTTGGCACTTGGAAAACCAAGCCTTCGCGCTTCCTGGCACAGAGTTGGAGATGCTCTTCACAAATGTTGCCCACTTCGGGTAGATGCCATCTGCAAGATAGTAGCCCTTTGTGTACTGGTGCCCATTGATCTCGTAGTTCACAGGGGGAGCATGGCGTAGGATCATCGGCGAAGTAGTTGGAGTAGAGGATGCAGTACCCCTCGTACCGCTGCCTCGGCTTGCTCTTGCGGCGACCGCGCGTCGATCCAACACGCCGCGGCCCCGCCTCGTTGGCGAGCAAGCTGGCGAGGCAGGCCAAGATCAGCAGGTGTTCTTCATCGTCGATGGCGGCCTGATCTTCCTCGTCGAAGAGCTCGGCGAGCATCTCCTCGGTGTCGGAGTCCATGGCTGGGTCGGGCGGAAGGCCGAACACCTTGCGGGCAGGGTGGACGGGTTTCGCCCCGAGAATCTCCCCGGTGGCTAGATCGCGGCGGAGGGAGTGGGCGGCGCCGGCGGCGTGGCGGGGCTGGACGGCGGGTTTCCTAGCTGCTTGTGTGCGGCGGCGCAAGGAGGGGTGGTGACGGCGACGGGATGGCGACGGCGAGACGGGCAGAGGGAAAGGCGAGCCGGGGTGGGGACAATGCGTTGTCTCGCCGACAGCGCTGTCCCACGCGTGCTTTTCCTTCCGCCGGCCCCCAGGCCGAACCCAGTGGGCTGGGTTTCGCCTGGGGACGCCGCGCTAATTTCCGCCGAAACGGCGGTATTGGGCTTCTGGGAGGGCCGGCTGGTAGAAAAACGGCGCTATTCGCCAAAAAACGGCGCTATTTAGCGTTCTGGGGGGCGCTGGGGGGGGGGGGGGGGGGGGGGGGGGGGGGGGGGGGGGACGACTGGAGATGCCCTAAGAGCCACGGATAATATCCGGCCGTGTGAGTTACTCAGTTGTGAGCCGAAGTTGGCTAGTCGATCGGTCGACTAGCTAGCTAGGACTTGAGAAGACCACGTAAAATCTGTTGATCAAGGTCAGCCCGGGCGTTCGCTCTGTTCGGTTTGCTCGGTCCGGTCTCTTTGGTTATCAAATATTTCGGTCATCTAGAAACGCTATCCGAATTGTATTCGGTCTCTTCGGTCTTTCTGTATTCGGTCTTCGGTCTATTCGGTCCGGTCTTCGGTCATGAACAAATAGACCAAATAAGAAATGGCAGCGCAAGTATATAAATCGACAGCCCAAAGAAATGGCAGCACAACAGATGTCATCTACAGAAAAAAACAGCTAGAACATCTCTTATTCAACTCATCCTCGGTTCAGATGTCACCACATAAAAATCTCTTATTCAGCAATGGCAGTACATGTAGTAGGCAGCAGCAATTCTAACAACAATTTTTCACAAGTGTACAGGACCAGAATCGAGCAGAACAAGATCGAATCGAGCAAAATATGCAGGGGAAGGTTGTTAGTTTCTTACATTGCAAAGGCTGGAGGAGCAGTCAAGAAGAACAGGAGCAGAAACGGAGATGCGCCGGCGGTGGGGACTAAGATGTGCCGGCGGCGCGGAAGGTCTGCAGGTGGTGGCGCGGCGGCCTGGCGGTGGCGGGACGGCTATGCGCCGGCTGCCCGAGTTGGAGCTGCTCAGATTCGGCTGGGACGGAGATGCCGCGAGGCGAGCTTGACCGTGAGCATGGCGGCGAGCCGGCGACTGGCGAGGTGGTGTGGACGCGACAGGTGAGCTGCCAGCGGCCGGCGTTGGAGTGGAGATGTGGCGGCGGCGCGACACCCGTCCTGGCGCGTGGAGCTAGGTCAGGAAAACAAAATGGGGGCAATTGGGAGGAGTCCGCGCTCGGACCGACGACCGAACAGCTGCTAATTATTTCGGTCAGTTCGCTCCCAGGACCGAAGAGATGACCGAAAACCGAACTGACGGGTATTTTGGGTTCGGTCTCGGTTTCTTCGGTTTCGGTCTTCGGTTTCGGTCTTTTATGCCCGGGCTGAGATCAAGGAGGATCATCCTGGAATCGGAGAGCAGCTTCCACACGCGACGTACATCCAAGGTGGTCACGCACGAAGTAGACGCCAGTACGATTCCGAGGCTATATAGTACGGGAGAAGGTGACGCGGCGCTTGTCACTTGGCTAGCATGTGACTGCCCATTTGGCACATCCCCACGATTTTTTCTTTCTAATTTGCATCTGCCACACATCTCATGAGATAGGAACCCTGCAGGCCACACATTCCTGCACTCTCCGACTCTCGGAAGCAAGGCCTCCAAGAAATGATTGCGACTGCCGTCCTGGTTCATGTATGTGGTGGGGAGCGTCGTGAACAAGTGAAAGGTGGACGAGTTCAACTGGGAATTAATTAAAGAGATCGACATCATGTTTTCTTGCTTTGGCTTCGAAATTTTGCACAAGTAGCAAGCCACGGTCCTACTGCGGAGCGTCATGGACGGGCGCGACCTCTGCCAGTGGTCAGGTGAAACTAAACGTGGATGCGGGCGCGATTATAAGCGATGATAACGGGCAGTTTGGCGATGCTTCTTGCAGCGCTGTGAAACATGTCGCCGACGCCGGAATAGCCGTGGCATGTGTGTGCCGTGCCGGACTTCCTCAAGCTACACACTCAACTCTGGTGTAACAGGAAGCGGCGGTAGCGCAAACGGAAACAAATGTGTGGCTACCGCCTCAGTGTAATCCCTACCCTGTAGAAGATACTGTGCATGATATGTCATATTCTCTTGTTGAACTGGTCGGACAAAACAAAACACTCGCACATGTTTGTGATAAAAGTTGTTTTGTTCTCTAGCAAGCAATAATAAATGATTACTAATACAAATCGGGCCAATAAGCCCCCGATAGGCATGCAGGCGGACGTCCGCTCCAATTAAAATATTTGTCCGCCACGTTCTGTGTTTAGTAGATTTGCTTAACAATTTGCTTAGCAGGTTGCTGATGATCAACTAACAGACGTGTCAGGCGGATGTCCGTCCTGTCCGTCGGACTGTCCACTTGCATGCCTAGCCCCCGAATCGTGTATGAATAGAATGATCTGTCGCCTCAAACTGTGAGTACCACATGTTGTGTTGCGTCCTTAATTGGTTTCCACTCGACGTGTATTGCCTCCATGCTTTCATGAGCTCCGAGTACCACATGTCGATGAAGGTGAAACTTTCCTTGCACGTTACAAACGATGCAACACAACAATAAGGAGACCTTCGGCTTGGCCATGAACTTCTTCTTCTCGTCGTCCCGGTTCTCCTCCACAAGGATGTTAAAAAAAAATCTTCTGTTGTTAAAAAAATATCAAGATCCCGGTGACTAGACGAACGAAATCATATGAACAACTATTTCTAAAATTTGAACTCGTCATCGTTGCAGCACCATATCTTTCCTCGGTCACAAACAACAACGAGAAATCACACCTACTGTAGGACCAAACCTCGTTGAATCATCGCAATAATGTTACTATTATTTATTCACTAGTAGCAGAAACACATTAGTATTAGATACCGACTTGAGGCTGAAGCATATGGGCTACTACTGGCTACAATGCTTGCACATACTCTACACGCATCCAATACTACACGGACTGCTCGGTTCTGGCTGCGGCAGCAGCTGCAACGTCCATCTTCAAAGATATATGTCATTGGAACATCAGGCCCATTCTTAACAAGGACAAGGCATATCACGGTTCATAGAAGAAAAGGCCAAGCGGCCGAAGTTATATCGCGGGCTTGGCACAGACGCCTAGCGCGCACCCACGCTGAGAGGCAGCTACAACTCAACGCTTACTACTCGCGGCACCTCCACCGCTCCGCCTCTAGCAGGCAACCTCTAAACAACTGAGCTGCTCTCCACGTCTCGGCTTCCTCCTCAATTCTCTGAAGAACCGCTGCCGGAGCAGGAGACGCGTTGTTGAAGGCGATATCGTTCCTATGGCTCCACAGTGACCAACAAACCAGCGCCACAGCCGTCCAAAAGTCACGCACGTCCCGTTTTGGTCCTTGGCGAGAGGACACCCACTCCACTAGGGTGCCTTGAAGCTCAGGGATCCAAGCCTCCAATCCCCAGTTGCGGAGGCATGCTACCCAAACCTCATGAGCCAGTACGCAACCACTAGTAGGAAAAGGCCTACCGCTGGCGCCGCCCGCCAGCGATCATTACGCCAGTGGTAATAATTACCGCTGGCGGGCGGCCGTCCGCCAGCGGCAAGGCTGGTTACCTCTGGCGGGCATCCCTAGCGCCCGCCAGCGGTATATGACACAGCGCTGGTGGGCAAGCGCCCGCCAGCGGTAATCCACCACGCCTGCCAGCGGTACATTTTCTGGGAATTATTTTTTCTGAAAAATCGTATTCCAGCAATATATCCGGTATAAATACAGTAAATTCAAGTACAGGCGCCAAATAAACAACAGAAATATAGACGACCACATACAAATGATCAAAGTGTCATACACAGATACATTAGTTCATCACACATGCATTACAAATCTAAAACAACATGAACTTAAGCTAATTAAACTTCGATAAGCTAAACAACATGTGTTAGTTCATCACTTAAGCTAACTTGAAATTAACCTAAAACTACTCAACGTCCCTAGCATGAACTTAAGTCGGACGATGAGTCCGAGCTATCATCCCAGAAGCTCGAATCCGAATCGTCGCCGGTCTTCTGGCACGGCGGCGCTGCACTGGAGGGTCCAGCGACGTCGGAGCTCGCCTGCCTCTTCTTGTTCCTCGAGGCGTAGAAGTCCAGCTCCGCCTGCACCAGATCGGGGCGGTCGCGGCGCAGCGCGTCCATCCGCCACTCGTCGATCTCGGCAGCGCGGCGAGGTATCCCCTGGCGACGGTTACGCCGCGCCTCGTCTACGTCGACGATCTCCATCGGCGGCGCGAGGAACTCAGCCTCCTCCCGGTCCTTAACGTCAGGGAAGTTGAGCTCAGAACGCGGCCGTCCAAACCTCCAGGCTGCGGTGTCGAACGCGTGCGCGGCGAGCTCCGCCGTGTCGAAGGTCCCCATATACCAACGCTGGCCGTTTACGGTGATCTCCGCGGACCACCGACCAGATGGGCGGTGACGGACGCCAATGAACCCGCTCATGGAGCGGCGGCACGGCGGCATGCTCTGTGGCAAATAAAAATGCATGTTACACAACAAATTTGAGTATAGAAAGATGTAAAGTACATACAGTATAGAAAGATATAAAGTATAGAAATTGTTCCTGAATTTGGTGCAAAAAGATGTGAATTAGACACAAATAAATTAGGGCCAACTAAAAAACATGCTCATATATACAACATTTTAATCATCGGCGCCATTCTAAAAAAATATGCCTCATATACTAGATTGAACACAAATTCAGGGATGGAGTAAACGAAACTAGTAAGATGCAGAATCTCTATATTCTTGCATATTACAAGTTTCGCTTACACCATCCTGAATAACATAGTGTCATCTCATTTTAATCATCGGCATTGTAAAAAAATGAAGTAGGGTAAACTCAAAAGCATTCATGCCTCATACTTAGAAGTGACACACAGACTTCAGGGATGGAGCCAGCGAGCCAAGTTGCATGAGATGTGTGTACTCGTGCATATCACAAGGCTCGCTAGCCCCATCACACGGTGTCACAACAGTTTAATCATCGGCATATAAAATACGGTAACATAAAGTCATATTTCAAATTCATAGAAAATATGTCATATTTTTAGCCAAAGTCATGCCAAAATTCACGAGAAATTTCGGCATGACTTTGGCTAAAAATAAGACATATGAGTACCCGAATTTGCCGGAATGGAAGTTAATCAACATTCCGAAAATCTCAAGGGTCTCTAGGGGTACCTGCACACATTTCATATCACAAATTCATCACAACCACCACCATAAATTCATCGACAAATTGTACAGCTATAAATAGTACAGAGAGCATCGACAGAGCTAAGACAATTACTAACACACTAACCTAATATAAATTTCTTACACACTAAAATTGCTACACAATTCTATCCTACAATTTCTAACATACTAACCTAATATAAATTTCTTACACACTAAAATTGCTACACAGTTCTATCCTACAATTTCTAACACACTAACCTAATATAAATTTCTTACACACTAAAATTGCTACACAATTCTATACGAAATTTCTTGCTACACAATTCTATATAAATTTCTTGCTACACTAAAATTGCTACACAATTCTAAATTTATAGATGCAACTTGGACAAGAAATTGAGAAATTAAGAAAGAAATTGGGAGGGGAGGCGACGGTGGCAGCACCTCGGGCGCGGGGGAGGGGCGGCGTCGGGGCTCCATGCGAGGGTTACCACGTCGGGGGCGGCGTGGCGGCGGCGTCGACGGCGGCAGCACCTCGGGCGCGGGGGAGGGGCGGCGTTGGGACGGACGGCGTGGCGGCTGCGTCGGGGGCGGCGTGGGGGCGGCGTCGGGGCGGACGGCGTGGCGGCTGCGTCGGGGGCGGCGTCGACGGCGGCAGCACCTCGGGCGCGGGGGAGGGGCGGCGTCGGGGCGGACGGCGTGGCGGCTGCGTGGGGGCGGCGTCGACGGCGGCAGCACCTCGGCGTGGGGGCGGCGTGGGGGGCGGGGGGGGCGGCGTCGACGGCGGGTGGGTGGCCCGGTGGGAGAGAGGGCGCGAGCGAGTGGATAAGGGCGGCCGCGCGCGGGTGGGGATAAGGTGTGGTGGGTTCGCGTGCGAGGGTTACCGCTGGCGGACAGCGTGTGCCGTCCGCCAGCGGTAAGGTCTAGGTTTTTTTTTATGTTTTTGTTTTTTCTTTTAATTTTTCCTTATATAAGGCCAGGCCAGGGAGATCATCTTCCAAAGCATGCACAATCAAAACGGTGGCTGCTGATCAACTTCCAATGCACAATCAAAACGGCGGCGGGCTGATCATCTTCCAATGCATAATTAAAATGGCCGGCGGGCTGATCATCTTTCAAAGCACAATCAAAACGGTGGCTGCTGATCAACTTCCAAAGCGACGGTTACCCTGGCGGACGGTGTGGAGTGCCAGCCAGCGGTATTGCGCTTGCCGCTGGCGGACGGTTTATCGTGCCCGCCAGCGGTAATGTGCTAGTTTTTGGGCTCAACCGAGGCAACTACCGCTGACGGGCAGTATATAGCGTCCGCCAGTGGTACATTTTGTACCGCTGGCGGGCGCGGATTCTGTCCACCATCGGTAGTTTGCCCCACCTCCTCGCAAATTTCTGCTACTACCGTTGGCGGGCAGAGTGGACGTCCGCCAGCGGTACGTGCAAAACCAGTGGCGGGCTCCGAAACCAGCCCGCCAGCGGTAGTAACGCTGGCGGACGTAGGCTGGTGGCTATAAGCCTTTTCCTACTAGTGAACCAACCAGCAGGTGATCGATGGTCTCCTGCACTTGGTAACAGAAAGGGCAAGCCTGCGGGCGTGGGAGATCACGCCTAGCCAGCCGATCCGCTGTCCAACAACGATCTCTAAGGGCAAGCCACATGAACACCTTGAGGTTAGACGGGGCCCTAGCTCACCAAATTTGATGAGCCCCAGGCATCACGGTGGCCCCTCCAAATAAGGCCGCGTAGCAAGAGCGCGAGGTATAAGCTCCGCTGGCATCCACATCCACCTTGTAATAACCCAAAATGTTTCACATTTAATTTTATTCACTTGGCCGTATAAACAAGAAAATAACACGATATTGAGAAAAAGAATTTTTTTTTTGAAAATAGCAAGGGGCTGCTGGTAAGACTGCATCCTAGATATTTTCAGCGGACAGCTGAGGTTTATCTCTTACCTTGGTTTAAAAAAAAGGGCAAGGAGGCTCTGTTCTTATCCTTAGCTCCTTGGCAGCCAAGCTTGTCCCGTTGATTCTTATCTACTCTGCCTGAAAATATCTTTGATCATGTACGAGGTCTCGAGACTATAAATACCCCTTCAGCTGAGCCTCTCGCCATCACTCAATCATGCTCTTTCTCATTCTTTCTGTTCCACCGATACGAAGCTCTGCTTCTGCTCTTTGAGCTAGCCTTTAGAGGATAGGATCAGGCTGCTGCCCAGAAATCTGCTAAGTCAAGTGAGAGTCCAGAGGCAAGCAACTAGCTAATCTAGTTCTGGTGGTTATTCAATTCCACGCTGATCTCCTAGCTGTAGTACTGGTAAATGTTTTCCTACATGCTAAAAGATCCATCGATCCATTCCTATCCAAGAGCACGTTGCACTTGCTTCCTACTAGTGCTGATTAATTAACTAAAGAACATTTACACGCAGTCATGTTTACACGTATATACTGAAGTAATAATCAGATGAACAAGTTAAACGGAGTCTCCTGTAATTAACATGTCCTTTAATTTAATTATCCGCTTGTCGTCGGCGGCGCGACGACTGCCGGAGCTACGGCTCTGGCCATGTTGTCGACAACGGCGTGAAACTGAACGTTTGATTGAATGGATGTAATAAATCTATACAAAATGCTTGGCACGCATGAGCTGATCAGATAGATTAAACTAGCTAGGCATGGACTCATACTTGGAGCGTGCACAGAGTAACGAATCAAAGAAACGTCCTGATGACTAGCTCGTGCATGCATGGCAACGGAACTAGTACATGAACCATACATGTATTTAAGGAGAATTTAGCCATGATTAATCTAAATAAATATTAAATGATGAACGTGCTAAGTAATAATATCAGTATACTTAACAAAACTTATGGAGACTATGTAAAATGTCTAGGTCCGGAGGAGACAGAGGTTTAATCCCCGAAGAGACTCAAAGGCAAGCTGTGTATACCAGAAATCTTTTGATTTGTTTATGTTCCTTTGAGTGATTTTATCTGGTTGCTTTGCTTATCTCTGTTTTGTTTGATATTAATTTTCCATATCTCTAGAGCTGCTCTTTTTTTCGTAGATTTAGCACTTTTGGTATGTCATATATTGGGTAAGATAAAATATGGAAATCATATATCAACAAAACGATTGGTCATATGCATATTCATGAAAAGCGTGGTGTATCTAGCCTGAGGCGGTCGATACCTGAAAGGTGTGGGATGGGAAGGCCCACACAAGTAGGGGACTCGGCGACGTGATTCTCAGAGATCGATACTATCACCGGTCAGAGCTCCCTGTGGTGCTCGTTCTCCACCAGCACCGCGCCTACCTGCCCGAACGACGCCGGCACCGACATCTCGGCCTCGTATCTCCCTTCTTTCAGCGTCATGTGCGCGAACCCCTTCACTTTCTCCTTCTCCCTTCCGGTCCCTTCGCACCAAAAAAGGAAACAAATCTCCTTAGTCATGTCATCATGTGAAAACAAATCAAGAACTCTGCATCCATGCAGAGGCACAGGAACGATTCTCCAGCCACACAGACCACAGAGAGAGAGAGAGGAACTCACCGGGGTCGAGCTCCGAGCTGACGAGCTCCAGGAGCAGCGTCTTGCCGAAGAGGTCCTGGAGGTCGTCGAGGCCGCGGGAGACGTACATGGAGGTCGGCGCCTGCGCAGTCACAATGGCCTTCACCGTCAGGTGCCTCTCCTTGGTGGTCACGGAGGTTGACACGCCCATGGCCTCCTCGGTCGACGTGCAGCTGATCTTGCGCGCCTTGAGCCGTCCGCCTGCGCTGGAGGCTCGCCTCTGCTGGCTGCTCACCGCCGCGGCAGCAGTGAAAAGAGGCGAGCTCTGCGCCGAGAGCACCAGAGGCTGCTTGAGACGGATCATGGCTGCTATAGATTGGGCTCGGAGCACTACGTTCGTTCTTGCTTGGTGATTTATCAGCAGGAGAGCATATCAGCGTCTGTCTCTCGGCTCTCCCAAGTGCTCTGCGTCTATGTGGTGCAAGTTATAACTTATAAGAACAAGCTGTGGGTGCTTCATGGGGCGTCGTGTTTCACGTGCGAATGTAATATGGTGATTGATTGTGTGCTTAGCTAGCTGTGTAACCTACTCTAAGAGCCCACGGATAATATCCGGCCGTGTGAGTTACTCAGTTGTGAGCCGAAGTTGGCTAGCTAGGACTTGAGAAGACCACGTAAAATCTTTTGATCAAGGAGGATCCTGGAATCGGAGAGCAGCTTCCACCACGCGACGTACATCCAAGGTGGTCACGCACGAAGTAGACGTCAGTACGATTCCGAGGCTATATAGTACGGGAGAAGGTGACGCGACGCTTGTCACTTGGCTAGCATGTGACTGCCCATTTGGCACATCCCACGATATTTTCTTTCTAATTTGCATGCGCCACACATCTCATCAGATAGGAACCCTGCAGGCCACACATTCCTGCACTCTCCGACTCTCGGAAGCAAGGCCTCCAAGAAATGATTGCGACTGCCTCCTGCTACATGTATGTGGTGGGGAGCGTCGTGAACAAGTGAAAGGTGGACGAGTTCAACTCCTGGTGTAACAGGAAGCGGCGGTAGCGCAAACGGAAACAAATGTGTGGCTACCGCCTCAGTGTAATCTCTACCCTGTAGAAGATACTGTGCATGATATGTCATATTCTCTTGTTGAACAACGGAATTAACGCAAGGGACAGGTCGGACAAAACAAAACACTCGCACATGTTTGTGATAAAAGTTGTTTTGTTCTCTAGCAAGCAATAATAAATGATTACTAATACAAATCGGGCCAATAAGCCCCCGAATCGTGTATGAATAGAATGATCTGTGAGTGATATCTCGCACACGGTTTACGAAAACGAATCACCTGCCAAGTTTTTTCATACCACACACGATTATATAAAACAAACCGTATGTGTCACCTTTGATACAATAAGCCATTCACAATCGCGTGTCATTCAAGCTAACTTCACGAACAGTAGGGACGCCATGTTGCCTCCTTGGTTTCCATTCGACGTGTATTGCCTCCATGCTTTCATGAGCTCCGAGTCCCACATGTCGATGAAGGTGAAACTTTCCTTGCACGTTACAAACGATGCAACACAACAATAAGGAGACCTTCGGCTTGGCCATGAACTTCTTCTCGTCGTCCCGGTTCTCCTCCACAAGGATGTTAAAAAAAAATCTTCTGTTGTTAAAAAAATATCAAGATCCCGGTGACTAGACGAACGAAATCATATGAACAACTATTTCTAAAATTTGAACTCGTCATCGTTGCAACACCATATCTCTCCTCGGTCACAAACAACAACGAGAAATCACACCTATTGTAGGACCAAACCTCGTTGAATCATCGCAATAATGTTACTATTATTTATTCACTAGTAGCAGAAACACATTAGTATTAGATACCGACTTGAGGCTGAAGCATATGGGCTACTACTGGCTACAATGCTTGCACATACTCTACACGCATCCAATACTACACGGACTGCTCGGTTCTGGCTGCGGCAGCAGCTGCAACGTCCATCTTCAAAGATATATGTCATTGGAACATCAGGCCCATTCTTAACAAGGACAAGGCATATCACGGTTCATAGAAGAAAAGGCCAAGCGGCCAAAGTTATATCGCGGGCTTGGCACAGACGCCTAGCGCGCACCCACGCTGAGAGGCAGCTACAACTCAACGCTTACTACTCGCGGCACCTCCACCGCTCCGCCTCTAGCAGGCAACCTCTAAATAGCTGAGCTGCTCTCCACGTCTCGGCTTCCTCCTCAATTCTCTAAAGAACCGCTGCCGGAGTAGGAGACACGTTGTTGAAGGCGATATCGTTCCTATGGCTCCACAATGACCAACAAACCAGCGCCACAGCCGTCCAAAAGTCACGCACGTCCCGTTTTGGTCCTTGGCGAGAGGACACCCACTCCACTAGGGTGCCTTGAAGCTCAGGGATCCAAGCCTCCAATCCCCAGTTGCGGAGGCATGCTACCCAAACCTCATGAGCCAGTACGCAACCACTAGTAGGAAAAGGCCTACCGCTGGCGCCGCCCGCCAGCGATCATTACGCCAGTGGTAATAATTACCGCTGGCGGGCGGCCGTCCGCCAGCGGTAAGGCTGGTTACCTCTGGCGGGCATCCCTAGCGCCCGCCAGCGGTATATGACACAGCGCTGGTGGGCAAGCGTCCGCCAGCGGTAATCCACCACGCCTGCCAGCGGTACATTTTCTGGGAATTATTTTTTCTGGAAAATCGTATTCCAGCAATATATCCAGTATAAATACAGTAAATTCAAGTACAGGCGCCAAATAAACAACAGAAATATAGACGACCACATACAAATGATCAAAGTGTCATACACAATACATTAGTTCATCACACATGCATTACAAATCTAAAACAACATGAACTTAAGCTAATTAAACTTCGATAAGCTAAACAACATGTGTTAGTTCATCACTTAAGCTAACTTGAAATTAACCTAAAACTACTCAAGGTCCCCAGCATGAACTTAAGTCGGACGATGAGTCCGAGCTATCATCCCAGAAGCTCGAATCCGAATCGTCGCCGGTCTTCTGGCACGGCGGCGCTGCACTGGAGGGTCCAGCGACGTCGGAGCTCGTCTGCCTCTTCTTGTTCCTCGAGGCGTAGAAGTCCAGCTCCGCCTGCACCAGATCGGGGCGGTCGCGGCGCAGCGCGTCCATCCGCCACTCGTTGATCTCGGCAGCGCGGCGAGGTATCCCCTGGCGACGGTTACGCCGCGCCTCGTCTACGTCGACGATCTCCATCGGCGGCGCGAGGAACTCAGCCTCCTCCCGGTCCTTAACGTCAGGGAAGTTGAGCTCAGAACGCGGCTGTCCAAACCTCCAGGCTGCGGTGTCGAACGCGTGCGCGGCGAGCTCCGCCGTGTCGAAGGTCCCCATATACCAACGCTGGCCGTTTACGGTGATCTCCGCGGACCACCGACCAGATGGGCGGTGACGGACGCCAATGAACCCGCTCATGGAGCGGCGGCACGGCGGCATGCTCTGTGGCAAATAAAAATGCATGTTACACAACAAATTTCAGTATAGAAAGATGTAAAGTACATACAGTATAGAAAGATATAAAGTATAGAAATTGTTCCTGAATTTGGTGCAAAAAGATGTGAATTAGACACAAATAAATTAGGGCCAACTAAAAAACATGCTCATATATACAACATTTTAATCATCGGCGCCATTCTAAAAAAATATGCCTCATATACTAGATTGAACACAAATTCAGGGATGGAGTAAACGAAACTAGTAAGATGCAGAATCTCTATATTCTTGCATATTACAAGTTTCGCTTACACCATCCTGAATAACATAGTGTCATCTCATTTTAATTATCGGCATTGTAAAAAAATGAAGTAGGGTAAACTCAAAAGCATTCATGCCTCATACTTAGAAGTGACACACAGACTTCAGTGATGGAGCCAGCGAGCCAAGTTGCATGAGATGTGTGTACTCGTGCATATCACAAGGCTCGCTAGCCCCATCACACGGTGTCACAACAGTTTAATCATCGGCATATAAAATACGGTAACATAAAGTCATATTTCAAATTCATAGAAAATATGTCATATTTTTAGCCAAAGTCATGCCAAAATTCACGAGAAATTTCGGCATGACTTTGGCTAAAAATAAGACATATGAGTACCCGAATTTGCCGGAATGGAAGTTAATCAACATTCCGGAAATCTCAAGGGTCTCTAAGGGTACCTGCACACATTTCATATCACAAATTCATCACAACCACCACCATAAATTCATCGACAAATTGTACAACTATAAATAGTACAGAGAGCATCGACAGAGCTAAGACAATTACTAACACACTAACCTAATATAAATTTCTTACACACTAAAATTGCTACACAATTCTATCCTACAATTTCTAACACACTAACCTAATATAATTTCTTACACACTAAAATTGCTACACAGTTCTATCCTACAATTCTAACACACTAACCTAATATAAATTTCTTACACACTAAAATTGCTACAAAATTCTATACGAAATTTCTTGCTACACAATTCTATATAAATTTCTTGCTACACTAAAATTGCTACACAATTCTAAATTTATAGATGCAACTTGGACAAGAAATTGAGAAATTAAGAAAGAAATTGGGAGGGGAGGCGACGGTGGCAGCACCTCGGGCGCGGGGGAGGGGCGGTGTCGGGGCTCCGTGCGAGGGTTACCACGTCGTGGGCGGCGTGGCGGCGGCGTCGACGGCGGCAGCACCTCGGGCGCGGGGGAGGGGCGGCGTCGGAACGGACGGCGTGGCGGCTGCGTCGGGGGCGGCGTGGGGGCGGCGGGGGCGGACGGCGTGGCGGCTGCGTCGGGGGCGGCGTCGACGGCGGCAGCACCTCAGGCGCGGGGGAGGGGCGGCGTCGGGGCGGACGGCGTGGCGGCTGCGTCGGGGGCGGCGTGGGGGCGGCGTCGACGGCGGCAGCACCTCGACGTGGGGGCGGCGTGGGGGGGGGGGGGGGGGCGGCGTCGACGGCGGGTGGGTGGCCCGGTGGGAGAGAGGGCGCGAGCGAGTGGATAAGGGCGGCCGCGCGCGGGTGGGGATAAGGTGTGGTGGGCCCGCGTGCGAGGGTTACCGCTGGCGGACAGCGTGTGCCGTCCGCCAGCGGTAAGGTCTAGGTTTTTTTTTATGTTTATGTTTTTTTCTTTTAATTTTTCCTTATATAAGGCCAGGCCAGGGAGATCATCTTCCAAAGCATGCACAATCAAAACGGTGGCTGCTGATCAACTTCCAATGCACAATCAAAACGGCGGCGGGCTGATCATCTTCCAATGCATAATTAAAATGGCCGGCGGGCTGATCATCTTTCAAAGCACAATCAAAACGGTGGCTGCTGATCAACTTCCAAAGCGACGGTTACCCCTGGCGGACGGTGTGGAGTGCCAGCCAGCGGTATTGCGCTTGCCGCTGGCGGACGGTTTATCGTGCCCGCCAGCGGTAATGTGCTAGTTTTTGGGCTCAACCGAGGCAACTACCGCTGACGGGCACTATATAGCGTCCGCCAGCGGTACTAAAACGCCAGCGGTAATGTGCTAGTTTTTGGGCTCAACCGAGGCAACTACCGCTGACGGGCACTATATAGCGTCCGCCAGTGGTACATTTAGTACCGCTGGCGGGCGCGGATTCTGTCCACCATCGGTAGTTTGCCCCACCTCCTCGCAAATTCCTGCTACTACCGCTGGCGGACAGAGTGGACATCCGCCAGCGGTACGTGCAAAACCAGTGGCGGGCTCCGAAACCAGCCCGCCAGCGGTAGTAACGCTGGCGGACGTAGGCTGGTGGCTATAAGCCTTTTCCTACTAGTGAACCAACCAGCAGGTGATCGATGGTCTCCTGCACTTGGTAACAGAAAGGGCAAGCCTGCGGGCGTGGGAGATCACGCCTAGCCAGCCGATCCGCTGTCCAACAACGATCTCTAAGGGCAAGCCACATGAACACCTTGAGGTTAGACGGGCCCTAGCTCACCAAATTTGATGAGCCCCAGGCATCACGGTGGCCCCTCCAAATAAGGCCGCGCTCTTGGTATAAGCTCCGCTGGCATCCCACATCCACATTGTAATAACCCAAAATGTTTCACATTTAATTTTATTCACTTGGCCGTATAAACAAGAAAATAACACGATATTGAGATTTTTTTTTTTTTTTTGAAAATAGCAAGGGGCTGCTGGTAAGACTGCATCCTAGATATTTTCAGCGGACAGCTGAGGTTTATCTCTTACCTTGGTTTAAAAAAAAAGGGCAAGGAGGCTCTGTTCTTATCCTTAGCTCCTTGGCAGCCAAGCTTGTCCCGTTGATTCTTATCTACTCTGCCTGAAAATATCTTTGATCATGTACGAGGTCTCGAGACTATAAATACCCCTTCAGCTGAGCCTCTCGCCATCACTCAATCATGCTCTTTCTCATTCTTTCTGTTCCACCGATACGAAGCTCTGCTTCTGCTCTTTGAGCTAGCCTTTAGAGGATAGGATCAGGCTGCTGCCCAGAAATCTGCTAAGTCAAGTGAGAGTCCAGAGGTAAGCAACTAGCTAATCTAGTTCTGGTGGTTATTCAATTCCACGCTGATCTCCTAGCTGTAGTACTGGTAAATGTTTTCCTACATGCTAAAAGATCCATCGATCCATTCCTATCCAAGAGCACGTTGCACTTGCTTCCTACTAGTGCTGATTAATTAACTAAAGAACATTTACACGCAGTCATGTTTACACGTATATACTGGAGTAATAATCAGATGAACAAGTTAAAGGGAGTCTCCTGTAATTAACATGTCCTTTAATTTAATTATCCGCTTGTCGTCGGCGCCGCGACGACTGCCGGAGCTACGGCTCTGGCCATGTTGTCGACAACGGCGTGAAACTGAACGTTTGATTGAATGGATGTAATAAATCTATACAAAATGCTTGGCACGCATGAGCTGATCAGCTAAATTAAACTAGCTAGGCATGGACTCATACTTGGAGTGTGCACAGAGTAACGAATCAAAGAAACGTCCTGATGACTAGCTCGTGCATGCATGGCAACGGAACTAGTACATGAAGCATACATGTATTTAAGGAGAATTTAGCCATGATTAATCTAAATAAATATTAAATGATGAACGTGCTAAGTAATAATATCAGTATACTTAACAAAACTTATGGAGACTATGTAAAATGTCTAGGTCCGGAGGAGACAGGTTTAATCCCCGAAGAGACTCAAGGCAAGCTGTGTATACCATAAATCTTTTGATTTGTTTATGTTCCTTTGAGTGATTTTATCTGGTTGCTTTGCTTATCTCTGTTTTGTTTGATATTAATTTTCCATATCTCTAGAGCTGCTCTTTTTTTCGTAGATTTAGCACTTTTGGTATGGCATATATTGGGTAAGATAAAATATGGAAATCATATATCAACAAAACGATTGGTCATATGCATATTCATGAAAAGCGTGGTGTATCTAGCCTGAGGCGGTCGATACCTGAAAGGTGTGGGATGGGAAGGCCCACACAAGTAGGGGACTCGGCGACGTGATTCTCAGAGATCGATACTATCACAAGGTGGGATTATGACAATTGATTTTGCTGGTACTCTGCAGAGACTAATATTAAAATATGAGATTTGTGTGATGATACTACAATTGGTGGTATTTGGTTTATTATGCCAACTGGTTTCCAATTGGCGATACGGAGTGTTTAGCTTTAATGAGATGTGCGTATGTGCAAAGGGTTGTAAATTGTGTTTGTTCTTGCCGAGTATGTTTAGTCTTTTTACTTTTATCTGGTATGCGCAGACGATTATTGTGATCAAGAGGTGATAGCCGAGGATCCATATGGTGACATCTAGTGTAGTAGTTGAGATAAACATCAATAAAAGAAGATGTCGCTGCTGTTGTAATAAAGTAATTTGTACTTGTAATATTTGATAATGAATAAAGTGGAGACTTTGCTTGGCTTTTGTCGATGATATTTCACTATATTTAGCCTTGTATGCTTATGGTTTATTCACCCATAAGTGTACGGCGGCTGTCATGCTCCCAGACCGTGGTTTGGGGCGTGACACACCTGAAGCTATCAACCTGTCCGGGATGGAGCTCCACATCCACGAGTCGATCAGCCAGCTCTAACAGCTCCGGCAAGGCCGGCACTGAAAGATCGGGCGGAACGTCTGTAAGCCAGCCCCCGGCTAAGCCCTCCCGCACGCAACGACTCTTAGTCGCGCGGCTGGGAAAGCTCCAAACAAGTTGGGAGCAAAATCCCGAATCCTACCACCCGGCAGCCAGTGGTCCGTCCAGAATAGGGTGGATGCCCCGTCACCAACCACCGACCTAGTTGCCGCGTTAAAGATCTGCCGAACCAACCGTGGGACCTGGATGTTAAAATCCCTCCACGACTTGTCAGTCTCGACGCGGCTTAGCCACAACCACCTGGCACTCAAAGTCAAGTTCATCCATTTGAGGTCGAGGATGCCTAGCCGCCGAACTTCCGAGGCATGCACACTCGGTCCCACGCCACGAGACAATGGCCGCCATGGACTTCCTTGCGTCCTTTCCACAGGAAGCCCCTGAGTATCTTCTCAAGGGAGATGAGCGTCTCTGCTGGAAGGTCGAGAGACATCATGGCAAAGATCGTTACACTAGTAGGGAAGTGCCTTTCTGTGGCGCACCAAAAACTGTTTCTGTGGCGCATGGTCGGTGCGCCACAGAATCCTCGCCACAAAAATATTATTTCTGTGGCGCACGGAACCATGCGCCACAGAAAGTATACAATTCTGTGGCGCACCTCCAGAGTGCGCCACTAAATTATTTTCCATGCGCCACAGAAAGAATTTCGATTATTTGCTGTATTTGACAATAATGTATCTGTGGCGCACTTTGTTCGTGCGCCACAGAATATGGTGCGCCACAAAATTATTTACCGTGCGCCACAAATTATTTGCTGTATATTATCGATTATTTGCTGTATTATCGATTATTTGCTGTATTTGACAATAATACAGGTATATTACAGAATTTATACAGAAAATATAGAAACAGTAATATATTTTGACACAGTATTAAAACAGACAGATAAATATGTACATCACCACTTAGAGCCCGAGATACATACATATATAGTGACAATTAAGTGCCAAATTAATTGTACAAAAGTTCATCTCATGTCACATAAGTCTTAATGTCTAAGCAATCACTAGGGCCCACTTATCATCGTCGGGCTCCTGCGCCCCACGCTGAATCTGGCTTCTCAGCCTCAGCCCACTTGTCGAGGGTGCGGGAGGAACCGCTGGAGTCTCTTCTTGAGTCGCCGCTGGAGTCTCTTCTTCTTGAGTCGCTGCTGGGTCTCTTGCTGGGTCGCTGACGGAGAACACGTCTAGCTCCACTGGTAGGATTGAGCCTTCTGGTGTATCGGCTCCGGGAACGGTTTATAGCAGTCTTTCGTCATCCACGTCCTCATGTCATTTTGCTTGTCTAGGCGTTCTTCGATCTCCCACTTAGACAACCCTGGAGATGAATTGGGATATATATTTGATTAATAATATAAATAGAGTATGATTTATTCATCTAATTAAGTGGATAAGTCTATAATAAAGAAAATAAAGAAGCACTTCTATCGAGTGAGGCAAGGCTTTCTTTTACAATACATCCTACCTCTGGCGTTGTGTAAGGACCCCCTGCTTCCATGACATCTTCCAAAATGATTTGCGATAACTGCCTCTGGATGCGATGGAAGTCTTCTCTAAGCTCAGAATCGGTGATTTCCCCCGCATTTTTGCTCCATTCTTGGAGACTAGATGGCCACCTCGTTGTCTCTACATCCCGGACAAGCCCTTTAATGTGATGGAGGACGTAGAAGGCATCCTTCACGCTGCCAGGCGCATGCTTGATGCAATGGAACCCGGTCCCATGCCAGAAAATGTGTTTGTTGTCTTCGTTAAACGTTCCCCATTCTTTTCTTTGTGGAAGTGGCCTCCCTTTTGGGCATAGCCCTCGAGAGCCTCATCGAGAACACCCTTTATTCTGGTGTAGTCTTTAAGACTCCCCGAGTCGAAATAAGTGGCAACGGACCACCTCGGGCTTACGACGATGAGTACTGCGTACTCGTCACTGCTCAACACAATTGAAACGGAATGTTGGAAAGGATCAACAACGGAAGAAATCTATAAGAAAGCATAAGATACGACGGCGGCGACCGGATGTGTACTTACTCGGAAAAGAAAGGCATAAGAAAGCTGTTCTTATCCTTGTTGTTCAGCATGATTCTCTGGAGGAACTTCGTGGCCTTGGCCCGTGTCGTTGATCCTTCCACCAGCAGGCTGTCACGCATGTAGTAGATCCACTACCTTGATGTACGGGGTATTATCTCTCCTGATCCTCATCGCCTGGTTGAGCGCGTATAGGCGGACCAAGTTATAGTCCAGCCGTCTAAAGTGAAACAGCCTGAAGACGTCCTCGTACGATATGAAAAACAGATCCGCGGGGTTTCATGGACGAACTCGGCCAAGTCTTTTGGCACCTTGACAGTGAACACCGGGTAATTTGGATTATCTTCTTTAAGAAGGTTGCTCTCTCGCGTCAAGATAGCATTTTGCAAAGAGAGCATGCATCCGTCTGCGAGGTGGAGCAGCTCCCGAGACAGGATCGGTTGACCAGCTTCATGAACTCGGCTCAAGCCATCCGCACGGGGTGATACCATGTCTTCATACCCCCGGATAGTCGTCTTAGGAGCTGGCTTACTTCTCTTCCTGTGCTTCTTCTTCTTTACCTCTGGGGATGCTGGGGGTGCATCTTCTGTAGTAGGCACATTGATTGAGTACTTGTTGGAGCCGAAGCTGATCACTGGGGGAGGCCCTTTTCTCCCTCCCTCAATCCAAACCCTGACAGACTCACAGACGGTAGTAAAGATCGACGTGAACGTCGTTGTCACTGCCTGTGCGATGACCGTCTGAATCATACTATTTTCCTCTATCGGTTCCTCGCCTCCTGTTCGAGAACCCCCGGCCTCGTTATTGTCAGCCATGTTCGTCTCACCTATAAGAAAAAAATGTCGAAGTTAGTACACCAAATATAAGAAAAAAATCACTTAATTAAGTACTAAGATACCCGGCCCATGCATTAGTCGCAATACCCCATATGTCTTGTTTTTAGCAAAGCCATGCCAAAATTCACGAAAAATTTCGGCATGACCTTTGCTAAAAAAGGGACATATGGAGTACCCGAATTTGCCGGAACGGAAGTTAATCGACGTTCCGGCAAACTCAAGGGCCTCATGGGTACCTGCAGACATTTCACAAATCATGTTGCCGGCATCTCCGGCCGGCCAACAACAAACACATATCCACATCTGCCGGCCGACAACAAACACAATACCACATCCACATCTCCACATGTCCTTTTTTAGCAAAGTCATGCCAAAATTCACGAAAAAATTCGGCATGACCTTTGCTAAAAAAGGGACATATGGAGTACCCGAATTTGCCGGAACGGAAGTTAATCGACGTTCCGGCAAACTCAAGGGCCTCATGGTTACCTGCATAGATTTCACAAATCATGTTGCCGGTATCTACGGCCGGCAACATCCACATACACGACACGCTGGTCGGAACACAAACAACCACGACACGATGGTCGTGGTAGCACAGAACACATGGTCACCGGGTTAACCAATAGCTCACCAAAGGGGGAACTGTAGTTGAGGAGATAGTTGATGTAGTCGAAGCCGGTGGTCTGCACAAGAAAAAAAATAAGAAAATTCACATCCATATATATCTTCATTTCCTTTAAAAAGTACCAACTTTGGAGCATTTCTAAAGCATCAAATCTTGATCCTATTTCACATTAACCCTCATGGATCTCTTGTACTAAGTTAGTACTTCATAATTAACCCCAGAAATAATTTTTTGAATACATCTAGAACCTTAATTGAAGGCATTTTTGTAGGTATGTTTAAACAGTGACCATATTTAACTTAGCAAAATTTCAAAATTGGTCTCCAAAATTGACTAAACACCACTAGCAGCAACTAGAAGTATTAACAACTACTTGCAGCAAGCAATCAACAACCAAATCATCAATTTTTTCAAAAAAATTGGTTTGGCATTTCACCAAACACCTTATGTGCAGGTGTGGAGGGGAGGGAGAGGGATGGAAGAGAGGCAGCACCTCGGGGAGGGGATGGAGAGGACGGCGGTGTCGAGGCCGGCGGCGTCGGTGTCGAGGTGCGGGGCGCGGCGAGGGCGCTTGGAGGGAGGGGCGCGGCGAGCGCGGGCGCGGCGAGGGCGGGGCGCGAAAGAGGAGGTCGCCGGCGGCGAGATCGGCGGGGGAGGGGAGGTCGCCGGGCGGGAGGTGGCCGGCGTGGGGGACGTCGCCGGGCGCGTCGTGGGCGCGCGTGTCGGGTGCGTGCGTGCGTGGGCGCGTGTGTACGTGGGCGCGAAAGAGGAGGCCGATCGAGCCAAAAATATGGCTAAGTGCCAGAATTCTGTGGCGCATCCCCACGCAGATGCGCCACAGAATTCCATAATTCTGTGGCGCACCAGGTGGAGGATGCGCCACAAAATTCGTTGGCATGAATTTGTATTTCTTTTAAAAAACACAAACACATTTGTTTTTCCTTTAAAAAACACAAACACATTTGTTGTTCTTTTAAAAAAACATTTTTGGTTATATTTAAAGAAAGAACATACATACATTAAAAAAAGAATATACACACATTTGTTAGTATACCATTATTTTATTCATGATATACATATATATGATTGTCTGTCACACACACACACAAATTAATACACCAAAAAAGTCTTCTTCGTCCCGGCCGGTTCCGAGCTAGCTTCTCTTCTTTCCCTTCTTCGCGGTTGAATACTTTAGGCCGGGCATCTTGAGATTTCTTCGCGTGAACGGACAGCCTTTAGTAGGTAGGGATGTCTTCCTTCTTTGTTTACTAGTAGTCGGCATGTCGAAGTACTTGTCGAACTCCTCCTCGATCTTCGGATCGCCGTTTTTGTCCAAGTCTTCCTCGTTGGCATCTCCTTCCATTCCGATGATGCTCCTCTTGCCCCTCCTCACGACAACACGGCTAGGCTTTGACGGGTCGGTAATGAAGAAACATTGCTCAACTTGGCTAGCGAGTACCCATGGCTCATTTTTTGCGGAGGCGTTCTTCGATTTGGCATCGGGTATAACCATGGTGGTAAAATACCGGTTCTTTGACGACGTCCTTGGCCCATCTCACACGGAACATTGGCACCAACTCTCCACAGTAGTTGAGCTCCCATATCTCCTCGATCCTTCCGAAGAATCTTTCCTTGACAGTAGCCTCGTCATCGGCGTAGGATAGCATAGTTACTCCTGAGTTTTGATATTCGCTATACCTGTCCTTTTCCTCGGTGCAGAATCTGAAACCGCCGATGTCGTACGACTGATAGGTCTTTACGTTCTGCCCGGGGCCCTGTGATAAGGAGAATATGAGTTTTTCCTCTTCCGTAGATGGCTTCCTGCTCTGCTTCAAGCAGTTGCCTTTTCTTGAACCAACGCGTCAAGCTGGAGTTGTGCTCTCTGATTACGTCTCCCTTCTTCCTCTGCCGTCTCATGTCGACGTAATTCTGCTCGATTAAGATTTTGTGCTCTTCCACATAATATTCGGTCACTTTTAAGTGTTGTAGCGCGACCCGGTGAGCCCTGTCGAGGTCGTCTTTTTTACCATGAATGCCGACAAAGATTGAGCGGTAGCCGTCGTGGTGACCAACTCCATCGAGCCTGCCGAGGTGTGTCCTGGTGGGCAGACCGACATCCTCGTTCTCGGTCCTTAGATAATTCTGGCAGAAGGAGATGCACTCGTAGGTTAAAAATCCCTTGGCCATGCTTGCGTCTGGACGGGCCCTGTTGCGAACGTATCCTTTCATGACACCGTTCTGCCTTTCGAACGCATCATGTAGTGCAGGAACGTCGGACCGAGCTGCCTGATGTCATCAACGACATGGAGAAGGAGATGCACGCAGATATCAATGAATGCGGGCGGGAAGTAAATCTCGAGCTCGCATAGTATCACCACGATCTCTTCCTCAAGCATGTCGAGCTGCTTCACGCCGATCGACTTCCTGCTGACGACGTCGATAAAGTTGCAAAGGGCAGACAACGTATCACGGACGTGCTCATCCATTAACCCTCGGATCGCAACGGGAAGTATCTGTGTCATCAGCACGTGACAATCGTGAGACTTCATCCCGGTGAACCTCTTCTTTGTTGCATCCAGATATCTGCTTATCTTCCCCGAGTAACCGTGAGGAACTTTGACTCCTAGAAGGCACCTGAAAAACTGCTCGAGCTCCTCCGGACTCATACTGAAGCAGGCAGCGGGAAGCATCACCGTGTTCTTCTTTGCCCTTTTGCGGCGACCTTGAGTCCCTTCTGTCTGATCATCATCATCATCGTCGTCATCACTATCGGGGGCCTGAAGTTCTTTCCTGATGCCAAGCCATTTCAGATCGTATCTTGCTTTCGTCCCATCCTTGGTCTTATCCGACATGTGGCAAAGTGTGCCAAGCAGACTCTCGGTAACATTCTTCGTAATGTGCATCATATCGAGGCTATGTGGCGTCTTGAGGACCTTCCAGTACTCCAAGTCGTGGAAAACAGACCTCGCTTTCCATACACCCAGCAGTGGATCTACCTTCGGTCGCTTCTTTCCCGGCGCTGGGCACTCCTTCCAGTTTTTCAAAAGCTCGTCGATTTCTGTGCCGCTCCTCGGGCACGGGGCTCTTTCGGGCTCGTCTTTACCATTGAACAAATCACCGCGTTTTCTCCACGGGTGATCCATGCGAAGCCACCTTCGAGCCCCTGGGAACACGGTTTTCGAAGACCCGGGATCCCTTGGTAGCTGGAGATGCGGGGTCTTATCCATGCACTTGACACATGCGCAAAATCCGTGACCTACCTGGGCCGATACATATGAGCAACCAGGATAGTCCTGCACCGTCGTGAACAACGCGGCTCTCATATCAAAATAATCAGCTGTGTAGGCGTCCCACGTACGGGCTGGCGTCTCCCACAACGTGGCTAACTCCTCTTTCAACAGCCCGAGATACAGATGTATGTCGATACCTGGTTGTTTCGGCCCCTGAATGAGAATACTCATGTGTATGTACCTTTGCTTCGTGCACAACCACGGGGGAAGGTTGTAAGGCCATACAAATACGGGCCAGGTGCTATGGGTGCTACTCTGGTTGCCGAACGGATTGAGTCCATCGGTGCTCATACCCAGCCTGACGTTCCTTGCGTCGCCCCCAAAATTTTCGAAGGCCATGTCCAATGCTTCCCACTGGCTAGCATCTGAAGGGTGTGTCAGGATCTTTCCCTTCTCCGGATCTTCTTGGGGCCCTTTCCGCATGCCATTGCATGAGCTTTGCTTCCTTAGGGTCTACGAAATACCGCTGCAGACGGGGAGTGATAGGAAAGTACCATACCACTTTTCGAGGAACTTTCTTGTCCTTCCCACTCTTGTACCGTCCTTGGCCGCACACCGGACATGTGGATCTGTCCTTGTACTCGCCCGATAAATTGCGCAATCATTGATGCAGGCGTGGTATTTAACGTGCGGTAGGTCAAGAGGGCACACGACTTTCTTGGCATCCTCGATACTAGTTGGCAATGTGTTCCCCTCGGGAAGACGATCGTGGAAGAATTTCATGTTCTTGTTGAAGCTCACGTCGGTCCATTTGTTTTCCGACTTCATCTCCAGAGCATCAAGCGTTACTTGCAAGCGCTTATCCTGTGGCGGCACCCAGGATACAACGGAGTCTTCCCGTCTGTCTCCATTTGCGCCAGCTTGGCTTTTCTTTGGCTGCAGCTCTGTCGTTGCTCGTCTCCTTGAGTAGCAGTTCTTGAACATGAGGGTCCTGCAAGGCCGAAATTAGCGAGGTCTGCGTGTTCGCGTCTTCTCCACCACCATCTACTCCTTCATCATCACCGTGTCCGCCGGCATCTGATAGGTTCCAACGTATCCATAATTTCTGCTGTTCCATGCTTATATTATACCATTTGCTACATGTTTTATATACACTTCATATCACTTTTATGCATTTTCTGGGACTAACTATTAAAAGATGCACAGTGCCAGTTCCCTATTTTCTGCTGTTTTTGGTTTCAGAAAGTTACTTCTGAAATATTCTCGGAATTGCACGAAACAAAAGGCCACGTCCCTATTTTTCCAACGTACACGGAGTCCGAGAAGAGAGACGAAGACTCGCCACGAGGTGGCCAAACCATAGGCCGGCGCGGCAGGGGCCCCACCGCGCCGCCTGGTGGTTTGGGCCCTCGGGGGTCCACGACATCGCCCCTTCGCCTATTTATTCCCCGAGACGTGAAAACCCTAAAACACCGAGCCTTTCATCCAAGAACATATTCGCTGCCGCCGCGTCGTCAACCCTAACTCGGGGGGTTCTGAATATCTTCCCGACACCTGCCGGGAGGGGAATCATCACCGGAGGGCTCTACATCGCCATGCCCGCCTCCGGAGTGATGTGTGAGTAGTTCATCCTTGGACTATGGGTCCATAGCAGTAGCTAGATGGTTGTCTTCTCCACTTGTGCCATCATGTTTAGATCTTGTGAGCTGCCTATCATGATCAAGATCATCTTATTGTAATGCAACATGTTGTGTTTGCTGCGATCCGACTTATATTGATACCTATGTGGAGCTGAATATTTTATATTATCATGTCTATGTCATTTGTGATCTTGCATGCTCTCCGTTACTTGTTGAAGCCTTGGCCAAGTGAATACTTGTGACTCCAAGAGAGGGTATTTATGCATGATAGTTGGGTTCAACCTCTATTTAACCTGGGATAGTGACAGCAAGTTCTAAGGTTGTAGATGTGTTGTTGCCACTAGGGGTTAAAACAGCAATGCTTTATTCAAGGATGAATGTATTGTTTACATTAGCACATTACTTAATGCAATTGTCTGTTGCTTGCACTTAATACTGGAAGGGGTACGGATGTTAACCTGAAAGTGGACTATTTAGGCATAGATGCATGCTGGATAGCGGTCTATGTACTTTGTCGTAAT